>JAPMUY010002664.1:0-40000 GCA_026901105.3 Galaxias olidus | reverse complement strand
AGAAGGGGAAACACAGAAGAGCAAGGTTATTTCAAGGGTTAACTTTAATGATCCAGACAGTCTGCACATTCCGGAGTGATTTAACTGCCATTCTCTCAATGGATTACCCCCACTTTTAAGCAGACAATTTAAGATGCAGTTGAACTATTAAAAAAAATATTTGTGACATAATAACAATACTCGTGTTTATAAACAACATTCTTCTAATAACAAACACCTGGTTATACGAAATGCAATTCAAGTCCATTAAGTAAATGACTAGCCTATCTTTAGAAGTACTGTATGAAGTTTGATACACAAATGACTTACCTACGCTGTTGATCGTTTCGCACGGTCCCTTTTGGACTTGGCTGATCCCGGGCAGTCCTTGCTGCAGAGCCTTCCTGCTAGTCGACTTCAGCTGGCAAACGTTGCCGTATGTCTTCCCATCGCTGCCGCAGACTTTATAGCCCAGCTTGCACTGACAGAATCCCTTGGAAAGCCGTTTGCCGGCCGGGTGCTTGCATTCGAGGCCGTCTCCGCATGGCAAATCGTCTTTGCGCCCGCACGGGTCGGTTTCGCCCTGCGCGCAAACGAGACAGCAGTTGCAGCGGTCTGGCACGTAGCCGCTTGGGCAGCTCGGACTGGGGCAAGTGCTTACATCGCACCGCGTCGGACATTTGGACTTCGGCTCCGCGATGACGAACTCCTTGATGTGAAATAAAACGCTGGCGAACAGTAGGACTTGCATTTTTCAAGTTAGTTCAAGTATTTAAATATAGACCTAAATAATGATGAAATAAAAGTTCACAGGGTATTCATTCCAGACTAAAAAGGGTATACGGTAAAGTGAATAATGCTCCACACTTTTACGCATCACTTTTATAGGAATATTTAGAACGCACACTTGCAGGATCGACAGCCAGTGTATTACTTGAATTAAAATAATTGAATTAACAGCCTTTTCACTTTCAAAATCAACGTGTAAGGTGCATGCAAAAGTTTAAACGATTTGAGTCCAACTACATGAGTCGTTGTGCGTCGAAGTGATGCCGAAATAATCTGCAGTCTTTCGAAAGTGTTGGTATCAAATTGTCAGCACAACAGCCGGAGCAGCGTCTTTTCCTTAGTGCAGGATCAAGGATCCATTATCATTCGCCAGAATTTGGATCTGCCCCTCAAGTAAGGCTGTGAGAGGAGGAGATTTGGAAACGAACTCAACTCCTGACTTGTAGGCAGAAGCCCACCCCATCAGTCTTCCGTTATCCTTAGCACACATGTTGCCGTCAACACTTCAATCATGCGTACTGCGAAAATTAAGTTGTTTGGTATGGTAATGACAGTTGATCGCCTATTTTTTCAACGCTATCCAGAGAATTGTCCAAAGGGACTAGCAAAAAAAGACCGTGTCCAAAGACTGTATTAATGTCAGTGTTGATTGCAAATGTGTTAATGTGTAACAGCACTAAGCAGTTTTCTGGGTCTTTTCTTTAAAAAAAAAAATTTGAGCATTTTAGGTCCCATTTTACGCACCATTTAAAATGCCCAGACAAGCCACCTTCTCTCCCAGATGTTGGGTGTATTTTTAACACATACTTTTCTCTTGCAGCCTTGAAGTCAAGGGCAAAAGAACGGCCTGGACATATCACGGGTGGAAGACGACTCGCGTTTGTTTTGTTTGAGAAGAGATGTGTCGACCGAGTTATATGTATCTCACCAACCATGAGTTTGTTTATTTGAAAACACACCGTCAATCACATTTGTCACTCTGAGGATACACTGGGGCCCTTGTTCTTCCCAGTGAGAGCAACTGACCTGACTTCAGTGCATGGATGTAACACTTGGCGATATTTTTAGTAGACTCAAGAACATACTTGTGTTTTTTCTTGCACGTGAACAGCTAAATTTAGACTGATTCAATCTGAATAGTGTGATCATTCGTTGACAGTCTGTCAGATAATTTGAGTTTTAACTCACTTCTTTCTAAATGATTGGACTATTAGGAATCATGATGCTTATTTTTTAGAGGCCAACGTGGTTTTTATTTGAAAAGAATGTAAAGCATTTCTTCGATTTTAATGTAATCCTGATTCCACTGGAAAAGAACCGCACTAACCCCCTCCCTGTACTCTTCCATCTGCAGAGCTAGTCTATGATAACATTCCATTTCAGGCATGCTTTAATGCCAACTCCCCACAGAACCATAAAATGATGAGCCACGGCAAGTGAAAATTAGATTTTGGGGGAAGGTTAAATACCTTTTACAACTGTTATCACCTTTTAACAACCCTTTTCATGGCAGTGTCTGATGCGATGTCATTTAACACTTTCAACTGCATTATCAAACACTCGATGATGCACTCATTGTCCTTAAGGCATTTCCCAAATTTAATTTAGCATATGAAAGATACAAAATGGAGTCCAAGTGATTGGCTATTACACAAGGCGCTGGCATTGCAGACTCATTCACAGAATCAATGGGGTAGTATAAATATGATAAGAACAGAACAGTCTTCATTGTCATTGGTCCATACAAATCAATGTATTTCATTCCATATTTAACCTGAATAAAAATGCCTGACAATCAGAAAACATTTAACAGTATACTGTACCAAGTTAGGAGATGTAATGAAACAATTTATGATACACACTTTCTTCAGTGGAAACAAAATATCTATTATGATTCATGTGATTCATGCATTATACCTGTGCTAATGAAACGCATTCTATGATGAATATAGAATCCATATTAAGTGGGACGGTAAGGCAATTAGCTTATGAGAGGCTAAATTATGTGAAATCCTTTAAAAACCATTCAGAGCTTTTTTCAATGAATCTTGTTACTTCCATTTGGTACAAGATCATTTCTTCCTCTTGGAGAGTAAAAATCTTGACCTCCTTTGACATTCTATACCCGGTCATGTGTCGTCGCCCCCCCACCCCCCCACTACTGCTCCCACTAATGTGCGTCGCCCTTATACGGCAAGGTGCTCTTCAGCTGCTGGTCCGGCGCGAGGTTGATGCGGCGGACGTTGAGTTCGGAGGCGAAGGCGCGCGCCCTCTGGTAGAAGTAGAGCGAGAGCTCGCGGTCCACCAGGAAGTTGTGGTAGATGGTGGCCAGACGGGTGCACAGCTGCAGCTGGGACTTTTTGTTCCCCAGGTCCATGGCGGCAGCCAAGGCCAGGTGATAATACCCGGCGGCATCAAAGGGGTCCTGTGGGAGCGGTGGAAGGGAAGGGTCAAAGGTCAGAGGTTTCAGGGGTTAGGGTTGAGGTTAGGTCTGAGGAGGGTAGTCAAAGTTGTTCTGGGGTCATGTCGAGCCTCGACCCTTTTTCTTAGCACATGGTGAAACAGTCACCCGATATATTTGAAGCGGTTGTACTAATTGGGCAAATGACAAGCGTTCCGTTGAATGAAAAGTCTGATTTTACCAGAACTTATACACTTCTGATAATTAAGAATCATTACTTATTAGTTAAAGCATGTTACGAATTGTAGTTTCTGTAATTTTCACACTGTTGAATTAATTTAGTTTTCTACTGTAACTTGCCTTGAGGTCGTAAAAGATGATGTCCCCCAGTGTCTGATAGACTCGTACGTAGTACAGGGTCTCCTCGTCAAACTGCAGGGGCGTGGGGCAGAGTGACAGCGTCTTCAGGTAGTAGTGCTCGGCCAACTCAAACTGCTCCAGGCAGTGGTACAGCGCGGCTAGGCGGTGGTAGGCCACTCGCTCGTTCAGACGGTTGCCTTTGAAAAGTCAGAGCAAATCGGTCATGTTTATCGTCTTTTTGATGGATGAGCAGTTTGAAATGTTATGTTATATTACAAAGTTTCCATGCTATTGAGCAGTAAGATGTGTCAAAGAATACCGCTGACTAAGGAATGTGAACCTGTGGGAATTTATTGTTATTCCTCAGAGAAAAAACAAACTGTCAAGGTAAGGCCAGTATTGTTATATGGAGAGCGTGTATGTGACTTAGGCTGACCCCTACTGGTTGAGGGTGGTACTGAATGTTTGCACCGTTGCTTAGCCTTCAACAATCCTTATGATCAAACACATGTCAAAAAAGTGCTTAAGATTAGGTGCAAAGGGAAATCCGAGGAGAGTGTCCATCCTCCTCCCCTGATTTGATTCATAAACACATGAAGTCTTAAGTATGTGTCAGTCAGAAGAGTGACGCACCCAATTGTGAGGGCGAACAGTTTCACAATGCACTTCACTACATAGCTTTAGTGTATGTATACACATAATACTACGGATTTGATTACAAACCATTCTCTCAAACAATTGAGGTGGGTCCCCTCAGCGTGAATGGGCTCGAAGCCTCTGGTTTCAGTGGTGAGAAAACACACAGAATACCCCTCACTCAGTGACAGGGAGCCACCTCATCAGTAACATGTTCTATGAGAACTGGTTCTTTTGTGAGCAAGTAGCACCACAGGCAGTCTAAAATAGGTGCGTATTGCAAAACATGGGGAGGGGGGAATGTAATACATACGCACAATTTTTATATATATACAAAGCTTTATCTATAAAGTTCCATTATCATAATAGATTCCTTTGAGTAACAGCAATATCCAGCACTAGCACCTACCTAGTAAGCTATCCAGTCTTACAAAGAATATATATATATATACACACTAGATATATAAAAAAAATATATATAAATATATATATATGAATATGATATTGTCTTCATCATATATATGATGAAGACAATTTTGAAGGGGACCGTTCTCTTACCCAGAGTGATGCTGATGTCCAGGGCGGTCTGTGCGTACTCCACAGCCTCGCCGTAGAGCTTCAGGCTAAGCAGCAGCTCCACCAGCTTATTACAGAGCCTCAGTCTGGCCTCTCTGCTACCGGTCTTCACAGCGATGGGCAGGGCTCGGTCCTAGGTGGATGCATACATTTATTTATATTAAATCACACACACACATACGGAATCACAAAGTGTGCTTTGGAGTGAGCTTGCATATGAGAGAGAGAGAGAGAGAGAGAGAGAGAGAGAGAGAGAGAGAGAGAGAGAGAGAGAGAGAGAGGGACACAGAGATAAATAAAATGTTTGTCAAAATACACAGGATACAATGTTATGATATTCATTATGACATAATCAAAGATGAGCACGAACTGTCTCAGCTGCCCTGAGCTTTGTTTTGGCCTATATATATATTCCGTCCCTGAACTGGCTCCCTGACAAAGCTGATGTGGTGCATGTTGCCCTCTGCCCCAATGGGCCGGGCATTAACTATAGACCCCCTATGTTCTTTAACGGCTAGAAAGAGAGAATGTGTATGACAGAGAGATAGACAAAAAAAAAGACTAAAAAGCATTTACAGCAGTACAAACGTACCCTGTAGAAGCACACAGCCTTGTCCCTGTCCTCTTTGCTATTGAAGAAGAGGTCTCCTGCAGCCTCTAGCAGCTTTAGGATGAAGTGTGTGTCTCCTGTACTCAGTCCCACATCCTGAGCTACCTGGTGACAAACACACATATAGACGTCACGTGAAACAGAGAGGTCAGAGCAATAGACAATCACCACAGCATAGTGTCTTATGAACACATGACCTCAAGATCAAGAGGTCAAACAACTTAGTATCACTCCTAATAACTTTTTTTTTTTTTTTTTAAGGAATTGCACAGAAATATATGCAAAAACATGGAATATGGACTTGAAGATGGATCAGCTCAGAGCTGGGAATAACATCGCGCACACTGTGATAGATCTGAAACCATTTAGCTCCGAAAAAAGCCCAGCGACTTCATCAACGGGTTACAAACGGCTGAAGGTTTCATCGTTTGACTTTGTGTACCCACTTGCACATAGAGTTCCACGAGCTCGGTCTGTCCCAGCAGGTGGTAGATCTTCCCGGCCTGTAGCCAGGCGTAGGCCTCCTTCTCCTTGCGGCCCAAGTCAATGAAGATCCCCAGACTCCTCTTGGTGTAGTCCAACGCCACGCGGAATGCCCTGCAGACCAGAGAGACAGACCACAAACACCTTTGTCACTCAGAATAGCAATAACGTTTGGTGTGAAGGAATGTGTCAATAATCATGTGCATGAAACAGGAGCAAATAAAAAAAAAAAAATTGTTGGAAGTAACATTGTTGAATGTCAGGAAGAAAAATGTCAGTCCTGACCTTTTCTTGATAATGAAAACATGCATGTGAAAAACAGAATAATCAAATGTGGAGTTTGTAAAAAAAAAAAAAAAAGATATATGTTGACATTTCCCACTAGATTGTTTTACCCTCTGACCTTTCAGTGCCCAAGCCGAGGTAGAGCTGGCTGACCGTCTCCAGGACGTCCCCCTCCAGGCCCCTATCCCCCCGGCTGCTCAGTAGCGCCATCTGGTGTTCGTTGTAGATAATGCACTGGGCTTGGTCAGGGCACACTGTCCCATAGAGGTGGCACAGCTGCTGCGTGGCACTCAGCTGGCCTCGTGACAGAAAAGAAACACTATTTACTGATTGGATTAAGGTACTATTTACATTGTGGCTAGTGAGTAAGCAGGTACTTTTGGGCTGGGGATATTTGCAGTGGGATTTCAACATAGCTCACGTCAGGCCTGCACACCCAGAGACAATTTAAGTGCATTCCTTGAAGTTTTAGAAATCATTTGATCAATACAATTACAACATTACACATAAGAAACGATTGTTTCAGCAATCAGTGATTAAGACTTAAAATGATGTTGGCACAAAAACGTTTAGTTTCTACATCCAGCCATCTTGAAGATAGATATAATAGAGCAATACAATCAGGGTGGGTGCAGCCAGATAGACCGACAGAACTCTGGCAGCAGAGCGCACAACTTCACAAAAATCTTGAATCAACACAGTGTACAATCAGATGAAAAACTATGTGTGTCAAGGTAATGTGCTTTACTTCACGCAGGCCAACTCCCAGTACAAATGTAATCCTAGGTAAACTGTGGTGTGTGAATGTATGAAACTCAACCTTCCCCTTCCACATATCTCAGCTCATTTTAAAGGTGAAAATGTGTACGTATCTTGACGGTCCACCCAAAGCTAACCACAGTTATTTCGGTTATTTTTTCTGAGGAACCAACAGTGGGTCTGCTTTTTCAGTTTAGGCAGGGTGGGGTGCATTGTCTGCAGTGCCTTTGGGTTATGTTCTCAAGTGTGTGTGCGCTTGAATGTGCCCTTTTATGTTAGAGAGAGAGAGGGAAATGCATGTGTGAGAGAAAGAAAGAAAAAAATAGAGCGGGAGAGAGATTGAGAAAGAGAAAACAATAGTCTCTTAGAAAACACACACACACACACACACACACACACACACACACACAGAGAGAGAGAGAGAGAGAGAGAGAATCGGATTAAAAAGACAAAGACACCCTGCCACTTACTGTCCGAGTGGTTGAACAGGATAGCCAGGAGCAGGGCCCACTCATAGTACACCTTCCCCGTCTCCACGCTCCCCACCCCCACCCCCACGTGGTGCCGGCCCAGCTCCAGCAGCACCGTGATAAAGTTCCCCACATGTCCTTCCCCCTCCAGCCCAGAAAACAGCTCCACAGCCTGGGTGAGGTGCCTCTGGGCGAGGCCCTTGGCTCCGGCCTTCAGGCAGAGCCAGCCCAGGTTGGCCAGCGCCACGGCCCAGTTGGCCTCGTCCTCGAACTCCTCGCACACGTCCGCGGCCGCCTGGTAGCTCTCCGCCGCCCGTCGCAGCTCGCCGGCGCACCGCAGGGCCACGCCGCGCATGTTGAGGACCAGCCCTTCCTGAGGGGTGGTGCAGTGCTCGGGCATGGAGGACAGCACCGCCTCCAGGACGTCCAGAGCCACGCGGGGCTGGCCGTTGCGGATGTGAAGCCACCCGAGCCACACGAGGGCGCTGTTGCGCTCGACAGCGCTGACCGTGGAACCGCGCGGCCCGGGCGGCCCGCGGTCGATGAAAGCGTGCATGGCGCTAACGGCCCCGGCTAGCATGCCGTGCTTCTGACAGAGCTGTGACAGGCTGAGGGTGAGGGCCTGGCTCAACGCGTACGGGTCGCCTCCGTCGTCCTCGGTCCCCTCGGTGACGAAACAGAGCGCCCTGTGTAAATAAGGAGCCACTTGAGCCGGAATGGCTACCGCGTGCTTGTGGATCCCATAGAGTTTAGTGGAGTTTTCCAGAACCAGAGCCACTCCGCCGAGACAGTCGACCAGGCTGGCTGAGGGGTGTAGTGAAGCTCTCCTAGCCGCACTGACACTGAGGTGGGGGAGGCCAAGCTGACTGTAGATCTTGCCCAGACTCAGGTACCCGTGGCTGGGCACGACCATCCGCGCCCTTGGGGTCTCTGCCGAAAGAACAAGCAGCCTCTCGACAAAGTGTGCCGTGCTCGCGCCCTCGTCCTGTCGCTGACACTGCTTAGCCAATAGGAAGCAGGCGCGGGCTTCCGCCATCTTATTGTGAGCCAGCACCGCCTTCTTCAAGATGTACTTTAGAACGTCCGAGTCCTCCTCGACGCACGCCGCACAATCCGGGACGCCCATGAGCAAGGCAGCGATACGATCCGACAGAGCAAAGTACCTCTCCGTGTTTTTCTGCCTCAGATAAACGGTCGCTAGGTTAGCGTAGATGCTCGCTAGCAGCAGCATGTCCCTGAAGCCGTCTCTTGGGACAACCAGCGCCTCCTCAAAGTAGACCCTGGCCTGCGAGAACTTTGACCTCCCGGCGGACAACCTCCCCAACAGGAAGCAGAGCCGGCTCTGGGCCCAATGGAGCCTCCGCTTCCTGGCCGTTTCCCTGGCGACGCCCAGGTGGGCCACCAGCTCCTCCTCGTCGGCGTGCCCGCGGAAGATTCCGGCGAGAAGTTCGGGGGCGAGCCTGTAGAGGGCGCCCACACCCGGAGTGGGTTCTCTGCCGTCCACGAAGGAAAGGAGATGGAGGACGTTTTCCTGGTTGTTGGTGCTGTCGTTGTTGTCGTTTCCCCCGACAACTGGCCCGACGGTAAAGTGAGGGGCCGTGGGCCATCCCATTGGCTCAGACGCCTCGGTTGAGTGCGCTAGAGTTCCGTTTGTGGAACGGGAAGGAGCTTTCCCTTTGCCTTCGATTAGCATCCTCTCAATTTTGCTCTTGAGATTTGCGCACAGTTCAACCTCGGCGTTGCCAGAGGGCTCATCTGTAAATGATAAAAAAGGCATATGTTTATGTATAAGGTTGACATAAGGGAACAGACAACGATGTTCAAGATGGCTAATGCTCTCAGTTTTTCTTCATATGAAGAAAAAATACTGACTAACGAGAACCACAGGCTATTTGTGGGTTCATTTTTAAGAGGACTAACGTGAAGCTTACTTTGAGTCGCTTCTTTTGAATAATCCAGATTCATAACATCTGAAATTCATAAAACACAAACATGTTCATCAGACATAAAAAACAAAGCATGAATAAAATCAAGCCGCTTATACAGTAAATGGGATATTATTCTGTCCATTTATTTTTATCTTACCAAGTTTGTAGATGGAGCCTATGTCATTTTGAGACGTTTTCTTTAACAAAGCAATGGTCTCCTCTATTATCTGCGTTTCCTTTTCACTGAAAAACAACCTCTCCTCTTGTTCTAGAAAAATGTCTGGCGCCCTAAAGTAGAAAATTTAAAAAAATTATCTTCTGAAAAGCGAACATTTGAATGTTACATTTGTACATGTAAAGGTTAGTGGAGCATTTTGTGTGTGTGTGTGTGTGTGTGTGTGTGTGTGTGTGTGTGCACAAATGAACCCAAGTACATTTTGATGTGGGCTCAGACATATAAGACTTAACAGAGTCCATTACGCACAAGTATAATAAATACATCACATCACCTCCTCTACCCAACACCACACACTCTTTATCAATGTAAATATGCCATATACAGTACTGTGCAAATGTTTTAGGCAGGTGTGAAGTCTTTAAAGTAAGGAAAATATATATACTATATAAAAATATAGATGTTAATTGTTTATTTTTTATCAATTCATAAAACACAAAGTGAGGGCAAAGCAAATCTGTATCACTCAACATTTGGTGTAACCACCCTTCGCCTTCAAAACAGCGTCCCGTGCCTAAAACCTATGCACAGTACTGTAAATAAAGATTTATTAGTATTTTTATTAATGTAACATCTTAGTACACTTACTCACAAAGGGTATCGGCTGGTTTAACAAGGCCAATCTTAACCAGGCCCACTTCCCCCGTCTCCTCAAGTCTCCCCGTGAACCAATCAAAGCAGGACACCAGCAGTCCCACGATGATGATGCGATCGCCCGGCTCCAGACTCAGCTCGTCGGGACCCTCTGCGTCATAGACTGTGGTGGCCTCGCAGACACCTTTGGCTGAGACAATAAGGGTTTATGGAATCTTAAACAGTTCAGATCTTAGAATTTGGTCTCTGAATTCTAATTCTTTGCTAAATCAATTTTATGAAAAAGACAGTCACTAAAAATGACATTATCACCTAAATCTGTGAGCGTAAATACATTTGTATTTGATTTTCTTACCGAACTGGAAAGGAAAGTCAAATGTTGGCTTGCCACTGCCCACTAAGATGTTCTCTTCACACGATTGTAAAAACCACCTGCAGACAATAAATACGATGAACATTTGGTTAAACCTGCTGCAGAGAATAAAAGAAAAAAAATCAATCACTTAGACACCCGACACATGAATGAAATATGATATGAAGACAACCATAGTTACACTCAATGAAAACAACAACAACATTGTAAAGACTCGCTGATAGAACTCAACATAAATTCCCTCACAGAACCCAACCATGAACAGATTCCCTGACAGAACCCAACCATGAACAGATTCCCTGACAGAACCCAACCATGAACAGATTCCCTGACAGAACCCAACCATGAACAGATTCACTGACAGAACCCAACCATGAACAGATTCCCTGACAGAACCCAACCATGAACAGATTCCCTGACAGAACCCAACCATGAACAGATTCCCTGACAGAACCCAACCATGAACAGATTCCCTGACAGAACCCAACCATGAACAGATTCCCTGACAGAACTCAGCCATGAACAGATTCCCTGACAGAACCCAACCATGAACAGATTCCCTGATCGAACTCAGCCATAAATAGATTCCCTGATCGAACTCGACCACGAATAGATTCCCTGACATAACTCAACCATAAATAGATTCCCTGATAGAACTTGACCATGAATAGATTCCCTGATAGAACTTGACCATGAATAGATTCCCTGATTGAACTCAACCATAAATAGACTCACTGATAGAATGGAACGACAGGCTCCAGGGCCGGTTTGGGTTTGGTGCCACGAGCCCCGTCCGCCAGGGAGAGGACGGTCCACCCAGAGCCCAGGAAGGGAGGCTCAAAAGAAGCTATGTCTCCCTGCTCCAGGTACAGGTCACTACCGGAGGTGGAGCTGTCAAACATCTGGTTGGAGCTGCAACTAGCAAAGAAAGATCCTGTTCCGAGATATGGTGGAGAAAAAGCACGTCAAAGATTATGAAGCTTATTTATCGTTCTACAGGTCACTCTAACTTTAGATTAAGAATTACTAAGATTTTGTTCGGTGTAACGCGTTGTTTTGACTTGTAACGTGCTACCATCTGAATTACATGTATTCATTTTTGTGTGTGTTTGTGTGTGGACGTTCAACATTATTGCATAGACACTTTACTGGCACGCTTTCTGGTGAGTGATAGTGTGTTAGTATGTGTAGACCCCACCCTCTTGCATCAGGATGCCCTGGTACATGAGATGGAGGGTGTCTTCCTGGATGGAGACTTCGATGCCCCGGTCGTCGTGGTCCAGAGAACGCAACCAGAACTCCTGCTCCAGTAGCAGACTCTCCATACACTGGCCCAAAAAACCTGCAAAGACACCAGCCAGTGGTGGGAGCGACTTAGTAAAAGGAGAATGATATTTTTAAATGCTGATCCGCTCTGACGCCTTTGCTGATTCTCGTGTGATTGAAATTGTAATTTATGTATAAAAAAAAACCTAAATAAATGAAAGGAAAAGAAAAGGAGAAGAAGATGATAAGGCAGTGTGTGCCAGTTACCTAGTGTGTAGTACGTGGTGAACTTCAAAAAATCTTCAAATGTTTTGAAGGTGACAATTATCATGTTTTCTTCACTGTTGATGGAGACCAGCCTAGCAGACAGCTCCTAATAAGATGGGAGAAAAGTAAAAAAAATATAAAAATACAACGGTGATCTGATGTTTTTAAAAGCCGATTTATCACAAATTACAGTGAAAGGTTATGTAGTATGCTGCTTTTTATGTCCAAGCCACATAAAATAAATCCATCTGATCCACCATTTTCTTACAACATGAAAGCCTGGGGTCAGCTTACCATGAAGAGAGTGTTGACCTCCTCGCTTTCAGCCTCCAGGATGCGGAGTTTCCCCCTCAGCACTTCCTGTGAACCCTCATCGGCAGGAAGTCTGTCCGGACCCTCGACCAAGGCCAGCCACATGGGCAGAGCTGGGACCACATACACACGCACACACGCAGAACAGGAAGATGGCACAGATTTAAAGGTCTGATCAAGGGTTTGTTAGATGTAGTTAAAGCTTTACTCAGCTGTTTGACCTTGTTCCAGGCAGAGTGGGAGTGAGCATATGACCGAAAGCAATAGCAGAGATGGGATAACTCAATGTAATATAATGACTTGTATGAAAAGAAAGACTCAGAAGTATGAGAACAACAAAAGTCGGGTTATGTTATTCATACAAACATCAGTAGTTCTAATGAAACTACACTAAAGTCAAATCATGTCACTGTTATAATGCTTAGTATGTTTGAATGGCCACTTTAATTTACCATCTAGTTGTAGGCCAGTGGTAATCCACTATCAGCTGACCCTATTAAACCAAAGCAATGCCTCGTTAAAAAACGACACAGAAAACTATTCCACATTCTCTGGCTACAAGCACATTATACTATAGCCCTCTCCGGTTTGACTATACTGACAGTTGACATTTAAAAGAACAACCACGAACTTAAATATAGGATCTTATTATTGATACTTAGGGAAAGTACTGACAATATAGCAGGTTCTTTCAGTGAAAGCTAGTCTATTTGGTTCGGTTGATGATACAGCTGACATAGTATGACCTGGAAAGATTAATCAATGACTTCAGAGCAACTGACTTAGGTCAAGGTATAAACTAGTTAGAATTCCAAGCCATCACATGATTTCCCACCGGTTTTAAAGGACGACATTGCTGAGTTTATGGAAAAAAAAGGAAATTCAAGCTGTACAATATCGATGGCAAAACTTTCATTGCATGCCTTAGCAGAGCTAGCACATGACATTGTTATACAGTGAATGGCAATTAGTTTTGAACACATTTCCTCAACCAACACTAAGTTCTACAAAACAACACTAAACTCAAAACCTTTTTAAACCTTTAACCTTTTTACCTTATCTATCATTCTGTGCCCATATTATTATTACTCAGTGTGTTTATATTGTAAACACAAAACCTCACTCAATAACACAGCCCCACCCCCCTCTAAGCTGCCAAGTTTTTAACATTCCTCTTTCTCTCTTACATTCCGCTTTCATTCCTATGACATAGGTTTGAATCCCATTCCAGTTCTACGGTAACCGTTCTAGAACTTCATTCGATTGGAACAGCTGACACTAGCAGATCATAGGAACATGGAGACATTCTGGGAGAGATTAGTTGTAGTTACCAGTTGGCAGGATGTCCTCAGAAACTGACAGGGTTCCCCTCCGTACACTGCCAACTTCGTTTGACAGGCCACGCTCTAAAGAGAATACATTCATGTTGCACACAAAACGGGAGTATTTCAGTTACAATGACATCCCAATTACAAACAAACAACCCAGGCATTGTAATTTTTTGGGAACACGCCAAAGTGGCTCATGGATCAACATGTGCCTCATGGCTCAAACTATGGTCAAATTTAGTGGGACAAGTTTATCAAGTTCAGCAAAGCAGTTTCTTTTCGCACACACTTCCTGCATATAATTGTGTGACACCCTCAATATCAACATACACTTCACACACACACACACACACACACACACACACACACACACACACACACACACACACACACACAAACAACAGGAGGCATCTGCCCACAGTGTAGATCCGATTCCATTCCATCCACTCTTTCTTTAAAATTGTACGGTATAAACTACTATGCAAAAGAATATGCGAACGTGTTGTAGCTTATTTGTTATTTATGTGCAGTAGTAAGTTTATTATGTTATTACCTAGTTTTGTAACTTACCCATTCTTCTACTTTTGGTAACGGTCCCTCTCTTCATAGACAGATCATGGTCTTTAGTCGAAAGCTCTTTTCGGTACCGGCGACCGGCAGGCCCGTTACAAACCGACCCTGGCTCCAAGTCGGTTGTGTGCCAACTTGATAACATCTTGGGAGTTCTGACAAATTAATTATTGCGGTCTCGCAGAACGTCAACTCCACGACGCATCACGCGACTCTGCGCTCAGAACTATCCATGGAGCGCCAGTAAAACTTTATTGCAGCCGAAAAAGTCTATATCCATTTTATCGATATAAATCATCAGTATATTTTTCAAACACCGATTCAAACATATTTTTTCAACCCCATATAGTTCATTATACTAGTTTCAAACGTTAACGTATTTCGTGTATTTATTTATTATTATTTTTTACTGATCTTCTTTCTTTTTTCTTTTACTGATCTTCCTTCAGGTATCTTACTCACGACTCACTTAGAACGGTCATGCGCAGTTGTGCATACGTTTAGCTCATAGAAGACCAAGAGAGCCGCACATGTGCTGCTGCTGACAGTTCTGTTAATAATCCCCGACTGAGCAAATAAAGCTTTTCCTCAAAATTCCTCGGCAATTTCAGTTTGGGCCACAAGACAGTTTTTCTCTGACAGTGTATGTCATATAAGCTATAGTTATCAGAGAAATCATTCCGCAAAAAATAAATCAATGTTTATAGGCCTACATCTCTGGCGCATGGAGGCTTCTTCATGAAGTCCAAATGCTGCTGGCTATCTTTATATTTATATGCACAGCACTCGCACATCCTAGGAAGAGAGTCAGCATTTCCCCTTCCTCCAGCGTATAGGCCTACTGCTCTCTTATGAAACTCGACTCGACTTGCTACATTTGGTTAATAAAATACGTCTCCATGTTTTCTTGCCCATGCATTTAGCTTTTGTAGTCCTAACCATAGACATATCTATGGTCCTAACGTTTAAAATATTTATCCATACCGGAAACAGTTTATAGTATATGACGATAAGTAGCAGATAGAGGGCTATCGCCAATCAGCCTGTAATACCACTACAGGCCAATTGTACCTAACAATTGTTTCATTGAATAGGTTTTAAGTTTTTGAGTTGGAAGAAGTTTAGTTTTTCCTTACTAACGCCAATCTTTAGACCAAATTAAAGTAATTTAGTGAGGGTAAGTAACTGAGTGGCCAGTATCCCAAGCGTAACTTTAACACAGGTGTATTTTAGAAGTCAATCTACATGTTCACTTCATGTACTACGAGGCAGTCTAGTTTTGGCCGTCATTGCCTACTTTGCAATATAATTAGTAATCACATTTTCTAAATAAGTATTATTTACTCTGTGAATTTCAAGCAAGTTTTATGATGTTCCTTATCGCTTTTGTGGGCTTCACTGCTTTAAAACAACATTCAGAAGACCTTTTTGCGCCATCTAGTGAAGAATAAGGTACGCAACATTTCTGAACCTCTAATCTGTTAATTAAAAGGCTTGCCCTATGCTGTTGTTACATTGGACTGTATGTGTGTGTGTAAATACGTCCGTAAAATAGTTCCTTACAGGTCTCCCAGGTAAATTTCATGAGATGTGCAGTGCAAGATAAGTTATAATATATACCATTCTTAATGACTCCTACATCACAATTGCTTTTCTCTACTTATGTCCTCTTCTATTTTCCATAGTGTGCACTTACATGATAGAATGTTGAAGCCATTTGGTGCATGCAAAAAAAAACAAAAAAACAATAACAATAGACAATAACTTAGATACGTACCCAAATCATTTGCCATACCTGAAAATACACAAATCATGTAATTCAAAATGTAAAATAATGTGTCATTGGAATGCTCTGGAATGCTTTTTAGTGCATGTTCTAACAGGACTCAAGGATTGACAATACATTTCCTCATTTCCTTAAATTTTGTATTGTACATACATAGCTTTTTAATCGAGCCTTAACTGGTTTTAATAGCTTTTAAAAAGCCTTCTTAATCTTAAACATCTCTCATTGCTCAGAGCTGCCTAGTGGGGACTTATTGAAGCCAGTCAGGTAATGACGCACGTTTTGCTTTCTTGTCTTGTGGCCTTTAGCCAGGTAATCACCTCATTAAGCTTTTCTGACGAAAGGATGGAAGGGAGGCTAGAAGGGGGGAGGAGGAGGACCACTGATCTTTGAGAGCGCGGTCAGTCTGTCATAGAAAGTCTACTTGCTGTCTGTCTAGTTGTAGGTGGCCGAAAGATAGCCTCGGATCCTTCCCAGTACTAGTATCCCGTTATTTGTTTACCTGCAAACAAAGGAACTAAGGTAAGATTAACATTGCTTCAATAGCCTAACTATGACATGTTAAAAATAACTGTGTGGAAACACAAGGACAAATGTTTATGCGTGGGTTTTATTTCTCCCAGCATGTCCAAAGCAGGAGAAAGGACTGGCTCGGCTACTTCTGCTACATCTGTCACCTCCGCTACGTCAGCTGCCTCCACAGACAGGTAACAGCTGAAAGGGTATTTCAAAACAAACATAACCGGGTTTTCGTTTTTGATTGTTTGGAGGTGAGGGTGGCGTAGGACAAAACGTATCTGTTCATTTAATTGCTTAATCTTATATACAGGTGAAAACGAATAGTGGTGGATGTTTATTTTAAATGTGATAAAACAACTGTTGTTCTTTCTTGTGCTGTCATAACCTGCTAATTGGTCTGATAGCTGTTTCAGCAGGCAGGTTGTTGTTGTTATTGTTGTTGTTGTTGTTGTTGTTGTTGTTGTTTTTGTCGTCGTCGTTGTCCCTGAATGGGCAGTCACGTTAGAAAGCTGATCAAGATTTTGTATTGAATAATTTAGATGACAGGTACTAATTTTTTTAAGGTGAGTTTAGTGTTCTATTCCATCGCTTTAATATTAGTTTGCAAAAATGAAGGCATTTCACCACACTGCAGGTCGTACCCTAAATTATTAGCCCGTTTTATGGTAGATTCTATTCCAGTGTGTTCCAGTCATATTTTCTTTATATGCAGCAAGGAGGATGGCACCAAGTCTGCCTTACGGACCTCGAGCTCAGGCTCGGACGCACCAAAGAAGAAGTCCAAGTCTAAGTCAAAGAAGGCCAACGAGGAAGCCATGCTCAAAGTTTACAACTCCGTGCTGAACGGTGTGTTTGGAGCGGTACGTGACCTTCATCATAATCTATAAACCCCCCTGGTGTGACTGCTTGACCCCTTGAACTTTGAGCATCAACACAACCCAATAGGTTACTAAATCTCCAAATGAGTATTTGGAAATTATTATGCTTATTTGTATTATGATCTTTGAAATGATTTTGACGACTTTCTGTACATGGAAAAAGTCCCAATGCCAATTTCTATCTTAATTATTCTTAAAACATTTGGAAAAACCTTTTGGCAAGGTGACTTAATTTAATTTGTTCGTATTTACGGTGGAACGTTTTGTTAAACTATTTTATTTTCTAAATTAAAAGTCACTGAATGTGTGTGTGTGTGTGTGTGCGTGTCTCTGTGTGTTCATGTTATCCTCTCTAGGGATTAGCCTGCTCTCGAGGCAGTATTAATAGATCTTCACCACAGGTTGACTGTCACCTGTCATTAAGTTCAACACAAAGAATTAAGGAATCACACCCGCTAATCAACTAACCAAAATAAACAATAGTTTTATGGTACAAAGTTTGCCTTGTTTTGAATAGTTTTATGGTACAAAGTTTGCCTTGTTTTGACTGTGCAGTGAAAAAAGAAAAAGTGTTGAAATTGTTTACTTGCCTGTGGCTTGTTTTTCCTGTGTTCTCAGTTTGTGCTTTATGAAGAGACATGTCGATGCAAACACATCTTTTTATGTTTGTGGTATTTTCACATTTTGTTTATAAAGTAGGTTGAACAGTGTGCTAGACCAGATAATATGCTGAAGGATTTAATCTCTGTAGGAGCCATTTAACCTGTCCTCAATCCATCGCCACCTCCTCCTTCCTGCATCTGGCAACACATAGACCTGCCTGATCCAAACAGGCAACCCACAATAGTAACAGGGGCCGGGAGCATTTTGGAATGATTATGCAATCTAACCTGGTTCTCCTCTTCCCCCTTCTCTGTCTAGGAGAGAGAGCTGACACAAGGGGAGTTGGATGGTAAGTTTCACTGTCAGTATGTGTTAACTGTTGAACGTAAAAGACATCCTGTAGCTCACTTCCTTTCCCAGATTGTGCAGGGAAAGCCACGCCTAACGCGTATTGTTAATGAGTGTTCAAACAGGTTAAATCGATATGGGGTTGCCATGGTGACAGAGAGATGTAAGAAATGTGTTTCGTGTGTAGGGTTTAAGTCACGGCTCTTGCGACACAATTTATTTATTTTTCACCTGGTCTTTATCTGCACCGCGTTATCCACAAATCAGTGAAACATAAATTAATGTTATGGAACGAGAGTATATTAGATGACATGATGGTTTTTAGTTTGTTTTATGTTGTCCATACATTTGACCATGTGACCTTTCCTTCCTTTAACCACTCCCAGAGATGGCAGAGGCCTTCAAGGAGTTTGACTACGACCAAGATGGCTACCTGAACTACAAGGACGTTGCCGAGTGCATGAGGACCATGGGGTACATGCCCACGGAGATGGAACTGCTGGAAATAGTGCAACAGATCAAGATGAGAAGTGAGTAACATGTATCTGAGCAATGTAGGCAAATAGGGGAAAAAATAGGGGGAAATACTTGGAATAGTTACCTCAGCACAGAGTAAGTCTGGAAACCTATGACCAGCCCCGAAAGTTGTGGCTATTTTGAAACTATTAACGAGCTGCGAAACATCCTTTATGCTAATAGGAGAGTACCATGGAGGGTCTACTTGTGCCGGATACCTATTTACCACCACCATCAAATAGCCATATTCTATTTCTTTTACATTGAAGTATTTCCTTTCATTTCCTATCAAAGCAATTTGAAACTTTTTTATTATTTGAAAATGTTAATAAATAAATATTAATAGTAAATAATAGTAAATAAATATTATTATTATTATTATTATTATTATTATTATCATCATCAATACATTGTAAAAGCTGGGATTTTAACATTGCTTTAACATCTCCCTGTGTTGTGTTTTTTCCCCCCAGTGGGGGGCCTGATGGACTTTGATGACTTTGTGGAGCTGATGGGCCCCAGGATGATGGGGGAGACGGTGGACATGCTGGGAATCAAAGAGCTCAAGTCGGCCTTTGTACAGGTGAGGAGGAGGAACTACTGCTGTCTCTTTTGTCAGGTGAGGAGGAACCCTTTATGGGATATTGCTGTCTCTTTTGTCAGGTGAGGAGGAACCCACTGCAGGGTATTGCTGACTCTTTAGTCAGGTGAGGAGGAACCCACTATGGGGTATTGTTGTCTCTTTAGTCAGGTTAGGAGGAACCCACTGCAGGGTATTGCTGTCTCTTTAGACAGGTGAGGAACCCGCTATGGGGTATTGCTATCTCTTTAGACAGGTGAGGAACCCACTATGGGGTATTGCTGACTCTTTAGTCAGGTGAGGAGGAACCCACTATGGGGTATTGCTGTCTCTTTAGACAGGTGAGGAACCCACTATGTGGTATTGCTGACTCTTTAGTCAGGTGAGGAGGAACCCACTATGGGGTATTGCTGTCTCTTTAGACAGGTGAGGAACCCACTATGGGGTATTGCTGACTCTTTAGTCAGGTGAGGAGGAACCCACTATGGGGTATTGCTGTCTCTTTAGACAGGCGAGGAGGAACCCACTATTGGGTATTGTTGTTTCTTTAGTCAGGTGAGGAGGAACCCGCTATGGGGTATTGTTGTCTCTTTAGTCTGGTGAGGAGGAACCCACTGCAGGGTATTGCTGTCTCTTTAGACAGGTGAGGAACCCACTATGGGGTATTGCTGTCTCTTTAGACAGGTGAGGAGGAACCCACTATGGGGTATTGCTGTCTCTTTAGACAGGTGAGGAGGAACCCACTATGGGGTATTGTTGTTTCTTTAGTCAGGTGAGGAGGAACCCGCTATGTGGTATTGTTGTCTCTTTAGACAGGTGAGGAGGAACCCACTATGTGGTATTGTTGTCTCTTTAGACAGGCGAGGAACCCACTATGGGGTATTGTTGTCTCTTTAGACAGGCGAGGAACCCACTATGGGGTATTGCTGTCTCTTTAGACAGGTGAGGAGGAACCCACTATGGGGTATTGCTGTCTCTTTAGTCAGGTGAGGAGGAACCCGCTATGTGGTATTGTTGTCTCTTTAGACAGGTGAGGAGGAACCCACTATGTGGTATTGTTGTCTCTTTAGACAGGCGAGGAACCCACTATGGGGTATTGCTGTCTCTTTAGTCAGGTGCTGATGTCGCTCCAGCTTATTTCTTTCACTGTATCAGGGGATAAATTAAGCAAAATGTCTAAGGTTTATGTGTGACTTTACTGTAAGTCAATTGAATAGAATAGACTACTTAAAATAAAAACTTTATAAAACATTTCGGAAATGGCAGTTTGATATAAGTCAACCATGGAAGAGACAACGTGATACACAATCACTCTTTTTTTTTCTTGCACCTTTGCTTCACTTTAATATCGTCATTCTCCATCTTTTCCCCTCCCTCCCATGTCTTCAGTTTGACCTTGACGCCGACGGTAAGATCACCCCGGACGAGATGAAGGAGGCGTCGAAGACCCTTCTGGGAGAGAAGCTGAAGAAGGGAGAGCTGGAGGAGATTCTGAAGGAGATTGATATCAATGGAGACGGCAACATAGACTTTGAAGGTGAGGCATGCTTTGAACGAATCATTTATTAATTAATGCGTTACGTCATGATATGTCATGACAAAGGCTACATAGCTTATATTTTTTATTTAATTTCTGGTGGGAGGGGGAGTAGACTCGTATTGCGTTGATAAGTTCAGTTTAATACAACACATTCTACTGTGTTATATCAGTACCTAATAATAAAACTGTTTATTTTGAGATGTATGATTGTTGCTTTATGTGTTCGTCCCATCTGTTTAGAGTTTGTCATGATGCTGACCATGCGATAGCCACTGAAGAGTCAGGAGTCAGGATTAACCGGCTTTCTGCTTCAACTTTATTTATTGAATGTGTTCTCATGTCACTTAACGCAAAAAGAAGGTGACATTTACCTTTGGGGTGTACTGCTCCTACTACTAACACTGCTTGTCTGTAAAGATGCTAATTGATAAACTGTGCCTAAGTGTTTCAAAATGTGAACTGTACTCAGTGGTAATGTCTAGAGGAAGAATATAGCTGGGGAGTATGTTTGTAAAAAACGTACTATTAAGCAATTTGGTTTATGATGTTAGTAGACCCAAATGGAATGTTGTGTGTAACATGATGTGTAAAAACTATGAAACATTTTTCTATTTTAATAAAGTTAATAAAGTTAAAATCAGAACTGTCTTTCCCCCCCCAGACTCGTCCAAGAAACGCACACATTGTAACTTAAGTTACTTTATTCCTAAAACATTTTACATATTATGAACGGAACCTGGCAAGGCTAATGTTAACAAAATTGATATTAGGGGGTTATCAGCGCAATCGAAGAAAATAGGCCGTCAGCTCCCATGATCAGGTATTCTCTTCCTATTCCTTCCCCACAAATGGCAACAGATCTTTTAAAGTATAACACTACCTTTAACTTCAGCATATATTATCAAACTAAATGTGCAAACAATCCAGCAAATATCTATGATCTGATGAAGTCCAAAATACCACGAAGCATTACTTCATCCGCAGAGGAAAAGTCTTATATGACAATAAAATAAATGAAAAAGAAATAAATAAAAACTAGAACCGCTTAGTCACATCTGTGGGGAAAATACAAAATTGCATTTGTAGCGTCAATTAGGTAGAGGGAATGTTATGATTTTGTTTTGTAAACCTTTTGACTTATTCCAATAAAAAGGCTTCTGTGAAAAAGCCTTTATCCATACTCACCTACAGTCTGTAAATCTGTGTTAAACACTCATTTTGTGCGTTGTTTAGAATGAGTCACATACGGTATGTTGCAATAGATTTAGAAAACCATAGGTTTTTAAATTCAGAGGTTTATATTGATAGATTCAACAGCTTTCAAAGGGTCCTCTTTGTGGTTAACACCAACACGAAAGTGATACCGAACTTAGACCAAAAGCATCATGCATGAGCGTGTGTTTTGCTGCCTTTCGCGTCACTCAAAACACAAACACAAAAAGGTCACCTAATCCTTCGCATCCCATTGAAAACGCCAACAAAAGTCTATTTCCACCATCTCTTCATGGGCAACCCTCTCAATACATCCCCACACTTTTATTTTTTACTTTTCTTTTTCCTGCTTGGAAAGCAATACGCAAGCTTCTCTAGGCCTCTTTGGTCAGCTCGTCGGCAAACTCGGCCATGATGTCATGCACCCACATGTCCCTCTCTTCCTGCGAGGTGTCAACCAGGAAGACGGTGAGCTTCCTGTCCCAGGGCTGGGTCGCTTCCTGTACGGCCTCCAGCTGGGCCACCAGAGGCTTCTTCTCCACGTGGTTCCGGAACACGATGGAGGCCTCCTCAGACCACTGTCCGGCCTTCACTCCTGTGGGAGTGTCAGACAATGAACCTGACTCAGATAAATCGCTAATGGAAGATGGCTATCGGTAAATGCATGAATAAACAAAATATAGCAAATTCCTAAAATAGACACTTGTCAACTACAGCTCGTTATTTAAAGCATTTTATTTTAGTTTGAAACATAGTATATGTACTTATGCATGGTAACATATAACCTGTCCTATGTAAAAAAAACTCCTCTTAGTGTTGATTTACCAGCGAGACGGGCCGTGACACCTTGGAAGGGCAGCTGTCTGAACTCCTGGATGAGGGGTCGGAGCTGGCTACTGCCCACCAGCTCGTGTTTACCGTAGTCCAGCTCGTAGACGGACACCAGGCCTTTTGTCAGGACACCCTTCACCAGCACACGGTGCCAACTAGGAGAGATAGAAGAAGAGAGAGCAGAGCGAGATTGAGAGACTCAGCTGTTGGGTGACACAACTAGTATTTCAAAACAATAGAAGTAATATGAAGACCTGTTGGCTGGAACATTTGACTTTCCTGACGCTGATCACACACACTTAAAAAAAAGAAACGCACCTTGACACGCCTAAAAAACGCACCTTTACACTCCTAATAAAACCACACCTTGACACTCCTAAGTAAACCACACATTTACACTCCTAATAACAACACATACCATGACACTCCTAATAAAACCACACCTTGACACTCATAATAACAACACATACCATGACACTCCTAATAAAACCACACCTTGACACTCATAATAACAACACATACCATGACACTCCTAATAAAACCACACCATGACACCCCTAACGACTCACTTGTTTTCCACCTTCGCGGCGTAGATCTGGTTCTTCTCCACGGCAAGTTGCTGCTGCTCCTCCATCTTGTTGTAGTAGAGCACCATCTCCCCCATCAGCACCACCAGCTTGTACATGTCCCTCCAGGGCTGCAGCACAAAGTGTCCCGGGTGACAGGCCACTGACACGTACACGTCCAAGTTGTTGCCCGCCGCTGGGAGCTCCAACAACGGGGGCAGCTTGGCCGGGGGCCTGGGAGAAGATGGTAATGCGGTACCTGGGTGTTGTAGTGTAGTATCGGTGGTGGAAGAGGAGCCTCCAGTAGGCGCCGAGCCCGAATGCGTCCTCCTTAGCTGGGGCTTGGCCGCAGTGGAGGTGGGGGTACCGTTGGAGGGTTTAGGCGAGGGTTTGTTGGAGGTTTTGGCTGGCCTGCGGCTGCTGAGGAAGACGTCCCCCTGGTGCTTGAAGAGGTCTGACCGGGCCATCTGCTGGTTGAGGCTCCGGTCCGGGTCGTGGAAGTTCTTGTCGTTGAAGAGGTGGACGTGGACGCATCGCTTGGTGTCGTCGAGGCTGGCAATCTGTGTGGGAAAAACAAAGGGAAGGAGGGACGGAGGGAAACCGAGACGGAGAGAGAAATTTAAGATGGCATGAATACCGGTGAGAGGAAAGGAACAGAAAAAAGGGGAAGCACAAAAAATACTAACCAGCCAAAGTGCCCAGAACATTAAGTCATATATAGATATCGTATTTACATGCATTATGGTAAGTATTTTATAGAGTTAAGCAATAGCAAATTAATGCAATTTAGGATATTAAAAACTGTAACAAATGGTTCATAGGTGTACCTTTATGCTGCAATCGGTAGAATTGAGCACCGCGTCTCTTAGCCATTGGACAGCGTCGGGGGTCCAAGAGCCCACAGCCAGATCAGCCAGACAGCACTTCACCGCCTGGACACACACACACACACACAGACTACTGTACGTTATACCAGGGGCTACGCCAGGTCAGCCAGAAAACACACACGCACGCACGCACGCACGCACACACACACACACACACACACACACAGACACACACACACACACACACACACACACTACTATACATTATAGCAGCGGCTATGCCAGGTCAGCCAGAGCACTTCACAGCCTGGACACACACACACACACACACACACACAGCCTCATACCTACGTCTGTCTGTCTGTCTGGCTGTCTGTCTGGCTGCCTGTCTGTCTGTCTGTCTGTCTGTCTGTCTGTCTGATTCTCTCTCACATGTAATCGCTATCGCAATCACTCTGACACAAATTAATTCACTTACACACAAGAGTCTCCAACATTTCACAAAAATGAAATAATCTCTTTCTCGCTCTCTCTCTCTCTCGCTCTCTCTCTCTCTCTCTCTCTCTCTCTCTCTCTCTCTCTCTCTCTCTCTCTCTCTCTCTCTCTCTCTCTCGGAAACGCATTGCCCCTTTGTCCATCACACAAGCAAAACAACCTTCCATCTTCCCCGTCCTCAGCTGACCTGTGGAGGAATGGCCGTGAGGTCCTTGAGAAATGGAGGAGGGACTTCCCGCAGCTCAAACACCTCCACGGAGGCTTGCACCCCTACGTCTATGAACTGGATGTCCAGCACTCGACTGCCATGCAGGTTGGTAATCTGTAAAACGAGATAAAAACAAAAACCACAGTGATGCTGACAAACAACTGCTACACAAAACTTTAAATTAATTGTTTACAATATAAAATACATATATTATTAGTAGCAAATTCAGTAAACTGAATATGAAAATATATATTAGTAGTAGTATATTTAGTAAACTGAATTTAATTTGTATTTACAATTAATTTGTAATTTAAGTAGTAGTGCATTGTCCGACCTCTATGCGCGACCATTTGCCTTTGTAGCGCGCCAGACAGCCTTTACCACAGAAAGGCCTGGAAACCAGGAACTCTGATGTCACCTGCCACACCGATTGGAGGATGTCGTGAAACGAAGACAGAAACGAGATACACACATAATCACTGTGAGACAAACTTATATTCAATACCAATCAAATATTTCAGAACACTTTTAGTAAGATTTACCTGTTTTTACTTTTTGTTTATACTAAAGCATGTTTTTCTATCCTATATTATTTGCAAACGGCAATGGAAACAATGTTAGAGCGTCTTACTAGGGTAATTGACCAACAGGTGGGTTAGCAAACGGTTTGTGTTGCTAGGACACTAGTAACCACTTCCCCCGGCAGAGGTCATCTCGCATGTTCCGCTAGGGGATTAAAATGGCCAGCGCCCTAACTCCAGATTACCGAGCCTAATCTCAATCTGACCAACACTATTTGTTTGGACAGGTGGTTGGAGATATACACACACACACAAACACACACACACACACACACACACACACACACACAAAGATGTGTGCACAAATTTGTCTTAATTGAGGGCAAAGTAGCATCATACCCTGAGTAACAGGGAGTGTAGTAGGGCACCTGTTTGTGAAAGTAGGCCTCGGTCTTGTCCAGGATGGCGTTGAGTTTGGCCAGGCCTCTGGAAGGTAGCTGGCAGTAAATGGTCCCATCTGAACACACACTCGTCACCGTCACGTTCATATAGGCACTGTTTACCTGGCGGGGGGGGGAGTGTGTGTGTGTGCGTGAGTGAGTGAGAGAGAGTTGGAGAGAGTGAGGGAGAGAGAGAGAGAGGAAGAGAGTGAGAGAGAGAGAGAGAGAGAGACACACGCACACACACACACACACACACACACACACACACACACACACACACTCACACACACACACATTCATAGATACTGTTCACTTTGGTGAGAATACATTGCTAATACATTCATAATGCATAGTGCTGAATCAAAATTGTGTTATAATGTATTCAACATCATCCTATTAGATTGGTCGAAACCATCCTGCTTGTCTACAATCTGATTACATTTTAAAGTGGTCTTTTGACGACCAAACCACCAGTTAACTGACCTGCAGGGGGCTGGCTAGGCTCTTATCCTGCAGAGCTTTCAGACAGGCGGCGTTAATGTTGACGTCATCATCCGGCGACGTGTCATACAGGACCACCAATGGTGTTTGGCGTCTGTCCAGGATCTCAGCCAGTAGGATCTTACCGCTGGCCATGGCCTCAAACTTCTTCAAAACAGCAAGCTCCTGACAGAAGGGTCCGAGGCCTTCAAACACACACACACACACACACACACACACACACACACACACACACACACACACACACACACACACACACACACACACACACACACACACACACACACGAACACCCATTACAAACATGCACTTAAGCATTGAGAGGCATGGTGCCACATTAGATGTGGGCTGTTTTACAGTGCAAGGCCTTGGTGTAACAGTAGCTCTACGTCTTAGCTCACCTGCCAGTTTGCACTTGGTGGCCTGGAAAGGCAGCTTGAAGAATTTCTCGTTCAGCTCAAACACTTTGCCTTTGCTTATGACCTCGGAGAACCCATGGTCCACATAGTAAACCTACAGAGCAACACAAAAGAAGTTAGCAAAAGGAAGCAAGCAAGAAGACTGTATTCCTCTACCTGCAACTGACTGTCACACTCATAGGTGTCACTGTCTATGCAATGTTCCCTGTACCTTCATTCAATGATGTCCATGTTTAGTTCTGTTCAAGTCATTTCAGTCCATTTAATTCTATTCTATTCTATTCTGTTCTATTCTATTCTGTTCTGTTCTATTCTATTCTATTCTATTCTATTCTATACGCGAGATCAGTGTGTTTGTAAACAAAGGCCCTGGCAACACTTCCGGGTGGCGGAAGTAACAATTTTGAGTGAGAGAATATGCTTTATTCTGTTGTGTCTGGGAATTAACCACAATTTTGGCGAGTTGTAGAGGGTTAGATTTGTACAGATCCCCTCTCTGAAATTAATCCAAAACGCCCAAAGACAGCTATGTTGAAAGCACTTGTTCACATGTTTTTAACGTGGTAACATATTAAGCATTACAAAGTGGCCAACATTAACGTATCACGGAAGCTTAAAGTTGCTTCCTGGCTTATCCACGATATTCCTGAACCTGGATTTATTATTATAAATGTTATGCTATGAGAACTAGCCCGCGTCTTTTTCCTCTTTTAAATTGGTCTATCTTTTATTCTTAATTTAGGCTACTTCTTGCCATGTTTCTCTGTCATTCAGTATAATAAATTTATAAAATGACAAATATGCATATGAATAAAAAACGTAATCTTAACTGTATCCCCTAAATAACATAGATTGATTAGATTAGGCAACACTTCAAAACTAACAGTTGGTAGT
The DNA here is from genome assembly GCA_026901105.3 of Galaxias olidus. Taxonomy (NCBI): domain Eukaryota; kingdom Metazoa; phylum Chordata; class Actinopteri; order Galaxiiformes; family Galaxiidae; genus Galaxias; species Galaxias olidus. The sequence goes on along the minus strand of JAPMUY010002664.1, from coordinate 12,092 downwards.
AATTAATTGTCTGAACCTCCTGCCCGGCTGCCGGTGCCGCCGCACCCAACGCGGTCACGGTTGCGAGGTCAGACTTGTGCCAGTTGGGGTAAAAATAAAGAATAGATACACAATAGTCAAGCACTACCAGAAAAAAATGTCGGTTCTATGCATTTTCTATTTGCTTATCTTAACCTACACATCTGTAACAAACTATTTTATGCATTTTTTTTAGTTAGCCTGTAGTAGCATAGCTAGCTAGTAAGTTAACCATTAACTTATAGTAATAGACTAGCCTACTTTACCTAACCGTAAAAAAAGCACGTAAAAACCAAGTGCTTTATAATTATAACAGCATGTTGTTTGGACAAGATACAACATTTTAAAACATTTCAAAACTAAATATTTTATTTGTATGCTCATCGCTTTCACAAAGAGTAACTTGTTTATAGCCGTTGTTCTGAAATTCTGAGCCTCCCCTCAGAATAGGCTTCCCGGTATCACATATTATCAAATACAACTGAAAATTTAAAACAAATACAACTGGAAAATGTTGCCTCCCCTCCAAATGGGCTACCTCAATTGAATATTATGAGGTAGCCCATTCTGATAGGGAGAAATGACTGCTAAGAATGCGCAACCCTGTGATTTTGAAGTAAATGCATACTTTTTGAACGCATTAAAGCCCTGCAGCCCATTTTGACAGGGAGAAATGACTGCTCAGAATGCGCTACCCTGTGTTTTGAAGTAAATTCATACTTTTTAACACAGTAAAGCCCTGGTAGCCCATTTTGACAGGGAGAAATTACCACTCAGAATGCGCTACTAAGTAAATGCTCATGCGCAGTTTGCGAAGGTAGCCCATCCTGAGGGAAAGGCTCAGAATTTCAGAACACCGTCTCCCTACGTTGGAGACTTCCGCCACCCGGAAATTAGTTTTTTGTTGTTCTGATGTCAGGCTGATCTCTGGTTTATTCTGTTCTATTCTGTTCTGTTCTGTTCTGTTCTGTTCTGTTCTGTTCTATTCTGTTCTGTTCTGTTCTGTACTGTTCTGTTCTATTCTAATGTCCATACAATGCTTTGAATCCAAGAAAACAACCTTTAAGGCCTCACCTTGACCTTGTCGGCCATGACCTCACAGATCTGAGCCCGTAGGACCTCGTCCTCCTCCTCTGCCCGGACGGCGGCCAGCTGACCAGAGCCTGGGGCGCTCAGCACGGAGCAGCGGTCGCCCTGACCGTAGAACTCTCTCATCTCGTCCTCAATGGCCTCCTGGGCCTGGGAATAACCCTGGCCTATGTACCTGTGGAATCAATAGCATAGCTATAATAACCCTGGCCTATGTACCTGTGTATCAATAGCATAGATATAGGGTCCGTAGACAAGCCCTCACCAATGTACCTGTGTGTCAATAGCATAGATATAATAACCCTGGCCTATGTATCTGTGTATGAATAGCATAGATATAGGGTCTGTAGATAGGCCCTCACCTATGTACCTATGTATGAATAGCATAGATATAGGGTCTCACCTGAGGCATTGCCCGATACAATGTTGGAACCCATTGGTACCACACCCTAAATGGTCTTTCTGAATTTCAGTTATTACTTTACTGATCATGTGACCACAGTTCAGCTCTCCTTCTCACCTGAGTATGACTCCATTGGTGTTCGCGGCCTCTACCACCAGCACCGAGGGATACTCCTCCTTGGGGATCAGCAGAGGAGGCACCGCCTGGTTAGTCAGCCTCCGCCCCACCTCCTCCCTGGCTCTCTGCTCCTCCTCGCTCACATCCGAACCCCTCCTCTGGTTCTCATCCTCCCCTCCTCTTTCCCCTCCTCCGCCCGTCCCAGGCCGCCGGTAAAGGATGGCCCTCTTGGGGTTGTCGGGCGTGGGGTGGTCGACGGTGCAGAAGTCGGAGAGGAGCTGGAGGTTCTCCAGGACGTGGTCGGGGAGCTTGGTCTTGTAGGTGTCCTGGAAGAGCTTGGGCAGCGCGTGGGCCCACAGGCCGTTGGAGTACTTGGTGAGGAGCTCCTCCAGCTTCCGCTTCAGGTCCGGCGAGAGGGGGGAGGCGGGTGTCGGGCTGGGGGAGGAAGGGTGGGAGCGGGAGGGGGGAGTGAGAGGGGCCGGGCTGGTTCTGGTTGGCGGGGTGGTTGGGGGCCGCTGTGGGGCCGGGGAGCGCTTGTTTGGGGCCGTGGTTGGAGTGGGGACTCTGGCGGGGACGGGGGAGGGGGAGTGGGCATGTGTCAGATCCTTGGCCGGGTACAGGAGCAGCTCTGACGGGTTGCTGCTACAGGGTTTCTCCACCTGGAGGGGAAAAAATCAGGGGCCATATTAACAGGTAGTAAGACAAGCACATGCATACATCAACTAAAAAGACTCAAAAAATAAACCTATGATCAATGTGGGATATTATAATTCACACAGAGAGTACTGGATTATTCTCATAAATTAATATTACATGTAAATTTTGCTAGATTCACCCATTATTGTTTTGGCATTTTGGTTATAAAATGTATTTAACGTTCCATGGTTGAAACGTACAGTACATATGTGTGTCCATGTTTCCAGGTCTTTGATGGCCTCACTGGGCAGGTCCTGTTTGTACAGCTCTTTGTAGATCTGAGGCAGCTTGGAAACCCAGAATCCATTGCTGTACTTGCCCAGGACTTCCTGGATGCGCCCCTGCACCTGTTGGGGGTTGTAGTTCGTAGAGCCACTGGATGAGTGCGACTTCCCTTTCTCTCTGTGACCCCACGCCGGGTTCTCGTTGATGTTTGAGTGAGCTTGAAACGAAGAAGAACAATTGGTCAAGGATGTGAGCTGTTGACATCGTTTTTGATTATTATTTTACACAAGCTACTATACATATTGAATGTTCAACCACTGATTTATTATTAAAAACACTTAATTGTTTAATTATTAAACAAAACATCCTTAACACTTAAAAAATAAACTATCGTAAAATAGTATTTTTGTACTTTTGTGTAAATAACAGAACCTTTCTGCTATCTACAGTATATGTGTCATGTCTGTGTATTTTTTGTTTCAGCAGGTCAATCCTAGGAAGCCAAAAAATAACTGACATTCTATACATTCCGATATAAACAGCAAGAGGATGACACTATTAACGTCAGCGCTCCAGCGGGTGAGTGTGTGTGTGTGTGTGTGTGTGTGTGTGTGTGTGCACGTGTATAAGTGAGTATACAGTACACGTGTGTGTGTGTGTGTGTGTGTGTGTGTGTGTCCTGAATCCGTCAGCTGCGTGTCCTAAGCTTGTGACCTGCGGGTAAAGACCCTGGTCTGTAATGAGTTCCTCGCTTAAAGACACATGAGCACCAGAAAGCTCCAGAGTAATTACAGACACTGTAACGAGCACAGACCATCAAAGCTGTGTTAACGACTGTTTCAATAGCTCCCCCTTCTTGAATGTCAGAACCTGTAAAGATCCAAAGACCCCAGTTCTCTGCTACTCACCGTTGGTGTGCGGGGAGTTTCTGGAGAGGTGAGTGTTCACTTCCTTCTGAAAACGGGTCGGAAGGCTCATCCTCTTGTCTGACCTGTAAAAAACGAACGGAGAAAAAGAGAAAAGACGCAGTAAAATAATGTATTTGGCTTTGAATATAAAGTCTTCAAATATACTTTTTTTGTAACAGAATGGATCGGAGCATGATCTGATACGGTGTAATAAACTTACAATACCCCATTGAGAGTCGGCCAGAGAGGGTGACTCAGATTACGAAATACGTTGAGGCTATTATCACTGTTCTCTCCATAGCTTATTCAATTACACCGTTTCTCCCACCGATTGCGTTTGCACTACCACGCATGCATGCAGGGGAGTCTCTATCCCTGATTGGTCAAGAACAATGGTGCCACAGAATGCATAGCGTGAGCTGCACAGTCCAGCAACTCAGTCTCCTTTGCAGGAAGTGCCATGAACGCTCTTCGAAGCGGGCGACAGCGCTCAACGCCCTGACCACTCTGAATGGTCAGTGGCCAGTCTGTTCTGTTGAACAGATTCAAATCAAATCAAATTAGATTGGCGCAGAGTAGCACAAATATTGAATGAGTATTGCTATTACTGCTTTTTTTACCTAACAAATGGGGTTACATTTAAGGTCGTTGTTCATTTAGGAATGATGAATGTGACATTTGAATAGGCACCTGAAAAGCTGACAAAACGTCTGGGTCAATCTTGCACGTTTGCAATGCAAAAATGCTCCTAACTAACAACCGAAACACCCTTAAAGTTTCCAGTCACCATACACCCACCCAGAATAATAATAATAATAATAATAATACATTGAATTTATAAGGCGCCTTTCAAGGCACTCAAGGTCGCCGTACAGTAATATAAAAAACAGTTCTCATAAAAATAATAAAAATAAATAAATAAATAAATAAAATAAGATCAAAATAAGTAGTATACAATTAAAAGGCATGGAGCCTGCAATCGAGCATTAAAAAGCATCACGTGGGACAGTAAGCCAGCCTAAACAAATGGGTTTTGAGGTGGTTTTGGAAACAGGAAATTGAGTCCAGATTTTTGATGTCAGGGGAGGGAGTTCCATAGACGTGGGGCGGAGCAGCTGAAGGCTCGCGATCCCATGGTGGACAGACGAATTCGGGGACGATCAGGTTGATGGAGGAGGTAGATCTGAGGGACCGGGTGGGAGTGTTAATATGAATGAGGTCAGACAGGTATGGAGGAGCTAGATTGTGGATGGCCTTGAATGTATGGAGGAGGATTTTGAAATTTATTCTGTATTTGATGGGAAGCCAGTGGAGTTGGAGCAGAACGGGGTGATGTGACAGATGGCAGGGATTTTGGTGATGATGCGTGCGGCAGCGTTCTGGACTAATTGCAGTTTATGGAGGAGTTTGTGGGGGAGACCGAAGAGGAGGGAATTGCAATAGTCCAAGCGGGAAGTGACAAGAGAGTGTACCAGGACTGCAGTGGTGTTGGGAGTGAGTGAAGGGCGGAGGCGGTGACAAAACCGGATGGTGTTGTTGATGTGGGTGTGAAATGATAGGGTGCTGTCGAGGACAACACCCAGACTCTTAACCTGGGGGGAGGGGAAACCGAGGAGTTGCCGATGGTGAGGGGAAAAACGTTTGCAACTTGGAGCAAAAATCTGCTTTATTATCGTTTAATTTGAGGAAGTTTGAGGTGAACCAGGATTTGATTTCCTGTAGGCAGGCCAGAGGGAGGAGGGTGGGAAGGTGGAAGAGGGTTTGGAGGAAACATAGAGCTGGGTGTCATCCGCGTAGCAGTGGAACTGGATATTGTGATTACGAAAGATGAGACCAAGTGGAAGGTGGTAGTTTATGAATAGGTTGGGGCCAAGGACGGAGCCCTGAGAATATGTGAATGATTTTAATTGAATGAACTGAGTGCCTCCAGTCATGTGTGTGATAGTCCAATGGAGCAGTCTGTCGAGGAGAATGGAGTGGGAAATGGTGTCGAAGACAGATCGAGGAGAATACCCTCATTCCAAAGCAGGTTGTGATTGGCATCCCTCATCAAACCCCCCCCCCCCCTAGAGGTCCCAGATCTAGAATCACAGCAACCTGTAACCGAACCACCCCCGACATCTGATCAAAGACTGTTCTAGAACTGGGACCTGTAGCCTACCTGCCCACCCCCCACCCTCCCCTCAACATCTGATCAAAGACTGTTCTAGACACAGCACAATGTAGCCTACCTGCCCCCCCGCGCCCCCCGCGCCCCCCCCCCCCCTCCCCTCAACATCTGATCAAAGACCATTCTGATCAAAGCCACGGCAACCTGTAGCCGACCCGGTGCCTCCATCCTCCACCACCTCCCTCCCTCATCCCCCATCAGTTGACCACGGCCCCACAGACCGGGGGGAGCAGAGATTGTGCTGATTCACTCTGCAGAGGGTTTAGACCCTCTAAGCTCCAGGAGAATAGGAGGGGGATTAGCGTGGCTGGTGCCCCCCTCCAATAACTCAGCAGTCTGCTCGTAACCCCCCCACCACCACCACCCCCAGCCCCCCATCTCTCTCACCCCCGCGTTGGCCCCTATTGTGGCAGGGGGGTGTCGGTGAGGTGTGCTACTGATCCACAACGCCAGGATGGATGTGGAGAGAGAGGGTGAGGTCAGTTGTTTGCACAGGGACATGAGGCCGCAGAGGAAAGGGGGGTGGGGACACGCAGAGCACGGGGGGGGGGGGGGGGGGGGATGGATCGTGACTGACAAGCATTGAGCTGGAGAGAAGGGGGATGGAGAAAGAAAAAGAGGGAGTAAGTGCGAGAGAGAGAGAGAGAGAGAGAGAGAGAGAGAGAGAGAGAGAGAGAGATAGATAGTGGATGACAGGGAGCGAGACCTATTGGTGCAGAAAAAAGAGAGAGGGGGGTCAGACAGACAGACAGACAGACAGACAGACAGTGTGGTACAGAAGAGCGAGAGAGAGAGAGAGAGAGACAGAGAGAGAGATCAATAGATGGATGGAAGCAGAGAGAACGAGAGAGAAAGAGAGCACACATCAGCTGGGTCTGGGAGTCGGTGCTGAATAAGCAGCGGGGAGGCCCCACCAGCTCGAGCATAGACCTAGACTAAGGTAGAAAGGGCACGCCATTCGACGACTATCTGGACCAAAGCCCGGAGAGACGTACTAGCTTGTTGCCCTGGGCGACAACACAAACGTCAACTGAAACTGCCTCTGGTGTCGGTTCACTGTTAATAATAACTCCAACTGACGTTTAGATCCGACTCACCGCAGTACATCTACGGCCTCTCCACCACCTGGCTACGAGGCTGGAGCGCACCGAGACGGGAAGAGACAAAAGAAAGGAGAAAACGAAAGAGAGTGAACACTATCAGACATTCCGGGGAGTGTGGAGAAAGGAGAGAGGAGCGGGCCGGAGAAAGCGAGGGAGTGTTTGGGTGGCACTTCCGGTTGTTACTAAGGAACAACAACGCACCAAACTCCTTTCACATGAAGAACCCCCTGCTAAGGTTCCTTTAGCTGTTTTGGGGGCCAAGACGAGATCTTGAGTGATATTCCATGCCTCAGGGAGCCGCTTAATGAGATCTCGCAGAGTAACGGATGTTCAGTAGGACGCGCACAGTACACACACACACGCACACACACATAACACACACACACACACACACACGCACACACAGACACAGACAGAGAGAGAGAGACAGACACACACACATGCAGACACACAGAGACACACACACACACACACACACACACAGATAGACACTGACACAGACAGAGAGAGAGAGAGAGAGACAGACACACACACACATGCAGACACACAGAGACACACACACACACACACACACACACACACACACACACATAGACACACAGTACACACACACACACACACACAGTACTCACACACAGACAGAGAGAGAGAGAGAGAGACACACACACACAGAGACACACACACACACACACACACACACACACACACACACACACACACACACACACACACACACACACACACACACAGTACTCACACACAGACAGAGAGAGAGAGAGACAGACACACACACACGCAGACACACACACACACACACACACACACATACAGACACACAGTACACACACATAACACACACACACACACAGACAGCAAAGCACAGCAACCACTCATCCACCCACAGGAGCCTCAAAAGCAGAATCCAGACTTTAACTCTAAAATGACAAGACAGCTTCTGCTAATCCGCGCATGTTGCAAAGTCACTGTATGAGCGTGTTTGCCTGAGTCATTCTTCCTTACACAGATCCACTGGGGTGTTGCCAGCAACAGGATGGTTTACCAAACCTTAAACGTATCCAATAAAAGCCATAATTGCACTATTTATTATGATGACAGTACAGCATATTACCACTCTCAGCCTTGGGTATTCAAATAAAAAACAACTTAAAAAAAAACTGTTTTTTGGCGCAGTAATGCTGTTAATGTTCTTCAGCATTATACGTTAAAGTGTGAGATCTGTTGCACTTGCATTCCACACAGTTCCCTTGTATTTACGAGCATTGGGGAAATCGCAATAAAATACCAATAAAACATTTCGTTATCAAGCCAAGTTCAAACCTCTTAATCCACCTGACCTTTCTCCCCATACCTCACCTCTCTGTGGGTGCGCTGGGCTTCCTGTTGGGCGTGTTTTGGTTGGACAACTTGTTCTGATTGGAGCTCCCTCTCTGCTCCTTCTCCTCCGATTGGCTGTCCCTCATGTTGCTGTGTCGGAATTCTCCACCTCCCGAGCGCCCACCGCCTCCTCCTCGGCCCCCGCCTCGACCTCGGTGGTCCGGCTGCCTAAGAGACGTCCGCGGCTTGGCTGTGGAGGGGAGAGGACCACCATGACGTGACACGTCAACGAATAGCCAAACATACACACCAACGTGTCCCGTGTTCACCTTTCAACTACTCTCATGTAGGGCCTCAAAACACACACAAGCCAAAACACACACACACACCAAAACACACACACACACCAAAACACACTCACACACACACACTCACACACACCAAAACACACACACACACACACCAAAACACACTGAATGACTGGCCATGACAGAAACAGCCGAGTCACCAATTTTGACACCGGAAACACAGACGTTTTCTAACAAAATGCAGGACTCTGATACAAAACATATAATCCCACACTACAGTACATTCAGACAAACTGTCTTTACTCCGATTCTACTTCCTGTGACATTTGAACACAAAGGCATAAAACAACATAAGCACATGTCTTCTATGTTGGTGTGATCGACTGTTATGACATCATACACACACACACACGCACACACACACACACGCTCGCGCTCACACCAAGCTGGCCTGAGATGACATCGTGCGACATCACTCCTCCGCCCGCCTTCTCCTCCCTCCTCTCCTATTCACCCCCTCGTTCTCCTTTTCTCCACAGGCAGAGAGCCCTTTGGCTCCATTCAGAGGGAACAGCCAGCCGCCTCTGGCTCTCCACCCATTCACGTCCCCTGGTCCTGAATGCCTCATTAACATGCATGGCGGTCTGTAAGCACAGCCATCCCTGTCCTCCTCCGGCGGAGCGCCCGTATGAAAGACTTGGAGGCTAGCTGAGCTAACGGTAAAATTGCAGGCCGCACACGCAGATGTGCGCTCACACACACGTAAACAGATGCACACGCTCACACACACACACACACACACACATAAGCAGGCTCACTCACTCACACACACGTGAACAGGCTCACTCACACACACACACACACACACGTATACAGGCACACATGCTCTCACACACACGTAAACAGGCTCCCTCACACACACACAGGCACTCGCTCACACACACACACACGTAAAGAGACACGCTCAACAAACCAGCGTGGACGCAGAGTCACCGGTGGCATCGTCACTGCTCCCCCGCTGTCTCTGTGCCCTGAGCAATGAATCTACATCCCTTTGATAAGCCGGTCGGAAGACAGGGGGAGGGTTAGATAGAAAGAGGGGAGAGAGAGAGAGAGAGAGAGAGAGAGAGAGAGAGAGAGAGAGAGAGAGAGAGAGAGAGAGAGAGAGAGAGAGACAGAGAAAGAGAGAGAGAGAGAGAGAGAGAGAGAGAGAGAGAGAGAGAGAGAGAGAGAGAGAGAGAGAGAGAGAGAGAGAGAGAGAGAGAGAGAGAGATAGAGAGAGAGAGAGAGAGAGAGAGAGAGAGAGAGAGAGAGGAGATAGAGAGAGAGGGAGGGAGAGAGAGAGGGAGAGATAGAGAGAGAAAGGAGAAGAAAGAGAGCTTAAGAATGAGAGCGAAAGAGAAAGCTTGACAAAGAAAAGAGAAAGAGAGAGATAAAGAGATGTGTTTGCGAGTAGCGGCGTGGTTCACCTCTTCAGCAGAATCCTAGGAGGCGGCCAAAGTCTTCCTCTCTTTCTCTGAAGCCTTCCTTCTCTTCCTTGTTACTGTAACTTTGTATCTATTTTCAGAATGTTTTCAGTAACAATCTCTCCTCCCTTTTCTGACCTGTCCACTCCTAATCCTCCCTCTTCCCACTACGACTACTACTTTACCCTGTCTAATATTCCTCTCTTCTTGTCTCTCTCTCTCCTGTATCCCCCTTTCCCTGTTTGCCCACTCACCTCTCCCAGTGAATACAGAGAGAAGCCTACTTTCTGCTGCATCATACTCTCTACTGGGCTTGCAGTCGTAAGGGTGGTCCAAGTAGTGTACGCGAGAAGGCGAGAGAAAGGGGGAGAGAGAGAAAGGGAGCAAAAGAGAGAGAGAGAAAGACGGTGTTTGTGTGTGTGGGTGTGTGTGCGTTCATGTGTTTGTGCGTTTGTGTGTGTATGAGTGTTTGTGTGCACGTCTGTGGACGTTTGTGTGTGTGTGTGTTTGTGTGTGATTGTGTATGAGTGTTAGTGTGTGTGTCTGTACGTGTGTTGGATAATGTTTGATAATTTGTGTGTGTGTGTGTGTGCGAGTGTGTGTGTGTGTGTGTACGTGTGTGTTAGTACGTGTGTGTGTGTGTGTCTGGAGGGAGGAGGGTGCCAAGTGTCTAGCCTGACTCACGCTGCTTATTCTTAGCACTTCTGCTACAGTTGCAACAACCCACAGACAAAGAGACTAAATAGGCCATTATTCCACAAGATGTCATGTCTGGACCCCACAAACCACCAGAATCCCGCACGCCAACGTAAAGACCTCGCCAGGAGGGGCACTGTCATGCTCTGCAGAGTATCAATCATACACTTAATGGAAGGCAAACCCACCCAAGCAACCACGGAAACCACAGAAGAACGACGCCGCTCAAACATAGGATGTGCTTTGTCAAAGTTTGCTGCCGCATGAAGTTCATTGTGTTCATGCAGAGCCACGGAGCGTGAACTCACTCTCCAATAAACAGGCATTCAATGTCCAGGGAACTTGATCCGATCGATTTTAGCGGCATTCCACTAGATTAGAAAGGCGGTTGGGTTTCAGTCGAACTCACTGGGCTCACAACACCGTGAGACCATTGTTGGCCTTGAACAGTGCACCTTTCTCGTGTTCAAACACACGGGACAAAGCGCCCCGCGTTGGAAACCAATTGAAATCGCGTGTTAAACGTCTAACAGCGGATCTGTTCGTTCGTTATTTCTTTACCAAAAATTCCCTGAGATGAAATAACTCCTCTGGCTGCAGAGAAACAGACCAGTTTAAAAATACTCGTAGCTACATTGCTAATATAACCATGCAACATTCTCCCAGTGAGAACCAAACTGGAAAAAGAAGACCGGAGGAGAATACCCTTACCGTTGAGATTTAAAGGGGCGGCGGGCTTGACCCTCATCTGACAGTTGACCATTTGGGGCCGTCCGGTCTTTTTGGAGGTACGCTGGCGGGCAACCACCTTGGCAACGCGGGCCGACTCGTTTGCGCCGGACGCAAAGCAGACCATCTGGAAGGATGTAGGGAAGGAGAGGGGGATAAAGCGTGGGTTAGATTGTTAACTCTTACCAGTTGGAGGATAAGCGTTCTGCCTCGTCGCATGGCTTTGATGGACCTCCAGAAACCAAGTGGGGTCAAAACCGGGAGCTACTTGAATTAGCTCTTAAAAACTCTGACTTTGAAATGATAGGTCGGTAGATTCACACGGCTTAAAATGCTAAAAGCGTTAAAACTCATAAGCCAGGGTCAACTCTGAGTATTATCGGACACGCCGCCTAGCAAGCAGGGTTTTGATTGATCTTTCTGAAGCAAGCAAGCCTGTGTGCCAATTTCACTGGGCTCCTTACAGTACGGCACTTTGACTCATAACGGTTGGACTCCAAACCCACCACAAACAGCATGGCGTGCATTGTCTGTGCCTGTGTACAGTATATACGTGTGTACTGTATATATACAGTCAAAGTGTACATGCGCTTGTATATGTGTGTGTGAGTGTGTGTACAGTATATGTGTACATGAGTGTGTATATGCTTATGTATGTGTGTGTGTGTATACAGAACATGTCTGTGAGTGTATGTGTGTCTGTGTGTGTGTGTGTAAGACAGTATGTGTCTGTGCGTGTATATATGTGTGTGTATATATGTATGTGTGTATATGGTACATGTCTGTGAGTGTGTGTGTATACAGTATACGTGTACATGCGTGCGTATAT
>JAPMUY010002662.1:0-22674 GCA_026901105.3 Galaxias olidus | reverse complement strand
AAACTTAAACTAGGCCTACTTATTAAATTAATGCCAAATCAGACCTGGTTTCCCATTGAGCCATGCAATAAGCTTAAATCTTTGGGTGGTGCCCCCTTAATTATTTAATATCAAATTGATCGATTATAATATTAATTTATGAATTAATTGATAATCTACAAAATTGATAAAGAGTAATTTACACACAATAAGTAGTGAACCAGAAACCCTACATATGTATGTAAATATTTGTGAAGTGCTGTAAACACATATCGGTTTGTACTTTTGTTAGATGTGACACCGTGACTGTGTACGGTGTCTGTAAATACGGTCAGAGCATGTCTCATCCATTCTGTATGTGCCTTGTTTGATTAAATAACGGTTATGAAATAGGTGAACAGTTGTGGTCCTCTGTTGTTCTTACCCAAGTCGATGATGCTGTTCAGTCTTATTGATTCTACTCATTCAAGTCAATTCATGCAAACTATTTCGAACTATTTGAGGCTTTATAACTAATTGTCAAGAAACCTCTTAAGCCACAGTACACTAACAGTCTAATTTTGCTATCTAGGATACTGAAGGTGGTGTATGTTGGTGGGTGTGCAACCTCCTCCATTTTCTGGGAGTTCTCTGACCATTCCAACCAAATTTCTGTCTTTTTATCATTATATTTATTTTTTATGCTATTTTTATGTTTCTTCTTTTTTTTCCTTGATATTCTTTTTTTCTGTAATTATTGTTTCATAGCCGGCCACTGCTATCACTGCTTGCAGTTATATTTATTATTATTATTATTATTATTATTATTATTATTATTATTATTATTATTCCCACTTGAACTCGGCTTTCCTATGCTTAAAAATGCACCAAATTTGGCACAAATGTCCAGGTCTAACTCAAAAACACACTCCATGCACACACACATTACACCTGTTGGTGGTGCTATAGCATCAGTTCAAAGTATTCAACAAATCATAAAAAATGGGTCATTAGGGTTACAGGTATGAAACTTTCAGGACTTGTCCATTGCAGTTAGATGAAACTTTTATACACGGCATCTATGACAAATTATGAAGTCCATCAGTCTCTTTTTTTCAAAAACCGGTGATCTACCCAAAGTATGTAAGCCCAAAACCACAAAAAAAAAAACTCCAAATCATACCAAATACCGAAGGATATCATCTTCAGACTCTCAACATAAACCATCCAAAATATCTTGTTGATATCACCAAAACTGAGTCCACAGCACATCAAAACGTATTACTGTAAAAACTACTGTACATTCACTTTGTCATATCTCACTGGTTCATTAAACAATCAGCGTTCAAAAACAAGATAAAAATCCCAAGACTGTTGTCATGAAGCATTTAAAATTTCAGAACTCTATCTTGAAAACCGAATTTTTTATAAATATCTGAGTTTAGTAGTGTTTTGGTTGGATTTGACACTTTACCACTTTATTTGAACCAACTCCTCTGAGACCGTAACACCAATTTACACCAAAATCGCTGTATATCATCCTCATGTGGCCTACTTTCAATGCAACACCAAGCTTGTCGATACATTAATAATTGAGCTCACAGTGCATCAAAATGTATTGCTGTAAACATTACTGTACATTTCTATTTTTAACTGTTCAATACTTGAACAATTTCAATCATACTTTCTGAAAATATTTGTCTTATCATTCGCATTCCGAATTTAAGTTTTTAAGAATGTACCTTAAACACTGTATTTTTATAAATGTAAAAAAATTTACATAATTTATTATTACATTTTATACACAACAAAGGGCGAGTTTCTTTTGATTGTTGCACACCATCTTTAGATTACTTTTGGTGTGTGGTGGTGACTTTTGGGTTTCAAAATTAACTGTTTTAAACAAAAATTTTAAACAAAATGACATGAAACCTATTAATACACAGTATATGAACAGTCTAATTTTGCTAGCTAAAATGAACCCAGTGCATATCAATATTTGTTACTGCAGGGATGCCAACTTGTTAGAAAGCCTTGCACGCTCTAGTCATTTATTCGTCTTTGCACTTAAAAGAATACGACTGTTTACAATTATTTCCCCAGTTTCAAAACTTCTAATCACTTGTCAGAAAGAATATGCGTGTGAGATGAGCACAGTTGTTAGCGCAAAACAAGCGCGGCAGCATTTTATTTTGGAGCTCGGGGTCATCGTCGCATGCGGCAGACATTTATTCGCCTTTGTATTTACAACCATTTCCCCAGTTTCATAACTTATAATCCTTACACCAACAATTAAAAAATCCACATAATGTAGCACCAGGCATAACTCCCAGCATGCCTGGTGAGTTTTATTTTATTGCACTCTGTAGTACTGTGTATTACTGTGTATTGCAATGGACAGTAGGTTCTTAATGTTTCCTTGTTCTCATGTTTATGTTTCCTTGTTACCATGTTTTTATCATGTTCATGCAAAGAGTTATGAAGTGTTGTAAACGGAGATATTGGTTTGTACTTTTGTTAGATGTGACACCGTGACTGTGTATGGTGCGTCTGTGAATAAGTTTAGAGCATGTTTCATCCAGTTAGTGAGTGACCTTTTTGCTTCAATGTCGGCAAGTAAAGGGTCGAATAGACTTGACTCTCTGTTGATCTTCCCGAAGTCTCTACTATACATATACAACTATCAAATGTTCCTATTGGATTGCCCATAAAAAAGAGCACTGTCCAGTTTTTTATGCAAGTGCTGATGGTGCATATTGTTTGGTAACAGATAATGTTTAAAATTTTGCACATCATCTTTAGGATACTAAAGGTTGTGTAGGTTGGTGGGTGTGCAACCTCCTCCATTTGTTGAGATTTATGACCATTCCAACCAAATTTCTGTCTTTTGTTTCCTTTTTTCTTTCTTCTTTTTTTTTTAAATCCTTCTTTTTTCCCCTTAAAGTAATTTTTTTCTGTCATTCTTTTTACATGCCGCCCACCGTATCACTGCTTGCAGTTATATTTAGTATGTGATTGCGTCATGCAATCACATACTGTTATCGCAAAGTCATATTCTTCTTCTTCTTATTTTTATTAGGCCTGTTTTTTGCGCCTTAACTACGCCCACAGTTTTGACCCAATGGATTCCATTCCTGTGCCCAAAGGTCTTGGTTAATGCCGTCCAGTGCGTGTCTATTTATCTAAGTGATCGGTTCACGTGTTTTTATTTTTAATTATTTTTAATCGGTTTTGGGAATTTGAAATGACTGGGTTTTGACTGGGAGAGAGTTTTCACGGTCATATACCGACATGATAGATAGATGTTATGTATTTGCATGTTGTTACGTTTGTACCGACTGTCTTGGTTATTACACCGAACACCAGTTGTTCACTGCATCAGTGACTCTGTCTCGTTATTTGACATTGACACATTGAGTTTGAAGTGGGAAAGCTAAATCAAAAATAACAAAACACAGCGCCAACAGTTCAGGTCATCTGCACGAATGTGCCTGTGAGTATTCGGCGGCACCGTATCGTTTTCACAAAGCGAGTTAGCTAATTTCCAGTTAGCATTAACACTAGCCATGGATACACACTTCTGCAATGACGGACATCACTGGAGACTGGAGCACAAACTGGGAAATTCACGGCTAGAAGTAGGACACTTTTGACAATAGGTGGATGGCTGTTCACGAGCCTCATGATGAGGAAAATAAAAGTACTGCCTTCATTAGGACAATCAGGTTGGTCTACAAGCCTTTGCTTTGGTGACAATGTGTTTACTGTAACTTTGAGTGTAAGGATTTGAGAATAGCACACTGCTGAAATCTGATAAACAAGCATTTACACTGAAGACAGCACTACTGTTGATTTAATGTCGCAGGGCTGCACAGACCGACAATTTTGATTGCATGCTACTTAAAATTATTTGGTGCGATAAGAAGTGATGTGTAGTGTAGTGGGTTGCGCTGGTGTCCATTCATTAAAACGAAGTTACAAGTAAACGTAATAATGCACATGCTCCGACTGCCGCTTCTACATTGACGATACAGTGGTTTTTGTGCCAGTGTTGTTAATAATATTCGCATGCTGCGCATATCCATGCAAAAAGTCGTGTCACATAAACCTAATATGTTAAGACCGGTTAACCAGTCGCCCTTAGACGTATACATTAGTTAACCAACTAACGTTTGCCATGACTACAAGCTGTAAGAGAAGAATATATTTTAGATAGACATCGTGAACTTTTTTACGTTATGTAACCTATACTATAGTTAGGGCGGATAATACCCCGAACGCAGGAAAGACAGTTGGTTGTGCGAGCTGTGAACCCATAGGATATTAATTGAAAATAATGTTTGTTAAGCCTTTTGAGGGCTACAGTGAAGTTTGCGTTCTAAATCACGGCATCGACTGCTCAGACAGAGAAGAAAGGAGGAGCACATGGAGACGACACAGGAGGAGAACAGGGAAGAAAAAAGAAAAAAAAGTACTACAACCTATCTACACGTAACGTTTTTTGACGTAAACTTAGTTTTACTTGTAAACCGTGGTGAAGTCAGTTTGATAAACCACCAATGGTTGGCCTTCTGGGTGTGGCTTTGCACATTAATGCTTTTAACTTAGTCAAACTCAAATCTCTATGCAAATTCTTACACTGCCTGTAGAGAATTAATTGATCATATTTGCAAAGCCATTTTCACATCTGCCTTTAGGGGGTGCTATAAATGCTACATATCTATCTCTCGGTGTAAAAATGCCAAAAAAGTCAGCAATTTGGTTTGCCTCTTTTGCTGGCTCCGAAACAGGTTAAGCTGATGTTAGATTTGGACAACATGATTAAACATTTGTTCAACATGCAAAAAAAACGTTTTATATTTGACCGTCTTGGTCTGTACCTTTTGTAGTGATGACCTCTGTGAGGACGATACGGAGTGTGGGTGAACGGGCGTCCCGTTGAGGAAGCAGGCAAAGCAGCAGCAGCCGGGCCACACAGCGCAGGAACCGCAATTCCTCCTCGCTGCTTCTCAAACATGGGTGCAAGGGGAAGGGCTTTAATATATCCTCCTGTCTGTTGAAGGGAGGGGGTAGAAATAGAGTGAATGATACGTCAATGTTAACAAAATATACCATTAAACATGTATAATAAAAGGCAGAAAGCTTTAAGATATTTAGTAAACCCAGCACATAATTAATTCCACAGTTAGGGCAATATATTTTTACTATTAGTAAAAAATAATATTATTGTTAAAGCAGTGGTTCTCAAACTTTATTCAATCATTTGAGTGAATTGAAGTACCCTCTGTCCAGGCGCGGACTGGCCATCGGGAAGTTCAGGGGTTTTCCCAATGAGCCGGTCTTGTGAGGGCCTGTCGTTTTTTCCCCAACCCAGGGATTATATTAAATGGGTAATTTTAGCTGCAGTCACTGCTTGTGCAACCTGTAATAGCCGGTAACAGTTGCCATCACAACTGAAGGTGTCTAGCACTCGTGCAGTATCTAGCGTTTGTAAAAAGTATCTAGTGCACGTTGCTGAAACATGGATATATATATAAAAAAAAACACAAACGCAGCTGGTTCAGATAAGATGCGCCTAAAAAATGGAGGAGTAAGCGAGCAACAGTGCTTTGCCTTGCTTACATGTTGTGTGCAGTGAACTAGCTGAAATAACTAAATGTTTTTGTTAATCTACAACGCTGAAGTCCCACTGCAGGTTTGACCACTTGGTCAGACGTTTACGATGGTTATCAACTTCGACTGTTATGGCTAATATAAACACGTAGGCCTACATTGATAATTCTCTTTTAGACTACTAATAATAATTTTTCGCATTACAGGCTATAAGGCTTATATTTGTCAGCCACTCCCACTTTTGATATTGTTATTTTAATAATTAAGTAGTAAATAGGCTACTTATATAATATATGAATGAAGTATAATACTTACGATATTACATAATAGACAGCGGTCAGCCAGCAGCCCACAAAACGCTGCGGTAGCCAACACATTTAAAAATGAACAATAGGCTATCCTAGCCCACGGCCCATTTTTAATTGGCCCGCAGCAAATTAAAAAAATATAATGGAATATGGCCCACACATGAAACTTGCGCTTGACTGTATTGTACTACTTGGTTTTAACACTAGTTGGCATAACTATCTTCAACAACGCAGCTTCTCCATAAAACAAGAGTAATTACAGAAAGCTCAACAACAGTATTTTTTCCGTGCCAACAAAACACAAGAAAATGCCACAATAGTCAGCTATGAAGTAGCTCAACTCATTGCCCAACACATGAAACCTTTCTCAGATGGTGACTTCATAAAACAGTGCCTCACAAAAGTCGCAGGAATAATGTGCCCAGAAAAAAAATGCAGGAATTCAACAACGTTATTATGTGACTAGAAACACAGTTGTGCGGCAAATCGAAAACTGGTCAGCTAACCTAAAACATTAAGTGTCAGATAAAGATTGTGCTTTTGATTTTGACTCTATTGCATGTGATGAGAGCACAGATGCCACAGACACCGCACAGCTGTTATTTTTTTGCGGGGAGTTGATAACTTTTGCATTACGGAGGAGCTGCTTGATCTTTGGAGTCTAAAGAGCACAACGAGTAAGGACATTTTTGAAGCTGTGTCAGATGCAATTGACATAATGGGACCTAAATGGGACAAGCTGTGTGGAGTTACAACGGATGGGGCTCCAGCTATGACAGGCGAGCGCAAAGGAATGGCCTCTATTGTGTGTGCCAAGGTGCAAGAAAGTGGAGGTGAGGCTATTAAAATGCACTGTATCATCCACCAAGAAGCCCTCTGTGCCAAGAAAGTCCAGCTTGACGATGTGATGAACACTGTTGTGAAAACTGTCAACATAATGCGTGCACGAGGGCTCTACCACAGAGAATCTCAAGCTTTCCTCTCTGATGTTGATGCTGAATACGGGGACCTACTCTACCATTCTGATGTGTGTTGGCTTAAGCCTGGTTTATAGTTCTTCGTGAGCGTGTTAGCGGATGTAAACGTTCATTTGGCGCTTAATATATTGTACAGCACTTTGGTCAGCTCTGCTTGTTTTAAACGTGCTCTATAAATAAACTTGATTTGATATAAGAAAATATGAAAAGCAGTGAGCAACCTTTGGTCTTTTTGTTTACACTTACTTTCACCGGACAGGAACGGGAGTTTCCGTGTCTGTGCTTCCTCTATGGTTTTCTGTACAAGCTGGATTACTGAATGTGACACTGCCAGCAAGTGGGCCCGTTAAACTTACGTTGAAGTATGTAGGCAAACTACTGTGCGAACGTAAACGCCAAATGAACGTTTACGTTTGCTAACGTGCTCATGCAGAAGTATAAACCAGGCTTAACTCAACTCATTCAATGTGGACAGTCACAGATTGGAATATGCTGTTGATGATCTATATAAAAATGTATACTCATTTCAAACGTCAGATATTATTTTCCCTCTAAGTGGTGTCTACTGTGTAGGGGTGTTTTCGACACAATATCAAAACAACGTTTCAGCTTGTCACATTATCTTTTCGTCCACACCCTGGAGCTAGGTTAGATTGAGCGTTCAAATATACTGACCGGAGTGCCAATTGAAGAATAATGGAGGGGTAAACGGCAACAAAATATTTGAAATAAGATGTATTTGTTTGTTTATGTATTGTAGTTCATTGGCATTATACATTAAAGGGATTTTATATATTTTATAAAATGTTTGTTCTTCATGGTTTAGTGTGTTTCTTTTGGGGACTTTTCTGAGTGTTTTCCTAATTTTGGACTAGTCTAAATTTAAACTTCCGTTTAAACGTCGGGGAAATTAGTCATTAGGAACATCCCTATTTTACACTCGTTGGGTGTCAGTTTGTCCATGTTTCCCCACCACCACGCTGCCTCTGGAAAGTGTTCGTCCCCTCAGTCCCCCAGATTGGCCATAAATCTGAGAGGGACGTAACAATAATATTTGCAACTGTAGTCACAGGAAAATCAAGCTGCATGGATATGGTCTTTTAGCCTTTACATTTAACATGCTTGACAACTCTCTTTCTCTGATTCACGTTCAGCGTGGTCCACACAGCAGAATGACTACTTTTCTCCTTTTAAATAGGTGAATGACTGATTATAAGATTAAAGACGTGTGACACTAATTGAAATTATTGGATTGTGGTTTGTTTGTTTGTTCATTTGGATCCACCATTAGCTACTGCATAGCAGCAGCTATTCATCCTGGGGTCCACAAAACGTACTTACATAGTGACAATGCAACACATTACAAAAAAGAAAAGAAAAAAAACAACACGAACAGACAGCTCTTTTCTATGGACTAATCATCAACATAGAACATACATAACACTCTTTACCAACTCAAATTCTGCATACATTAACGTCAATTTCTTATGCCCAAAAAGAAAACTAAACTGCAACTAGTTTTACTTTTCAAATACCACAAGTCACAAGATGCTGTTTTAATAACCATTTCAATCAAATTTTTCTATTTTCTTGTTTAATTTGTGTCAGCAGACGATTCCATTCATACATAGCTCGGTACATGACCATGCGTTTAATCACATTAGTTCTTACTTTTAGTAATGCTAAATTACCACTTGTAGCATATCGAATAGAATAATCATGACTATCTGACGTAAGCGATACATTCTCATACAAAATGAATAGAGTCTTTGTAACAACAATATTCCTAAAGAATACAAGTAATGAATAAGTCAGTCTGTCTTTTACAAATAACCAAGATAACCAATTATGCTTCTTCTCAACATTCGCTCTGTATTCACAGCCTAAAGCTACCGCGCAGCTGTAATTTATGTATTTTGTTAATAGAAGCATTTGACCATACTGCTGGGCAATAGTCCAGATTCGACAATATTAATGACTGAATAACCAATTTCGCAGTCTTGTGTCAGCATTTTCCTACATCTTTTATCAACAGAAATCCCATAACCCATCTTTGAAACTATTTTATCTATTTGTTTAGACCATGATAATTTACTATCTAAGACAATACCCAGCAATGTGGTCTCCTGAACTTGATCAACAGCCACACCATTAGTACAAAGATTTTTGCCTGCCGAGAGCCAAATAAAATGCAATTTGTCTTTGACATATTCAAAACTAATTTATTTTCCTGAATCCAATCAATCATAGATTGCATCTCTAAGTTTAAAACACTTCCCAGCTCGTTAGTTGATGATGCTGACATACTGTATATATCGTTGAATCATCAGCATACATTGAAATTTGTGTCTTATTTAAGACTAGCGGTAAGTCATTAGTGAAAATGGTGTACAACAGCGGCCCAAGGCAATTACCTTGAGGCACTCCACACCTTACTCTCTGAACCTCTGAAAAGCTCCAATTAAAGAAAATGACTTGTGTCCTATTCGATAAGTAACTTTTCATCCAGGATAATGCAGACTTGGAAAAACCATAACATTCTAATTTTGTCAATAATTTTGTGATCAATAATATTAAATGCTGCTGTAAAATCAAGTAAAACAGCTCCCACTATTCTCTTTTCTTCAATTCCTCTCAGCCAATCATCAGTCATTTCTGTTAGAGCAGTAGCTGTTGAATGCCCTTCTCTTCTCTCTCATACTCTGATTAATAATATGGCAAATAGTTGGTGCTACTAAATCAGCAACTAGTACAAGAAGTTTCCCGTCAAGTCCGTCCATCCATCCCTGATGATGAATTTTTACATGTTTTTTGTATATTCTCTACTTTATAAATACTTACACTTTCAGATCTAAATTTACAATTTTTTCCTTCCATCGTTCGATTTTTTATCAACAAGTCAGACATTTCATTATTCTTATTCGTCATTTTCCTTCTTAAATTATGAATTTTTCCTATGAAGTAGTTATTTAAGTGATTAGCAATTTCTGGTTTGGTAAGGAAAATACCTTCTGTCTCTAAGAAAGATGGAGTGGGTCTGATACTCTTACCCATTAGATCATTTAAAGTATTCCATAGTTTTTTACTATCATTATTAATATCCTTAATCCTATTGAAATAATACAATTTATTTTTCCTCCTATTTAACTTAAACTAACTAACTAAAATTCCTAAATTTACAATATATTTGCCAATCTGATTTATATCCTGTTATATTAGCTATCAAATTTGCTTGGTCACGTTCATGCATATAGTCCTTCAATTCGTTGTCTAACCATGGTGATCTGACATTTTTGATGGTGAACTTTTTAAGTGGCGCATGCTTCTCAACTAATGGCAAAAAGATCTTATAAAATATCCCAGGAGCCACTTCTGGGTCTGTTTTCGATAACATCTCTGACCAGCACACATTTTTGACATCTTGAACAAATTGATCTTGATTAAACGTTTTATAAGATCTTTAAAAAAGACTTTGGGTCCAGGTTTGGGCACTTTTGCTTTCCTTACAATTGCGGTTTAAATTATGGTCGCTGTAACCTATCAGAACCGATACTGCTTTAGAGCATAGCTCCCATGCATTCATGAAAATATGATCGATACAAGTAAGACTTTGAGTACTATCCCTTTTTAAACATATGGCTTGGCTTATTGATCACTTGTGACAACCCACATGCTTGTGACAACCCAATTTTGATTTAGTAAATGTTTGATTTAAATAAGTAAATGTAATTAAGAGTTTTTACCGAATTTTGCTGGAGCTCAGTGTTCCTTGTGTTCACTCCTCGTAACAGGACATCATCAAGTGAACCACAAACACCTAGTGTGTCTCCATGGCGATATTTCAAACTAACTATGTATAATCGCTCTGCCTAGACAATTAACCTGCCTGCCTGGCTCAGACCGACTATCAAGCCAAAAACATATTTAGTTTGAAAACGAATGCATGTCAAATAAATAACTTTATTAAGTTGGAGCCCCCCTGTTCATTCCTTCCTTCCTAAATATCTCTACTAAGGCCCAATCCCAATTGCCTATTTTACACCCCTTGGCCCGAACCCTTAGCCCTAACCCTTGATTTTGCGCGTTTACGTGTAGGGCTAGTGTTGTCCCAATTCCCTTGTGTTGAAAGGCTAAGGGCTAGGGTTGTCACTTTATAGCCCTCGAAACTGAGATCTTCCAAAGGCACACTTAAAAACGAGGGTTATAAGAAATCTCCCAAATAGCCTTGCGAATCACCGGCAAGATGGAGGCATACTTCACTAGTAATAATAATAATAATCATCTTTATTTGTATAGCGCATTTCATACAACAAGTGCAGCTCAATGTGCTTCACATAACAGAGAATACCCAAAAAATGTAAAAATTTAAAACATCTAAATTTAAACAAACAAAAAATATTGATTGAAAATAGTAGAACTATGATTGTAAAACAGCATAAAATTACAAAGTATTTAGAAAACAATAATTATTAAAATAATATAAAAATAAAAATAGATAAAATGAAATAAAATTGTATTTAATAGCTTAATTGTCACACATCTACCTATAACTTTTAGCATATTTATACTTAATGTTTAATTAAAAGACTTATTGAAAAGGTGCGTTTTAAGATCCTTTTTAAAAGCAATGACTGATTCAGCCTCACGAATATGGCTCGGAATGGAATTCCACAGTTTTGGGGCCAAATAGCTGAAAGATGCTTCTCCGCTCCTCTTATAGTTCACTTTGGGTATTACCAACCAAGAAGCATTGGAGGATCTAAGGGTCCTGCCAGGTACATAATCAACGAGGCAGTCTCTAATATAGGTTGGTGCCAACCCCTTTAGTGCTTTAAAGACCATTAAAATGACCTTAAAATCTATTCTATAGGATACAGGTAGCCAGTGGAGGCCATAGAGAACAGGGGAGATGTGCTCTCTCTTTTTAGTCCCAAAAAGACTACTTTTAGTAGTAAAAAATGAAAACCCCAAATGTAAGTATTTTCTTTGCTAATAAAGAGTAAAACATTACGATAACCCTCGTATCTTCTTAGTTTAATATCGTTTCTATTTATTATAGACCTTTTCTTTATAACAAGCATAACAAAAAGATCTCTAGTTTGCTATTGTTTCTAGCTAGACTAGTTAGCTAACGTTCCAACACAGCCTAATTTGTGCATATTTCCATGTCGTACTTCCCCACTATGATGGCATATCGATATGAAAAATGCACGCAATTAACTCAGGTCCAGCAGCAAAGTTGTTGCGCTTGTTTCTGCTCCTCTAACGTCAGTGCAGACTGGCAGGCTAGGACCGATTGCTAGTTTACACAGTACAGAGCACTGCTTTTGAATCATGATGAAGTGGCCTGGTTATGTTATGAAGCAGTGTTGTTCTTTATTTGATAACTTGTTTGATCGACTGATAGCGTGAAACATACGTTTTGAACGAATCGTGAGTTTTCATGCTTTTCTACCTCCATCAGAATGACAAATGACATGGTGATAAGACCGTTAATGCAGTAGAAGGGAGGTAAAGCTAGAAAAATCCCACCTGAACACATGCTATTTTCAGTAGGATTCACCTGTCCTCCGTGCAATAAAATATACACATCTGTTATTTTGATAATCTGGGCTTGTCACCCTTAGTAGTTTACAGTTATCCCAAGCAATAGCATTGTTTTGTTTTAAATCTGATCAATCTGAACAAACAGCCTGGCATTTTTTTTGATTATTGATCTTTTGATGTGAGAGTGGACACATCCTTGTTTCGCAGAAATGAAGTTAACATAGTAACACATGGCCATATCATCCAGTTCTGGCATATAATTAATTCTCCTATATTTAGTTTTCTTTCAGGATATTGTATGACTCACAATGAGTGCTGACACCAGAGCCCGAACCCTCCACTTTGGGCACATCTTCATGGCAGCCTCTTCAATTTCTACCCAAGTCCCCCAAACCATACACCGAAAAAGAATAAGAGGACGAAAACAAATTGTATGGTGGATTGTCTAACACAGGAAAGTGTCACAGCGTGCACCACCAGTTACAGGTCATTCATTGACTCTGCCACGCCCCTGCTTCACTCTGCACCGCTGCAATCAGGACAATCACACACATCTGATTGTCATTGACTCTGCCACTATTTAGTGTCCAGTTTTCCCACACACCCACTGCCAGATTGTTCTTTGCTGTTCTCATGCCAGACTTTCCCGCATTCACTGTTTGGATCTCCCGTTGCCGACTCAGCCCGAATTGGACTTTCCTTCCTTGCCTGTTCCCCGGTAGACTACCTAGCCTACTGAACCTGACTCTGAGATTTTGCCCTGCGTTTTTTTTTTGTCGGTCTGTGGCTTTTTGGCCATTGTCCTGTGGTGGGAATAAAAGGATATTACAAACTAACTTGGCTTGGTTGTGTTATGTGCAATTTTTTACCCTTGCATCACACAAGTTCCTGTTTGTGTGATGGCTGATTTGTTTATGTTGTGATTGCACTATTCAGATGTCAGTAAGTTCAGAAGCACACGTCTTATTTGTATACTTTGTTTTTATGACATTTTGGTACATTCACATAAACCGCACAATACCTTTATACCTAAATCGACATGACAATGCTGTTAGTTGATAAGTGTGTAACAGTGAAAATTAAGCTGACTGATGCCAATGTGAACTAATAAAGTGCAATATTTTCTTTCTGTCAGAATGTTTGTGAGCATGAATAACTGATTCTTATGTCAAGGATAATAATTGAAGCACCCTGGATGTGTCCATTAATGGGCTCTTTGTAGTGTGATTAGACAGATTGGTGAGTCCAAACAGGGAAAGCTTCCATCACCCAGAGCTAGAAGGATGCAACCTGTGTAAGGGTTCTGTCTCGTCCTGTAAAAAAAAAAACAAGTTGATAGTCACACACAATGGTATTCTATCCTGTCAGACTTGCATACAGATCATCCCACAAATCGATAAAGTAAACGGTCGTTAATTTGTCATTACGTGTGTATCACAAGCGGGTTTGATTCAACATTAACGTTAGTTACCACGTCACTAAACTTGCTAGTTAGCATGTGTATACCTAGGCTAATTACAACACAAGTTTATCATACAAACCTCAAACTGATCCACCAGCATTCCCAGGCGTTAAGCTAGCCGTCTTCTTTTTCATTTTTTTCCCCGATTGGCTGCTGACAACGAAAAAGGATGCCCACGCAAGGAGATTTGTGAGATTTGAAATGTCCGGCAACAAACTCAACAACAACAAATTTATGTTTTGTTTTCTTTGTCGCATCTATTTTGTCTTCTTTAGCTAAGCTTTAACTAAGCTTAACTTAGTTAACTACTTTAGCGTAAATCTACACAGTGTAAATATTAAAAAGTGATTTGATTGCAACACTTTAAGGCTGATCCAAAGCTAGTGGCAGAATTTACCTTCTGCAAGCCTTACTTCAATAAACCTAGGCTGTACACAAGTGCGCCATGTGACCTCCGTCCTCATACTCTAGAGGCCAAGGTTCACCAAGAATGTTTTTTAACGCTCTAAAGGTAAAATGTGGGAAAAGTCCTACTGTTGCGGAACTAGTGTAATACTAAATCATAACAATGCCCCCATCTAGTTTGTGGTATATTTGTTAACTCTTTGCACTTTTGTCTTTAGGAAGTTATTCCAGACTGAGCTCTGTTCACTGTCATGTGTAACAGTAGTGAAACTGACACAGCATCAGAGTCAGGGAGCCTAGACCATCTAGGAAGTGAGGCAGTGCAGGCAGTACAGGGGGCTGAGATGGATCTAGTGCAGTGATATGGAATCCTCCCTGCTTCTACCCCTAACTCACAGTGAACACAACCACACCCTTAGCTGCCCAAAATGTCAGGCCTTTTATGACCTTTATGTTGAATTTACAGCTGGTCAAGCTGAACAGCTGGAGGATTCTACAAAAAGGCAGAGCCAAGATCTAATCTGGTATAATGCCCGCAAAGTGCGTATTACAGAAAGCACTGCAAAGAAGGTCCCCATACGTCACACCACTGACCCCGGCAAATTCCTGTCCAAACACCTATACCCTGACCTGTAACATTTAAAGGGAATAGGGCAACACAGCATGGGAAGGCTAATGAGCAGGTTTCTGTCCAGTACATGCAGGAAATGGGGCATTCAATTGAAAACAAGGGTCTTATAGTTAATGAGACAGGGCCATGGCTGGCAGCAAGCCCTGATGGCATTCTTAAGGCGAGACACGGTAGGCAAAAATGTCGTTTTGAGATCCACGCCTCAATTTTCAGATTTTTCGTTATTTTGCTTCTATAGCAAGTCTTCTTTAATACTGATAATGTAAAAATATCAAACTACACTAAATTATGTGTTTTATACAGTCTTTTGTGGACTCCGCCTCTGCAAAAGTAGCGTAACTTTATCAAGTGTTAGCATGTTTGAGCGATCTTATAGTTCTGCATAGTTTAACAAACCCATAAGTGTAGCATATCCCTGTAAAGCTCATTTCCTACAGCACAACGTCATCAAATCTAAATATGGTAATTTCCTTTGTTTCAGCAACCAATCATGAAAGTGCAAAGGAGAGTTTGCATCTAAACACTTTATCCTCATTGGCCGGTATCGATTTCTCATAGCAGTTTTCTCAAAATCGTTTTTTTTCTCTGACTGTGACTTACTCCGAGTACAAAATATCCACATCAGTAGCACTTACATACACAAAACTTTCCAGTTGTATTACTATCTATATTCTGACGGCTTTTACAGAAGGGTTTGTACATACACTGCCTGGCCCAAAAAAAAGTCACCACCTGGATTTAACTAAGCAAATAGGTAAGAGCCTCCCATTGGATAATTACTGCATGGGTGATTATGTTTCAGCTGGCAACAAGTTATTTAACCCTAACTGACACAGTGAGAAGCTTCTCATTTCTTAAACAACCATGTCGAAAGACACATCCTGTGGTCGTGGAAAAGATGTTAATCAGTTTCAGAAGGGTCAAATTATTGGCATGCATCAAGCAAACAAAATATCTAAGGAAATTGCTGAAACTACTAAAATTGCGTTAAGATCTGTCCAACGCATTATTAAAAACTGGAAGGATAGTGGGGAACCATCATCTTCCAGGAAGAAATGTGGTCGGAAAAAAATCCTGAATGATCGTGATCCGCGAGCACTTAAACGTTTGGTGAAATCACATCGTAAAAAAACAACAGTACAACTTAGGGCAATGTTCAATAGTGAAAGTAAGAGCATTTCCACACGCACAATGCGAAGGGAAGTCAAAGGATTGGGACTAAACAGCTGTGCAGCTGTAAGAAAACCACTTATCAGTGAGGCTAATCGGAATTTAAGGCTTCAATTTGCTAGGGAGCATAAATATTGGACTCTGGAGCAATGGAAGAAGGTCATGTGGTCTGATGAGTCCAGATTTACCCTGTTCCAGAGTAATGGGCGCATCAGAGTAAGAAGAGAGGCAGATGAAATGATGCACCCATCATGCCTAGTGCCTACTGTACAAGCCTGTGGGGGCAGTGCTATGATCTGGGGTTGCTGCAGTTGGTCCGGTCTAGGTTCAGCAACGTTATGTGGCCAAAGAATTAAGTCATCTGACTACCTGAATATACTGAATGACCAGGTTATTCCATAAATGGATATTTTCTTCCCTGATGGCACGGGCATATTCCAAGATGACAATGCCAGGATTCATCGGGCTCAAATTGTGAAAGAGTGGTTCAGGGAGCATGAGACATCATTGTCACACATGGATTGGCCTCCACAGAGTCCAGACCTTAACCCCATTGAGAATCTTGGGATGTGCTGGAGAAGACTTTGCGCAGTGGTCCGACTCTCCCATCATCAATACAAGATCTTGGTGAAAATCGAATGCAACTCTGGACAGAAATAAATGTTGTGACATTGCAGAAGCTTATCGAAACAATGCCACAGCGAATGCGTGCCGTAATCAAAGCTAAGGGCGGTCCCCCGAAATATTAGTGTGTGACTTCTTTTTTGGCCGGGCAGTGTATATCATTCATGGCTTGATTTATGTAACCTTTTATTCCTAAAAACATGGCAAAAATAGTTTTTTTTATGGCTGTTTGCAGTATTTTCTGATTTATGGAGTGATGAAAAGAGATATTGAAAAATCCTTCCGTAAAAGCCTTGGCCTCTAATATGTCAACGAAATTAAACAATAATTATGTACCTGGCTTTATCCAATGTTAAGATTTTTTTCTGGAAATGTATGCAAATTTGCGCATTTTTCGTGAGATAATGCCTGATTTGCATACTTAAACATAATATTTCTGAAAACTTGTAATACAAAAAAGTATTGACTTAACGCAAGTAATTTATTGGGGAGGTTTTATGGTGATATCTATTAGTTAAAATTTTTACCCTATTCACCTGTAGTGTCTGGCCTTAATAAAAATATGCTATTAGAGAACAAGTGCCCTGTGGTGGCCAACATGAAAGAAGCCCTGTCTGTCAAACATGGTGGGGATGTTAGAGTGGAGGGGGGTGAATATGTGATTATCCAAAAGGGGCCAAGGGGTTACTACATGCAGGTTCAGTTGGGCATGTATTGTCGGGGAGTGCAGTCAGCAAAACTTGCGATTTGGACCCCGTCAGAGCACTTTGAGCTTGAGGTGCCATTTGACAAAAACTTTGTCAATTTTCACATCCGAAGGCTCAGAGCTTTTTACTTCAAGCACATGCTGCCTAAGGTGGTAGATTAATTTTTGGATGGAAGGCTACAGCTATGTCACAAATACACTTGAACTGAATTCATAGATAGAACGACTGTATTGGCAAACACGTGAGTTTTGTATTAAAATCATAAATGCCTTTCCCAGTTATTTTCTATTTGTTCTGGCAATAGATAAGACAACACATCAGAAGCTCATCTTAATTTCTGTTGATTGGACATAGTTCTTGAACTGGGTTTTTTTCACAATGAACAATAACAAAAAACTAAAATAGCAATGAAAATAAAAATTAACAATTGAAATTACATCACACAACCAGATGTACAGTGTATGTACAGTTATGACTATGTACAGAGATTAGATATTTTATTTAACAAGTGGTTTCCCCAGGTTTGGTAGGGCTGCACAGACAATCAATTTGTCCACTGTGCAGAGCTGGTCATCTTTGCTCCGTTTCACCATACTCACTGGTAAGGTGTTACGGAGGATTCGGAACTGTTTGATTCTGCCTTTCAACATAAATCCTGGCTCTAGACATCTTCCTTGATTTTAAGACCTCTAACACAGTACGCTGTTTCCTTCCTCTTGTAGATGCTCGCACCATTAGACGGACACACTTTGAGGCAAAATATTCTGGGAAGTTGAGGCCCCGGTCTGCCATGACATGGTCTCGTTGCGCCAGTAGATCAATCAACCTAGAGTGCTTTGTGATTATCTTGTCACTTGCAAGGCCACCCCAGACTCTAGAACGAAATGTGGTAGTTCCTGTGGGACTAATGCCAGGAACTTCACAGTGTTGTGGGATTTGTAGTTGGAATATGTTACTGCTCTAGTGTACAAACTAGTTGGCCTCTCAATGAACACCTCACTGCAATCAATTATACATCTGACATGTTTAAATTCTGTGGTCTTGAAGAGGGGGGGTAGATTTTTTCTTATTTATTTCCTTGATGGCCTGTGGATGAGTTACAGTCCCACAACTTACTTTAAACCGGAATGATAGGTATTTGTGTGTTAGACCTAGGTGCAGCTTCATAAGCACAATAAGGAATTGATCTTGCAGGGTGAGAACTGAACAAGAGGCATGCCACGCTGTGGTCAGGTAAGTCAGGAGGGTGAAAAACAGAGGAAGATGGAAGACCAGTGTAAAAGTGTGTGTGATGGTTGTTATTGAAAATAATGTGTGATGGACTGGAGGAAAAAATATCATGTGTCTGTGTCAATTGCTCTTCTATTGAGGTCACCTTTCTCCTTAACTCCTCAATCTCGCAAATGATGTGGTCGATGTCAACCATTGATATATCTGTACCCACAGAAACTGTACATGTATCTTCCAGGTCAGCTTGGTGGAGTGTCTTCAGGGGAGCTTCAGCTGATGCTTCTACTTCAACCTCCACAAACCTCTGTTGTACTCTTAAGTACCTTGCCATCTTTTGAGAACCATCAGTTGCCTTCTTGCATGGGAATATGGATGACAGATAGTCTGGGTGGGAGCTGTCTGTCGATGGCTTACCTTGGAAAAATATAACAATTATCTGTCTAGCATTAAAAAACAATAACTTTACTAATTAAAGATAGATCCACTGTAGTAAAGACAACGGAAAGTAGTCACCAAAGAACACGGCAAATTAAGTTCATGCTGACAGGCAGAAAATAGGACACAACTTGCTAGAAAATAGGTATTAACCTAGTTGAGTTCAAGATTACATTTGATACGTCTTAGCTGCTAACTCACCAGACATAAAGTGAGCGCTGCAGATACGACTGTGGCTATTAGGTTCCCAGTCATGTCTTCTCACAGCAATCGCCCAAGGTTTTCGTCATTCCAGTTGTTTTGGGAAACAAAACGTTTTAACTTCTAACAAGTCGTTTGTTCCCGTCCTCCTCGCACACCCCACAACGCAACAACAAGATCCATATTTGTTTCGGTTCATTTTTTTTTACGATAGGCTGAGATAATACCTAACGATAACAGCTCTGAAAATAACAACAGCTGATAAACGGATGTGCTGTAAGGTCGCAGCTGTTGCCTAGTGACGCACAAACATCCCAGTGAAACCGTCTATGGAAAGTTTTGTAGCTAAGTCATTCAGTATTTATGGTGTTTGGAAGTGTGTAACAAAATCTTTAAACTACCGTCCATTAGGGGTGGGCAATATATTGAAAATACTAGATGTATCGCGTCTTCTTCTACGTGGGATGTAGCAATGACTATATCGCGAACATTCAAGTATAAATTTGTCAACATTTTTTAAGCCCCAGCTCACAAAGAGAAACAGAAAACTGTTTTGTTAAATTTAACTTGGTTGTGATTGTCCCCTTTATGCATGCAAGTTTAAAACTGTTCCAAATAGAAACCACTAATGAATATGAACATTAATGTTTTAATGCAGACATATTGCAGTGACAACTAGAATCATCATACTGGTATGACTGTATATGTTAAAGGGTTAAATCGAGCATTTAGTAAGTGCTTTAAGACGAGATTTCAAAATATCGAGATACATATCGTGTATCGCGATATAGCCTAAAAATATCACTATTATTTATAGGCCATATTGGCCAGCCCTACCATCCATATCCATGGTAACTATGGTCCAAAATGAACACCCACTAAGCGCCAACCCAGATAAATTATCTCTCTGATCGATACACTTTGCAGTTTAAAAAGCCACATTGTGGGGTCAAAAAAAAACATGAATGGACAGATTTTTTTATTTCTGTCTACGACACAGCTTTAAGAAAAAAAGCTCATTTCGGACCCTGGTGGCAGCTTAGTACCAATGTGTCCTTATTTTAACGACCATAGTGGACAACGTAATTATGTTCATATAACAATATGGCAGCTATAGTCAGGGGCTTCCTTAAGGAGAATACTTAACGGTGTTTTGTGCAACCAATTTTATTTTAAGGAAACCTCAACTTGGACTTTAAGGAAAATCTTAACTTAAGGTGTTATGTGCAACCGGCCCCAGGTCCCTACTCAGCCATTTGACGGCTGTTCAGCATCACGGACAGGCACCGGAGGCGATCCAGCACCATGGACGAGTCCTGGAGAGGTTGCTACTTATCAGTCATTATTAAGTGGCCGGCTGTACAGTGCTAAAAAAATAAAAATAAATTCTGGACAGCCAGTCACCTATTGTGATTGTTAGTATTATTATTATTCCCCCCAAATATCCTACTTCCCATAGTTATAAATGCACCAAAATTTGTACATGTCCAGGTCCACTCAAAACCACAACCAATGCCATACCGCCTCATTATACCTGTTGGTGGCACTATAGCGGCAATTAAAAGTTCAAAGAATTAAAGAAATCATTTTATTATTACTCTAGCAAAAAGAGAGAAGTACAACATAAAAAAAAGAAATAGAAATAGAAACAGAAAATATGCACCAATTAAAAAAAAAAATATCCAGAAAAAAAAAATACAGAAAAAATAGAACAGGGCTGGGTTTTGTACTACTACTGTACATTCAATTTGTCATATCTGACTGGTTCATTAAACAATCCTCATCTGAAAATATATATAAAAATCACAAGATTAATGACATGAAGTGTACAAAATCTCAGATCGTTATGTTAAAACCTGAATTTGTAATAAATTTGTGATTTTTTTGGTTGAACTTTACTCTTTGACAGATCTATTTTAATCAACTCCTCCGAGACCGTACAACCAAATTTCACCAAAATTGCTGTATTGATTAATGAACCAGTGAGATATGACAAATTGAATGTACAGTAGTGTTTACAGTAATACATTTTGATGTGCTGTGGACTCAGTTTTGGTGATATCAACAAGCGCATCAAAATGTGGTACTGTAAACAGTACTACACATTTCTATTTTTAACTGCTTCAATAATTGACCAATTTATATCATACTTTGTCTTATGATTCACATCACGATTTAAACTTTTAAAACATTTACCTTGAAAACTGAATTTCTTTATAAATGGCCTTTTTGTCGTTTCTTGGTTGGACTTCATACTTTAAAATTGAACTAGATGGTATGACATTCCCTGAAGAAAATGTAGTGTGCTCACAATGCATGTGCTGTATGCTATAAAGATGGACTTATGTTACATTTAATACTGTATAAATGTAAATTATTTAAAACAATAAAATGTGTATTCTGTATGTTTAATGTAACCTTATATACATTATGTAACTGTATGAAACTGTATGCAATTAGACTGGAAGTCAAGTAAGCCCATTATATACAATAACGTCTTTTAAACCTCATAAAATATATAATATACATAATATTATATAATGTATATGTATTTATATATATATATATATATATATATATATGTATATGTATTAATATATTAAAATATATGATGTGTGTGTGTGTGTGTGTGTTTTGTACATTGTAGCTCAATGACTGTCTTACTTTAATCCGTATGCTGTACTGAGTATTTAGATACCTTGACCTTAAGTCTACCATGAACAGTCATTGAGCTACAATTTGAATGGAAGTCAATGAGGCTCCATAGACCACCATGCATTTCAGAAGTCAAAAAGTATAAATGATATCAAGATGAAACTTTCCTGCTTTAATCAGTATGCTCTCCTGAGTATGTACATACCTCAATCATGTCTGTACTATAAACGGTCACTGGGCTAAAACTTGACTAAGTCTATGGGAGAGGCATTAAAACTGTAAAAATGTCAAAATTATGGGATGTATCAATATGATATTTAGTATGTTGACTAAGCTGGTCAAGCTGAGCAATATGCAGTTGGAACGGTTTTTGTAACATAAAAGCTGAAAAAGCTGCTCTGTTAAGCATTTTTGATTGTACCTCATACATTCTATCATATTTTCTGCAATTGTTTATATTGTATGATCCAGCATGTCAATATGAGCATTTTAATGTATGAACCGTGTGTCTCGCATGAAAACTCAGTGAGATCCTCCAGTTTAAGTGGTGTATGCAAATGATGCTCATTTACATATTTGCATAATTATAAAAGTATTAATTAGATCCATGAGAAAAGTAATGCCTGTATGCACCATGGTAACGTTAACATTTGGACATAGGAACCGTACATGTCGCATAATATTTGTAGGAGGAGATGCGTTTCAGCTGAGACCTAAAAAAGGGATGTTAATTTATAACTAGAAAATGCAT
>JAPMUY010002661.1:0-23277 GCA_026901105.3 Galaxias olidus | reverse complement strand
CCAGTCAGTCGGTCAGACAGTTAGTCAGTCATCAAGTCAGTCAGTCGGTCAGTCTGACCAGTCAGTCAGTCTAACCAGTCAGTCGGTCAGACAGTCAATCAGTCAGTCAGCAAATCAGTCAGTCAGTCAGTCACACTGTCAGTCAGTCAGTCAGTCAGTCTAACCAGTCAGTCAGTCAGTCAGTCAGTCAGACAGTCAATCAGCCAGTAAGTCAGTCAGTCAGTCTAACCAGTCAGTCAGTCAGTTAGACAGTCAGACAGTCAGTCAGTCAATCAGCCGGTGAGTCACTCAGTCAGTCAGTCAGTCAGTCAGTCTAACCAGTCATTCTGTCAGTCAGTCAGACAGTCAGTAACTCAGTCAATCACTCTGTCAGTCAGTCAGTCAGTCAGTCACACTGTCAGTCAGTCTAACCAGTCAGTCAGTCAGTCAGTCAGTCAGTCAGTCAATCAGCCAGTAAGTTAGTCAGTCAGTCAGTCCAACCAGTCAGTCAGTCAGTTAGACAGTCAGACAGTCAGTCAGTCAATCAGCCAGTGAGACACTCAGTCAGTCAGTAAGTCAGTAAGTCAAACCAGTCATTCAGTCAGTCAGTCAGACAGTCAGTAACTCAGTCTGTCACTCTGTCAGTCAGTCAGTCAGTCAGTCAGATGGAGTCCCTCCAGTATTGACAGTTAGTCAGGCAGTCAGTCAGTCAGTCAGTCAGTCAGTCAGACAGTCAGTCAGCCAGTAAGTTAGTCAGTCAGTCAGTCCAACCAGTCAGTCAGTCAGTTAGACAGTCAGACAGTCAGTCAGTCAATCAGCCAGTGAGACACTCAGTCAGTCAGTCAGTCAGTCAGTCTAACCAGTCATTCAGTCAGTCAGTCAGACAGTCAGTAACTCAGTCTGTCACTCTGTCAGTCAGTCAGTCAGTCAGTCAGTCAGTCACACTGTCAGTCAGTCTAACCAGTCAGTCAGTCAGTTAGACAGTCAGACAGTCAGTCAGGCAGGCAGGCAGTCAGTCAGTCAGTCAGTCAGTCACAGTCAATCAGCCAGTAAGTTAGTCAGTCAGTCCGTCTAACCAGTCAGTCAGTCAGTTAGACAGTCAGTCAGTCAATCAGCCAGTAAGTCACTCAGTCAGTCAGTCTAACCAGTCAGTCAGTCAGTCAGTCAGTCAGTCAGTGCGTCTTTGGTGTCTGCAGAAGGAGATCCCAGGAGAGAACCTACAGTCTTTTAAAACAATGGCTCTCATTCAAGATTCAAGATTCAAGAGCTTTATTGTTATGTGCACAGTAAACCAGGCAGTTATACCGTGCAATGAAATTCTGATGTTTGCGAGTCCTCCGTTCACACACAAAAAATAGATATAAATAAGAAAGAATAAAAATAATAAGAAAAGAAAATAAAGACTATGTATATACTTATATATATATATATATACATGTGTGTATGTGTATGTGTGTATGTACATATATATATATGGAGGTGGACATAAATAATCTTGTAATAAATGGTGTGTGTATGTGTTAGCCAGAGTTCAGCCAATCAGACTGATGGGAAGGGGCAGTGTATGAGAAAGTCGTTCACAAGCCTGATGGCTTGTGGGTAGAAACTGTTTGTTAGCCTTGTTGTCCTTGACTGCACACTCCTGTATCGTCTGCCTGAAGGTAGAAGTGTGAAGAGACTGTGTTGGGGGTGTGTATTGTCCCTGATTATGTTGAGTGCTCTCCTGATGACCCTGGTGTGGTAAATATCCTGTAGTGATGGAAAGCCTTCTCCTGAAATGGACTGTGCAGTTTTAATCACACGCTGGAGCGCCTTCCTGTCTTGAGCAGTGCGGTTTCCGTACCAGACTGTAATGGAGCTAGTGAGGACACTCTCGATAGCACACCTACAGAAGTTGCAGAGAATTTTGGCTGGCATGCCAAATTTCCTCAGCCTTCTTAGGAAGTACAATCGCTGCTGGGACTTCTTGATGATCTGACTAGTGTTGTGAGACCAGGTGAGATCTGCACTGATGTAAATGGAATTTGAAGGTTTCGACCCTCCTCTGTCTCACCAATGTTTAGTGGTGTGAGCAGATTCCCCCTCCTCCTTGGGTCAACAATCATTTCCTTGGTCTTGTCTGCATTTAAAGATAGGTTGTTGGAATGACTCCAGGTCACCAGATGTGCCACCTCCCTTCTGTACGCTGTCTCGTCCTCACCGGTGATCAGTCCGATGACTCTAGTGTCATCAGAAAACTTGATGGTACCGGTGTTGTTCTGGGAGGACACACAGTCGTACGTGAAGAGTGTGTACAGCAGGGGGCTCAGCACACAGCCCTGGGGGGTCCCTGTGCTTACAGTTCTTATGCTGGATGTGCGGTTGCCAGTTCTGACTGACTGGGGTTGTGATGGCTATCAAAAAACAAATTAACCATCGGCCCAGCGACTGTAGGAAATAGGTTGGTTTTAACGCACCTTGAGAAGTCTTGATTGATGAATGAATGTAATCCTTTGGCTCCAAATCAACGTGTCATGTTTTCAGTGTATGCGTAAATTCAAAAGCAAAAAGAGCGAATATCTCTAAACTAAAGCGATGTCAAGTTTAAAGGGTCAAGCATGCAAAATTGAAGAAGGTAGAATGTGCAATGTGTGTGGTGTGAGGTGGTTGAAAATCTTGTCGTCTTTCCCAAACAATCACTAGGCTTCCATCCTGACCAATGGAAAACCTATTCCTATTATCCTCTCCCGTAGCGGGAGAATTTCAAAATAAAAGTCCCCTTTTCTAATTTCTAGCCAGAACTCAATGAGAAGTCCCATGAGCCTGCAATTTAATAACAAAAGTCATTTTGGCTCCAACATTCCAGCCCCTAATTGTTTATCGAACAATTACGTCTTCAAAAATCTACGGAGCCAAACTATCAAAAAACAACGAAAAAACACAAAAAGGGGCATTCTAAGTCTTCGTTCAGTCTGTGGCCTCCATCAGCAAACACAGTTTACTGATGGGTCTTTGGAGGACATTGGTCTTTGTCTTGACGTGTACACTTCGCACAAAGCCTTTTTGGTCTGGTAGTGTCTTTATGATACGTCCCATTAGCCACGAGTTTCGGGGGCCGTGTCATCCACGATGACCACAAGATCGCCAGGGGAGAAGTTTCTTTTCTGTTTGTTCCATTTGTTCCTCTCCTGCATTAGCGGCAGATATTCTCGGATCCATCTCTTCCAGAAGAGGTCTGCGATGTATTGCGCTTGTTTCCATCTCCTCTTGCAATAGACGTCCTCTTTTCGGAAGAGTCCAGGTGGCATAACAGGTTTCCCTTTAGACTGCAGCAAATGATTTGGCGTAAGAGCCTCCAAGTCGTTGGGATCATTTGAGACACTTGTTATAGGCCTGTCATTCATGATGAGTTCAACCTCACAGAGGACTGTATGTAGGCCCTCGTCATCCAACGTCTGTTCTTTTACCACAGAACTTAAGATCTTTTTTACCAGTCTGATTAGCCTCTCCCAGACGCCCCCATGATGGGCTCCTGAGGGAGGGTTCAGCGTCCATTTTATTCCTTCTGTCAATAGAGCCTTTTGGATCTTCTCATGGTTCAGCTCTTTGAGTGCTTCTCGGAGCTCTTTCTGTGATCCAATGAAGTTGGTACCTTGATCTGAGCGGATGCTTGTCACTGGACCTCTTCTACAGATGAACCTCCTTAGTGCATTAATGCACGAGTTAGTATCCAGGTGACTTGCCACTTCAAGATGCACTGCTCTGCTCACGAGGCAGGTAAAGATGACTCCCCATCTCTTGACATAAGCACGGCCTCTTTTGACCTCTATGGGTCCAAAATAGTCAACGCCCACATGAGTAAAGGGGGGCAGATCTGGTGAGACTCGATCTTGGGGAAGGTCAGCCATTTTTTGCTCGCCTACTTTAGCTTGCAATCTTCTACAAAATACACAGTTTCGGATCGTTCTTCTTGTCAGAGAGTTAGCACAAGGTATCCAGTAGCGTTCATGTAGCCTCGACAGCATGTGGTTGCGGCCAGAGTGGCCCACTTGCTGATGGATGTGTTTCAGCAAGATTTGAGAGATGTGAGAGTCCTTAGGGATGATCATGGGATGTTTCAAGTCCACTAGCATAGCAGACTTGCTTAGCCGTCCACCAACTCTGAGGATCCCGTTCTCCAGAAATGGGTCCACTTTCCTGATTGAACTTGCCTTTGTCCAGCTCTTGCCTTCTTTCAAAAGGCTGATTTCCTCTTGGAAGTGTTGCTCTTGTGTATATCTGATGAGATCTCTCTCTGCTTCCTCCATGTCGGTCACAGAGAGACTTTGGTGTCCGAGAGTTTTCTTGTATTTTATCATCCGTTCCTTTGAGTCGGTCTGCTCACCGTCACTGATTTCATTTCTCCTCTTACTCAACTGTTTGAGTATTCCTCTTAGTTTGAGCATCCATGCGAGGGCTCTCTTTAGTTTTGACCAGTCTGAAAAATATTCGATAAGTCTGGTCATCGGCTTCTTTTCTTCAATACTGTTACGGCCTAGTGTATGTACATCTGTCTATATGTACATGGCCGTATTGTATGTGTTTGTGCCCTCCTTTTCTCCACACTCTATCCTTCAGTCAGGTGGACAGACCTCCATGGCCACGCCCCTTCATCACCCTACATTCCGTGCAGCTGTGAGCGGCTAGGACATCAGGCCTGCCGCGCTACAAGAATGACGGAGAGAGACAGACGGAGAGAGACAGAGTCGGAGATTGACACAGACCGAGAGAGAGACAGAGAGAGATAGAACGAGAGAGCGAGAGAGCGAGTGCTTTGGTTTTCGGTGTTCGAAGCTAAGACAATTATTGTTAGTTGCTAATGATGTTGTGCTATTTGTGATTGCTTATTTGATACACTTTTGTTATTGTTAAGTCTGGCACTCGGTGTCACATTCTGTTTTGAGCACATCCCGCACAGGGTCAGCTTGACTAGGTAAGAAACCCTGGGGTTTACTCTTCCTTCACGCAGGTGCTATATGTTATATACACTAGGTAAGGAACGGGTGCCACCCCTTGTGTTTTGAAGCTAGCTAGAGATTTGGATAGGTAGTCAGAGAGGTTTTTGTTCTATGGTTTTGTTTACTTTGGCGCCGTTCTTTGTCCTGCTGCTCCCTGTGTGGC
Organism: Galaxias olidus; assembly: GCA_026901105.3. NCBI lineage: Eukaryota > Metazoa > Chordata > Actinopteri > Galaxiiformes > Galaxiidae > Galaxias > Galaxias olidus. The sequence goes on along the minus strand of JAPMUY010002661.1, from coordinate 18,159 downwards.
GATCACATTAAATAAATTACTGTGCACTACACCGCTGCCTATTGTGTTGCCTAAGTCACATCACACTACTCCTTATGGACAAATGTGCAGATCCTAAAAACTTTGACGGAAAAACGAGTTGAGAGTCTGGGCATCACACGCAGCCATTAAAATCTCCAACTAAAAGATATTTTTGCCAATTGAACGTTTCTTTGTCGCCACTTCTTTCCTGTTTTCTTCTTTCACCGGGTTGCCTTTTTTTACGCACGCGGACGGCTGCGCTAGGAGAGAAATGGTGCACCCCGTAAAGAGAGGGCCGTGATGCCTCGTTTTTTTCTCTCTCCTCTCTCTCTCTCTCTCTCTCTCTCTCTCTCTCTCTTGGCTGCCTCTCTCTCCCTTACGCCCACATACCATGCTTGACGTAAAATAGACTGTCAGACTCCCCCTTTCCCATTTTGCTAGACAGGGTCTTTTCCCCTTCCCTTCTGGCCTCATTATGCCGCGCGCTGCTTCCGTGCTATATCTCGCATCTGGGTCACGGGCTCACGTGAACGCCCCAGACCGCACCAAAAGCTCGCGTGTCTGGGAGAGGTGAGAGAGCTTAAAAAGTTACTTATTTCTTTCAGGTGTGGAAGACCCGTTTAAACTATAAATTTTACAGCGTTTTCAGCAATGCGTTTCTGCACGGGAAAAAAATCTATAAATAAGAAAAAAAACATGAATGAAGCTGATTTGTAAGGCCCGGCATTTGGGGTAGAAACATTAGGCTACTATTTTCGTTTCAAACAATATATAAAAGGTTCGGTTAAGACTAACACTTCAATAAATCAAAATGTTGAAGCAAATATTTCCAAATACCGAGGCCTGTCATAACTTAAACCCCATGGTAAAAAAAAATAAACACAAATACAAAAGGCCCTAAATTAATTAACGACGGAGTTTTGGACTTAGAGTGTATTTGCGCCATATTTAACACGGTAATTATGCAGCTCGTCCAAGGCTAATTCAAAAAGGTGTTGTTAAAATTAGTGTTAATTCGTCGCTAAAGGTTTAGATCGTGACTCGGAGAAAGGAGAGACATGATGAGATTTCAGAACCAATCCTTTTCCTCGACATTTAAATAGTCTCAATGACGATTTCTAAATCTCTTTACTTTCTGTCTAAGTCACAAAAGGTATGCCTAGGTGTTTTGTTTGTGTGGGTGTGTGAAAAAGAGAGAGAGAGAGAGACTGAAAGAGGCGTATGTCGACCATACAAATTGATAATAAAATGAATGACGCCATACATTCCCATTATATTTTCAAAATGAATGAGGGAGGATGAACGGTGGTGAGGGGGGTTGGAACCTGCCCACGGCTGCCTCGCTGACGTCAGCGGAATTTGTAGTGAGTCAACGAGTGTCACTTTCTAAATTTTCTTTTTCGTTCGTTTGCGCCAGCCAGACCCAGCGAGAACAGCACAACCACCAGATTATTCAAATTTCCCCTGAGGCGTTCCGTGAGGGAGAATCCTCTATGTGTGGACCGACGGGCGAACGGCCGGACGGGAAAGCGAGACCCAGTTCGTTAACCAGCCCTTATCAACCCGTACACTAGTGCCGCGCGCTCCCAGTTGCTGAGTAATTTGGTCCCCGGACAGTTAATTTAAGGCAAGAGATGTCGAAATGAAAACCTTTAGTTGCCATACCACGAGATTGATAGAAAGGGGACATTTACCTGAACCCGTTATGACTTTTACATTAGTTTTTCTTATCATCCAAAAGATAATTTTTAGTTGAGCACGATTATAAAGAGTTTTTTTGTTTGTTTGTTTTTTGCAATGGTGAGCTTTGTGTTATTACAGAACCACGTTTAATTAGTCTTCATGTCACCGGTTAGGTTATGTGTAGCTGAAAAAGAGTTATTTAATGACATTTGTTGCATACAACCTATAATACGCTATTAGATGAGGCTTTATTTTATCCAGAATGATCCTCCCTCTATCCTCACGGCTAGAGTGAGGAGGAGAAAGAAGACGTCACCATTTCGGGCGCGCTCTGCAATAAGAGGCGAACCGGAGTTTTAGGCCGCAGTTTGAGAATCATCGCCTTCTTTCTGCTTTTATCTGATTATCTGTTGCCGCCTAGTGGCTAACTTGTGTAACGGCAGTAAAAAATAAAAATCAAACCCGTTTTTGTTATACGATGTCGAATGCCAATTATTTAAATGCCTACGGTACAATACAAAAGCTGAATATTTAGAAAAGTGAATTGTAGTGATAATTTTCGTCTAGTGGTAAAGATCTAATTAACCTAACGTTTATCATTTATTTAGGCATACCAACTGACAAACTCAAAAAAGTCAAGGTCCTTAGGCCAAAAGTTCTTGTCTGAAACACTGTAGCCGATATGAAATAAATCGACCAAAATACACACATTTCCTTTTACAGTCAAAAGATAAATATATGTATCAGTACAATGTAAATGTTAAACATGGTTTCTATTTCCAAACATAGCGAGGGGCTCCATGGTATAAGGACATTATAATTGTGAGGGGGTTACTTGAGAGCTCTGTCACTGGAGGGGGAGAGAGAGGGTGAGTCGCTGCTGGGTTTAATTGAGAGACTGCAGCCTCTGTCTCTTCACTAGTCGGATTCCAACCCCCCCTCCACCCCCACTCTCTCTCTCTCTCACCCAGGCTGCTATAGCAGGATATCCCTTCTCTCTCCAGCAACCCCCCCCCCCCCCTCCCTCACCACCCTCCACTCTCTCTCAGGCTGTTCATCTGTTCAACGCCAGAATTACTGGACTATTACTATCTAGGCTATAGGTGTGTGTTAGTACAGGTGACCCTGTACAGGATAAGTTCTATCTACTATAGGTGTGTTAGTACAGGTGGTGTGAGTTAGTAGTTATCTATACTATAGGTGTGAGTTACTAGTGTCAGAACCATCAAGGCTGTATGGTGTGTGTGTGTGTGTGTGTGTTTTTGATATACCTCTTCACACAATTCTAAGCTGACCTTCGCTGACCTTTACATTATAGTACAGGCGCTATTGACTTTCTATCTTTGTGTCAGTACAGCTAATGTTAAACTAGACTGTAGCTGTGTGTTGGTGCAGATGTGTATGGTTAAACACAGGGCTTAGGGTGGACATCTCTACGTTGTCTACAGTAATGTTATGAGTGGTTGCTAAGTGTCGTAGTGTTTCTAGAGGCTCCATTTAAAAAAGACATCACATCAGGTAGCCCAGGCAACGCAGGGTTAACATGGGCACTTATGATGTGATGATGATCTGCTGCATTTCTCTCTCTCTCAAACTCCCGTTTCTCTCCTCATCTCTCTGTTCAGCAGACTAAATAAAGGCTGGTCCTGGATGAGATGATGGAGGGAACCGGTGATGGAAAGTTCTGGAATGTTCCGGCTCTCAGAATGATTGACAGGTTGGGACTTGGTTTCCCTCCTCAGTGAAGGTTATAACCACACACAGTTTGTTTACCTGAAAACATAAAAACCAAACAACATAAACAAATAAATAAATCAAATTTTCTGTTGAATTAAAAATATGTAATGGAATGCATACCCTTGAAAACAACAGCAGTTTAGCTCATAGTTGTGTGTGAGTGTATGTTTATATGGGCGTGTGTGTGTGTGTGTGTGTGTGTGTGTGTGTGTGTGTGAGTGAGTGTGTGAGTGCATACGTGTGTGTGTGTGTGTGTGTGTGTGTGTGTGTGTGTGTGTGTGTGTGTGTGTGTGTGTGTGTGTGTGTGTGTGTGTGTGTGTGTGTGTGTGTGTGTGTGTGTGTGTGTGTGAGTGTGTGTGTGTGTGTGTGTGTGTGTGTGTGTGTGTGTGTGTGTGTGTGTGTGTGTGTGTGTGTGTGTGTGTGTGTGAGGGTGTGAGTGTGTGTGTGTGTGTGTGTGTGTGTGTGTGTGTGTGTGTGTGTGTGTGTGTGTGAGTGTGTGTGTGTGTGTGTGTGTGTGTGTGTGTGTGTGTGTGTGTGTGTGTGTGTGTGTGTGTGTGTGTGTGTGTGTGTGTGTGTGTGTGTGTGTGTGTGTGTGTGTGTGTGTGTGTGTGTGTGTGTGTGTGTGTGTGTGTGTGTGTGTGTGTGTGTGTGTGTGTGTGTGTGTGTGTGTGTGTGTGTGTGTGTGTGTGTGTGTGTGTGTGTGCTAAATACAGGATGTGAAAGTCAGTTTCTCCTTCATAACATCGTGTCATGTTGACTTGTAGAACGGGAAGTCAAACTGCCTCAGGATCGCAGTCACTGACACCACGGAGGTCAGAGTTCAACTCCAGGTCCAGTTCACTACTGACCGAGGATCTACCTCTCACTCTGTCAATCAAATAGGTCAGAGGTCAGATTCTATCTACCTCATATTCTGTCACCTAAATTCAATCCAGGGTACTGCACTAATACACTGCAGTTTCAAAAGCTTTGTTTTCTATAAAATCATGTGTTGGATTTGATTAGACTTCTAAGTTCTGAAGCATTTAACATAAATAATTATTAATGAAAGCGAATGTGTATTTACAACATATTATGTGTTACGTACTTATAACATAAAATAACTTTCTTTTGAATTGAATGTATTCCATGTCCATCAGAAGCCTTGAGGTGGATTCTGTGAGACAGGAAGTGGATGAAGAGAGGAAGCAGAAACCACTCATCTTCCTCTGTGGTGTCAGGATGACATTTGACCTGTTAGAACAGCAGGTCACAAAGGCTGCCGAGGGTTAAGAAGTGGACTTTTCATTTTATAAATGTTTATATTTTGCTCAGTTTTTACGTATTGTTTTATTGGCCTTTACTTTGAAGCTGCTATATTCTTCAAGGCAAGATAACTTCATGAGAGATCAGTGGAAAGACCAACATTTACAATGTTACAACCCAAAACATTATTGTTGCTTCTGTTTACCTGAAATCAAATCTTGTTCAGTTATTTAATCTAATTCAGTGTTTTTATATTTTGCATTTAATACCTCACCATCTTTATAAGATTAAAACTAGTTTAAATACACATTGAATTAGTAGTGGCGCATTTGTATCATTGTTTAATATTTGATTTTGTTGAGTTGTTTTTATTTTATTTTTCATTACGAGCCTTGTGTACAGGTCACTGCTAGTCTCAGTTCAACACTGTATACATTATTAATAATAATAATAATGTATATATGCTGATTTACATCAATATGTCGTATAAATTATAGGATTAATTCAAATGATGAATAAATTAACAGACTTCATCATTGAAGGGTAATGTTGAAGTAAAGTATAAACTGTGTGTGTGTGTGTGTGTGTGTAAAGTATTAAACTGAAACACACACATATGTTTAGCATGTTGGAGGGTAAAGTGTCAAACACACACGTGTGTTTAGCATGTGTGTGTGTGTGTGTGTGTGTGTGTATTAAACTGAAACACACACGTGTGTTTAGCATGTTGAAGGTGAAAAAGAAAGGGTTTAGCATGTTGAAGGGTAAAGTATTAAACTGAGTGTGTATTTATTAACAAATCACACACATATGTTTAGCATGTTGGAGGGTTTTAAACTGAAACACACCGTGTGTTTAGCATGTTGAAGGGTGTTTAAACGAGTGTGTTTACTGTTGAAGGGTAAAGTATTAAACTGAAACACACACATATGTTTAGCATGTTGGAGGGTAAAGTATTAAACTGAAACACACACGTGTGTTTAGCATCTTCATCGTATTGATCTTCATCCTCTCTAACAGAGACTGAGAGTCCAAAATGGGCCAGTCTTAAAGTGTGTATTTAAACAAATGTAGGGGAATGTTCTCAGACTTATGTTTTTGGGGTAAATTATAGTCAAAGACTATATTATATTATATTGAATTACATTATATTACATTATATGATATATTATATGATTATATTATATTATATTACAATACGTTACATTATATTATATTGTATTATATTATATTTCAGATGGCAACTACATGAGGGAAATATTGAAAGGGATTTACTGGCAGCTTTTGAAGCAACAGTTTTCATACCTTTAAAGTTTAAATTGTTGAAATCTTTTAATTCAATCCAATTCTTTACAGAGATATTTTAGGTGACTGTGGGTATTACATTTTTTTACATGTTTACGAAACACAACACGTTTGATGATATCTACAACACAAAGTGTCCACCTTAAACATATAAAATGAAAAACATTTAAGATTTTAATGAATGAAAAAGTGTGTTTAGTTAGTCTTCTTTCTTAACTGGAAGTGGTGTACACACTCCATTCTGTAAACATCCCTACGGACAGCACGCTTCAGACACAATCCTATCTCAGCTATATTCATACGTGTGTAATGAGAATCGTCTGGATGAAATGCAATCAGAACTTCATCATCTTGCTTTAATTTCAGTTACTCCTTTGAGAAAGAGAACAACACATCATCAGACACAAAGCAACATTCCTTAAATGTTTGACCTTCATCATTTCCACAAACAAGCAGCCATTGTCCGTGGAAAGTCCCATTAGCATAAAGTAATAGTTTGATGATGGAACGCTGAACGTGGAGAGAAATGAATGCCTAAGGGCAGAGGGAGGGTCAGACAGTCAGACAGTCATCAATGAGTTCATTTAACACAAACCAGTCAGTCAGTCAGTCAGTCAGTCAGTCACCACTGTGTTCATTTAACACAAACTGGTCTGACAGTCAGTCAGTCAATCAGCCAGTAAGTCAGTCAGTCAGTCAGACAGCAACCACTGTCGTTAATTTCTTTACTGCCTAGAGAACACATCTCCAAACCAGCCAGTCAGCCAGTCAGTCAGCCAGTCAGACAGTCAGACAGTCAGACAGTCAGTCAGTCAGAGTTGTTCAGCTTACCAGTCGCATAGGCCGTCAGTAAGTCTATTTATCTATCTGGATTTATCTGACCCGCCCTCTCTCTCTCTCTCTTTCTGTCTCTCGCTCTCTCTCTCTCTTTCTCTCCCTCTCTCTCCCTCGCTCTCTCTCTCTCTCTCTCTCTCTCTCTCTTGCTCTCCCTCTCTCTCCCTCGCTCTCTCTCTCTCTCTCTCTCTCTCTCTCTCTCTCTCTCTCTCTCTCTCTCTCTCTCTCTCTCTCTCTCTCTCTCTCTCTCTCTCTCCAGCACCCGTGTGACGACCTTTGACCTCGCCGAGATGAGCACTTCCTCTTCAGACCGTAGTGAAGGCCGTTTGCCAGTGGCAGCGTCTAACGCCAGGGAGCACGACGCCGACCCCCCGAGAACCCCCCTCCTGAAGACGGGGCAGCAACCTCCACCGACCGAATGGGAGGCGGTACGAGAGAGGAGAGGAGAGAGGGTTGACAGAGAGAGAAGAGAGGAGAGAGGGATGACAGGCACACAGAGAGAGAAGAGAGGAGAGAGGAGAGAGGAGAGAGGGATGACAGGCACATAGAGAGAGGAGAGAGGAGAGAGGGATGACAGGCACACAGAGAGAGAGAGGAGAGAGGGATGACAGGCACACAGAGAGAGAGAGGAGAGAGGGATGACAGGCACACAGAGAGAGAAGAGAGAGGGATGACAGGAGACAGAGAGAGAGAGAGAGAGGGATGACAGGCACACAGAGAGAGAGAGAGAGAGAGAGGAGAGAGGAGAGAGACAGAGAGAGAGAGGAGAGAGAGGATGACAGGCACACAGAGAGAGAGAGAGAGAGAGAGGGATAGAGAGCGAAAGAAAGACAGAGAGCGAGAGAAAGAAAAAGAGAGAGTGAAAGAGAGACAGAGACAGAGAGAGAGAGAGAGAGGGATGACAGGCACAGAGAGAGAGAAGAGAGGAGAGAGGGAGCGATAGCTGACACCTGTTCTTTTTCTTTCCTGCCGATGGAAACACAATCCTCAGCACTCCTTTCCTCTCTCTCTCTCTCTACCTCTCTCTCTACCTCTCTCTCTCTCTCTCTCTCTCTCTCTCTCCCTCTCTCTCTCTCTCTCTCTCTCTCTCTCTCTCTCTCTCTCTCTCTCTCTCTCTCTCTCTCTCTCTCTCTCCTCTCTCTCTCTCTCTCTCTCTCTCTCCCTCTCTCTCTCTCTCTCTCTCTCTCTCTCTCTCAAATCTCTCTCTCTCTCTCTCTCACACATACTCCTTTCCTCTCTCTCCCTCTCTCTCACTCCTTCTCACACACACTCCTTTCCTATCCTGACCCACTGCAACCACTCACACACACACACACACACACACACACACACACACACTGAGCCCCTGCAACCCCACCCTCTCTCTCTCACACACACACACACACACACACACACACACACACACACACACACACACACACTGAGCCCCTGCAACCCCACCCTCTCTCTCTCTCTCACACACACACTCACACACACACACACACACACACATATAAATATATACATATAAATACCCTAACCCAACACACACATGCAGATATACTGAACACTAACACACACACAAACACACACACTCACACACACACACACACACGCCTCATCCACACACACATCCACAACATCTTTCTTGTTCTCTGGATCATGGCTGAAGCAAAGATACACGTCCCTATTCACTGTTCCCTCAGCCTTTCTTTTTTTCTTTCCTCATCTTGTCTCTCTCACTCTTCACTCTCCTTTCTCTTTCTATTCCCCTCTTTAAACTGTCCATCCCTGGGGGAGAGGAGTGTCCTTTAGTGGCAGGGATTCTGCTGAGGCCTTTCCTAAGCTGCAGCGCTGGCTGCTTCCCTGCTCCGTGAGCACTGATACCCTGGCAGACAGAGAGCAGGCTGGGCAGCCTTGCCAACGCCCGGCACCGACACCCACCTTCCTCAGCCAGGAGGACACCCACCTTCCTCAGCCAGGATGACACCCATCGATTACGCTTAGTTTAGGGTTTAGTCAAGTTAAACTTTGTCCAACTTTGTTAAACTTAGTTCAACTTTGTTAAACTTAGTTAAACTTAGCTTTCAATTAATTTAGTTCAATACAATTTGCATCGTACAAATTCTATAGTATGAATAAAAGAGTAATTCCCCCCCCCCCCCCCAAAAAAGCCTGCATCTTGTTTTGTGTTTAGTTTTCTGGTTTAAGTTGTGGTTGTTTGACTCTTCCTCAGACACCTTGTCCGTGACGAACGTGGACATGGCCATGCAGTTCAACAAGAGCAGCCACTACACCTCGTCCTACGCTAACAACAACCTGATCGTACGCCGCGGACAGGAGTTCCGGATCACCTTGACCTTCAACCGACCTCTGGTCCTGGGGTCAGACCACTTCCAGCTCGAGTTCCTCATTGGTCAGTGAAGTTAAGATCCCGTTTTCTCATTGGATCGTTTAGGATTCCTGGTTACCATGGCAGCCGGTACTTAGAACAGAACTATAGCAACCAACAACAAAAAAACTTTGCCTTCCTCAGCTGGCAGGGAAATATATATAACTCGCCTGATATTATTTCAGATGTAGTTTCAACACGGGAGAACCTTTGTTGACAAGAAGTGCCAAAATATTTCGTAAATATTATAAGGCCCCAAATGTTTGTAATATTTAAAATATTTGCAGCCTAACCATAAATTACATACATTGGCAGGGTTTTATTTTTCCCCCACTTTAATCTCTTACTGTGATTGGTTCCTCGTGTCTCAAACTAATTAGGTGTTTAAAAAGCCGCTAGTCTTCATTGCCCACACAGCAATTAGACAGCAATCAGTTTGTTAAGCAGCCATTCACCAGTGCTCTCAGCTAATTAGGCTGCTTCCCCCGAGGTCTAGACAGATTACATGTAAATAAACATACTCTCATCTCCCGCTTACTCGTCCTCCTGCTGTCAAAGCACACGCTAACAGATTGGACTTTGGTTTCTCCACGATTTCTAGCTGTAGGATTTTGTACACCATTCAAACGCTCGTTTCCTAGCTGTCTATTTCAATAACCGCCTCTACTTTTCCACAATTATCTGATTATTGACTTCACTCCTGAGATAAGTCCCGACCTCGAATGTTGGTCAGCTTGTTAATCTGACCATCTTGTTCTTCTGACCACTTTGTTAATCTGACCAATTTGTTAATCTGACCAGCTTGTTCTGTGCTTTACTACGTTCTGTGTTCTTTAATATGTTCTATATTCTATGTTCTTTACTATGTTCTGTGTGTTTTACTATGTACTATATTCTTTACTATGTTCTATGTTCTTTACTATGTTCTATATTCTATGTTTTTTACTATGTTCTATATTCTATGTTTTTTACTACGTTCTATGTTTTTTACTACGTTCTGTGTTTTACTATGTTCTGTGTGTTTTACTATGTTCTGTGTGTTTTACTATGTTCCGTGTTCTTTATTATGTTCCAAGTTCTTTACTATGTTCTGTGTTCTCTATTATGTTCTATGTTATTTAATATGTTCTATGCTCTTTACTAAGTTCTGTGTTCTCTATTATGTTCTATGTTCTTTAATATGTTCTATGCTCCTTACTATGTTCTGTGTTCTTTACTATGTTCTGGTGGTGTCAGTTGGCACAGCATTCTAAGGAGCTTGACCCAGAAATGCTCACGACTAAGCTAACAGCTATGTTAATGGTTATGCTAACAGCTATGTTAATGGTTATGCTAACAGCTATGTTATAAGCTATGCTAACAGCTATGTTAATGGTTATGCTAACAACTATGTTAATGGTTATGCTAACATCTATGTTATAAGCTATGCTAACAGATATGTTAATGGTTATGCCAACAGCTATGTTATAAGCTATGCTAACAGCTATGTTAATGGTTATGCTAACAGCTATGTTAATGGTTATGCTAACAGCTATGTTATAAGCTATGCTAACAGCTATGTTAATGGTTATGCTAACAGTTATATTAATGGTTATGGTAACAGGTATGTTAATGGTATGTTAACAGCTATGATATAAGCCAGCTATGTTAATGGCCATGCTAATAGCGGAGCTAACAGGTACGCCAACATCACACCGGCCGTGGAAAATATTTTTTTTCCTGTGCTTTCTCTGAATTCACAATCCCAAGAAATAAACAGATAATACATAAAACAGTTTTCTTTTTGCCTCCTTTTCCCTTTTTCACCCTGTCTCCCCCTCTCTTCTTTCTGTCGCTCCGTTCCTCGCCCCTGGCTCCCCCTTTCTTCTTTCTGTTGCTCCGTTCCTCGCCCCTGTTTCCCCCTCTCTCTGTAGGGTCTAGTCCATCCACTAGTGATGGTTCTCTGAACATCGCGTCGTTTGGTGACAAGGACGGGAATTGGGCCGGGCGTGTCATCGCTCAGAACGGGACGTCGATCCTGCTCGGCATCACTCCTGCTCCGGACAGCATCGTGGGTCGCTTCCAAATGTTTGTGGCTGTCAGCGATTTCAACGGGAACCTGCTCCGGACCAACAGAGACTCCTCCACTGACGTCTACATCCTGTTTAACGCCTGGGTCAGCGGTGAGACCAGCAGCTCTGGAACTTAGCTTTAATGCTAACCCCCTGTTCAATGTATTGCCATTTAATTTAACATTAACATTTAATATTTGGTTATCAACTCACGTCATCTAGTAATATACATTTTTTTTATTTTATAACTTTTTATAACTGAATTTGGCCACGTCGGCCTCTGTAGAGGTCTGACTGTGGGGTTTTGAATGGTCGGACTGTAAACCACGCGTTGAATAAAAGAAGGACACTGCTGCAAAAGAGACGTAGGCCTAGTCTCAGACAGTCGAGCCTATATACATAAATGTTCTGTCCTGTTATGTAATCTAATGTCATCGTCATCCGCTTTTTCCGGGGTCGGGTCGCGGAGGTAGCAGTTCAAGCAGGGCATCCCAAACTTCCCTTTCCCGGGCCACATTAACCAGCTCTGACTGGGGGATTCCAAGGCGTTCCCAGGCCAGTGTGGAGATATAATCCCTCCACCTGGTCCTAGGTCTGCCCCGCGGCCTCCGCCCAGCTGGACGTGCCTGGAACACCTCCCTAGGGAGGCGGCCAGGTGGCATCCTTACTAGATGCCCGAACCACCTCAACTGGCTCCTTTCTACGCAAAGAAGCAGCGGCTCTACTCCGAGTCCCTCACGAATGGCTGAACTTCTCACCCTATCCCTAAGGGAGATGCCAGCCACCCTCCGGAGGAAACTCATTTCCGCCGCTTGTGTCCGCAATCTCGTTCATTCGGTCATGACCCACCCTTCATGACTATAGGTGAGAGTAGGAACGAAGATAGACCGGTAGATTGAGAGCTTTGCCTTCTGGCTCAGCTCTCTCTTCGTCACAACGGTGCGATAGAGCGACTGCAACACCGCACCCGCTGCTCCAATTCTCCGGCCCATCTCTCGTTCCATTTTACCCTCACTCGAGAACAAGACCCCAAGATACTTGAACTCCTTCACTTGGGGTAAAGACTCATTCCCTACCTGGAGTAGACAATCCATCGGTTTCCTGCTGAGAACCATGGCCTCAGATTTGGAGGTGCTGATCCTCATCCCAGCCGCTTCACACTCGGCTGCGAACCGATCCAATGAGTGCTGCAGGTCGCAGACTGATGATGCCATCAGGACCACATCATCTGCAAAAAGCAGTAATCTAATGTATTGTAAAGTAATCTAATTTAATGTAATATAAAGTAATCTAATGTATTCTGTTATGTAATGTAATATAATGTAAAGTAATATAATGGAATGTAATATAAACTAATCTAGTATAATGTAATGTTTAATGTAATGTAATATAATGTAAAGTAATCTAATGTAATGTAATATAAAGTAATCTAACATAATGTAATGTTTAATGTAATGTAATATAAAGTAATGTAATATAATCTAATGTTTAATGTAATGTAATGTGTTTGTGTTTAGCTGACGCGGTGTACTATGCAAACAGCACTGAGAGGAGTGAGTACGTCCTTAACGATAACGGAGTCATCTACCAAGGAAGTGTTGACTCAGTATCCTACAAATACTGGAGCTATGGACAGGTACACGGACACACAAACACACACACATTTATAACACAACAAATACACACACACTACAAACACATATAGTACACTACGGACAAACACACACACAATGAACACATACAGTATAGTTCACAACAAACACACACAACACACAAACACACAGAGACTCTACAAACATATTGCCTACACACACACACACACACACACACACACACACACACACACGCACGCACACACAGACACACACTAAGAGACCATACTGTACACACAAACTAACCATCACACACTCGCGTGGACATAATGTCTTCTTTCTCTCTCAGTTTGAGCACGGGGTGCTGGACGCCTGTATCTACATCATGGATAAATCCCGCATGCCCATCGCTGACAGAGGCAACCCCGTCAAAGTCGGCAGGATGGCTTCCGCCATGGTGAGTGAGACGGGCTGGACTGGGTGGTGAGACAGGCAGTCTGGTTGGTCAGTGAGACAGGCAGTCTGGTTGGTCAGTGAGACAGTCTGGTTGGTCAGTGAGACAGACAGTCTGGTTGGTCAGTGAGACAGGCAGTCTGGTTGGTTAGTGAGAGTCTGGTTGGTCAGTGAGACAGTCTGGTTGGTCAGTGAGACAGGCAGTCTGGTTGGTCAGTGAGACAGTCTGGTTGGCTTTTCAGTGAGACAGGCAGTCTAACTGACATTTATGGACAACAGCTTATAAACTTTGAGAGTCTAAAAGAATTGCTGTTTCAAAATATCACGACCACAAGGTAGTATTTTTGGTTTGACTTTGAGAAAAGAACTCGGGTGGTAACCCAGCTTCTATCTTAGAAGAAGAGAAACGACCCCGACCCTAACCCAAACCCTGACGACCTCTTGCTCTTTCCTGCTTGTGTTCGTTGCCAACCCTGGGCCTTGTCTGTAGATCTGACCCCCGACCTTTTGTCTTTCAACCCCTCCCCCCTCCCAGCTGAACGTCCAGGATGACAGTGGGGTTCTCATCGGGAATTGGAGTAACAACTTTTCGGGGGGGACGCCCCCCACATCTTGGACGGGCAGTGCTAGCATCCTGCAGCGCTACGGGAGCAATGGAACGCCTGTGGGATTCGCCCAGTGCTGGGTCTACGCCGGCATCTTCAACACCTGTGAGTGTCCAGCCGCCATTTTGTTTTGTTCAACACCTGTGAGTGGCCATCAGCCATTTTGTTTTGTTCAACACCTGTGAGTGGCCAGCCGCCATTTTGTTTCGTTCAACACCTGTGAGTGTCCGTACGCCATTTTGTTTTGTTCAACACCTGTGAGTGTCCGTCAGCCATTTTCTTTGGTTCAACACCTGTGAATGGCCGTCAGCCATTTTGTTTGGTTCAACACCTGTGAGTGGCCAGCCGCCATTTTGTTTTGTTCAACACCTGTGAGTGGCCGTACGCCATTTTGTTTTGTTCAACACCTGTGAATGGCTTTCCACCATTTTGTTCGGTGTTTTAGCTTATATTTTATGGGTAGGCGTCAAATGTTCACAGTAGGTTTTACAGAAACTTTTAAGTAATAGTGCTTTTAAATCTAGTCAAAAGAATGAAGAACATATCAATTAAACCACAAGTTAACTTTCCTCCTCTTTCCCACCTCTTACAAACACACACACACACACACACACACACACACACACACACACACACACACACACACACAGTCATGCGGTGTCTTGGCATACCATCCAGAGTCATCAGCAACTTCAACTCTGCCCATGATAGCGGTGGACACATTGAGACCAACCTCATCTTCTCATCTGACGGCACACTGGACCTCCGCAACAGCATAGACTCCATCTGGTTGGTGTATTCACCTGTCAATCACAAACATGACTAAGAGAATACATCACAGACTCCATCTGGTTGGTGTATTCACCTGTCAATCACATACATGACTAAGAGAATACATCACAGACTCCGTCTGGTTGGTGTATTCACCTGTCAATCACATACATGACTAAGAGAATACATCACAGACTCCGTCTGGTTGGTGTATTCACCTGTCAATCACAAACATGACTAAGAGAATACATCACAGACTCCGTCTGGTTGGTGTATTCACCTGTCAATCACAAACATGACTAAGAGAATACATCACAGACTCCATCTGGTTGGTGTATTCACCTGTCAGTCACATACATGACTAAGAGAATACATCACAGACTCCATCTGGTTGGTGTATTCACCTGTCATTCACATACATTACTAAGATATGACATGGAATGTTGATCAATTCGGTTGTAATGACCAACTGACTGGATTTTTATGAAAATTGGGCTAGTATGTGGATATAGTCATACATAAAAACTACATAAATTCTACAATAGATGCAAAAGTAACATGGTCTCTGAGTCTTCAACAGGCAGCCATAACCGTAATGTCCAATCAATCTTCAAAGCATTTAAATTCTTCACCTATACTTTATGTAATTTTATATTATTTTATACCATATCAAATAAGCACGGCTTATGAGACTTTCTATGGTCTATCACGTTGTTATTTTGTGTAACACACTCTTTATCAATAATACACACAATGTATCCAGGCTAGTAAAAAAATAGAGATGTTCATCACGTTTAAAGTGTGGCGCCCTCTGCTGTTTTATGTAGGAACTACCACTGCTGGAATGAAGGGTACATGACACGCCCTGACCTCCCCTCTGGCCTGGGGGGCTGGCAGGTGTTGGACACCACCCCTCAGGAGACCAGCGACGGTAGGCCTTACTCTGACCCTAACCCTGACCCTAACCCTAATACTGACCCTGACCCTAACCCTAACCCTCAGGAGACCAGCGACGGTAGGCCTTACTCTGACCCTAACCCTGACCCTAACCCTAATACTGACCCTGACCCTAACCCTAACCCTCAGGAGACCAGCGTCGGTAGGCCTTACTCTGACCCTAACCCTGACCCTAACCCTAATACTGACCCTGACCCTAACCCTAACCCTCAGGAGACCAGCGACGGTAGGCCTTACTCTGACCCTAACCCTAAATAGGTTCATAAAACCCTATGTTGTTGCAATGTGTGTTTACATATAACCATCTTTGTTGTTGTTGTTGCAATGTGTGTTTACATATAACCATCTTTGTTGTTGTTGTTGCAATGTGTGTTTACATATAACCATCTTTGTTGTTGTTGTTGCAATGTGTGTTTACATATAATTGTTTGTTGTTGTTGTTGTTGTTGTTGTTCAGGATATTACCGCTGTGGGCCGTGCTCCCTCATAGCCGTTAAGAACGGACAGCTAGGCTACCAGTTTGATGGCCTCTTCATCTTCGCTGAGGTAATCAATATAATACCGGGATTAAGACAGAGACACTCTATCCAGTCCAATACGCTGTTGTAGGTACAATACGCTGTTGTAGGTACCTATGTATGTGTGTGTGTGTGTGTGTGTGTGTGTGTGTGTGTGTGTGGGTGTGTGGGTGTGTGTGTCTATGTGTGTGTCTGTGTGTGTGTGTGTGTGTGTGTGTGTGTGTGTGTGTGTGTATCAGGTGAACAGTGACCTGGTGGTCTCTAAGACAGATGAGTATGGTGTGCTGACCCCGTACTGGACAGACACCACCTACGTGGGGGCTCTGATCTACACCAAGGCTGTGGGCAGTGACAGCCCGGTGGACGTCACGGGGAACTACAAGTACCCTGAAGGTATGACCTGCTACACACACACACACACACACAGAGAGACACACACACACACACACACACACACACACACACAGAGACACACACACACACACACACACACACACACACACACACAGAGAGAGAGACACACACACACACAGACAGTGAGACTGAGAGAGAGACACACACACACACACACACACACACACACACACACACAGAGAGAGACACACACACACACACACACACACACACACGCACACATACATGGTGTGTGTGTGTGTGTGTGTGTGTGTGTGTGTCTTGTGTGTGTGTGTCTGTGTGTGTGTGTGTGTGTGTGTGTGTGTGTGTGTGTGTGTGTGTGTGTGTGTGTCTGTGTGTCTGTGTGTGTGTGTCTGTGTGTCTGTGTGTGTGTGTGTGTGTGTGTGTGTGTACACACAAACACACACACACACACACACACACAAACACACCCACACACACATACATGGGTACCTACACACACACACACACACACACACACACACACACACACACAGAGAGACACACACACACACACACACACACACACACACACACACACAGAGAGAGAGACACACACACACACAGACACACACACACACACACACACACACACACACACACACACACAGAGAGAGACACACACACACACACACACACACACACACACACACACACACACACACAGAGAGAGAGACACACACACACACAGACACACACACACACACACACACACACACAGAGACACACACACACACACACACACACAGAGACACACACAGAGACACACACACACAGAGAGAGAGACACACACACACACACACACACACACACACACACACACACTGACCAACACCACCAACCTGCTGCTCGCCTCACTGATGTGGTGAGAGAGAGACACACACACACACACACACACACACACACACAGAGAGAGAGACACACACACACACACACACACACACAGACACACACACACACACACACACACACACACACGTCAATGCAGAGTGTGTAACTGCAGCAGCGTCCCCTGGTGTTCCCTCCAGGTAGCTCCCAGGACAAGGCCTCCATGGCCCAGGCTGCCACATTCGCCAGCGACCGTTCAGACCTCCCCCAGGATGCTGTCACGGCAACGCTGACGCTGGAGCCGGTACACACCCCTCCTCCATCTCTCTCTCTGTCTCCTCCTTCTCCTCCTCCTCCCGTTTCTTTCTCTCTCTCTCTCTCTCTCTCTCTCTCAATTCAATTTCAATGCTTTATTGGCATGACTGTACACAAGTAGACAATATTGCCAAAGCAGTTTACAGAATAATACAAATACAATTTTTGATTGGTTTGCATAGATCACAAAAAGACAGATAGTTTAAAAAATATTGAAACAATCACAAATTCAGTTGTGTAAAAACATTAATACTCAGGTACAGTACAAACTAAATGCAGTGTGTTGTGTGTGTGTGTGTGTGTGTGTGTGTGTGTGTGTGTGTGTGTGTGTGTGTGTGTGTGTGTGTGTGTGTGTGTGTGTGGGAGAGTGCACACAATCGGTGCAAAATAAGGCCATCCTGCATCACTTGTTTCCCTGTTTGTGTTGTGTTGCATGTATGTGTTTAATGTATCTGTTTCTGAATTGTAATTTTTATGTCT
>JAPMUY010002658.1:140000-232861 GCA_026901105.3 Galaxias olidus | reverse complement strand
GCAAACATTGGCATATTCAGTCATTTATTTAACTAAATGTAATGGCTGTTGCCCAGTGTGTGCACTCTGCAGTCAAAATAACAGCGACAGATAATTTGACACCGACCGTTTGAAGCCCTCTGTGCGCTCCTGTTATTTCCCCTTGTGACACGGAATGCTTGGCGACCTTTGACATGGCTGACCCCTCTGAGCTGTGTCCCGGCTCCCAAAACAGAGCGGTCGCCGTGTGACAGGGCCTCGTTCTCCCCTCGTCTCTTGCCTCGGCCACGCACAGCCTGCAGCCCCACCAGGGAACAACACAGGCTCTAACTGTGGCCCTCTAGGTTTAAATTAGCTGTACATTCCTAAAGAATGTCCCCCCAGCCCCCATGCACACACACACACTCTCTCACAGACACACGCCCGCTCCGCAAAGGCTGTATGTGTTCACCAAAGTGTCAGAGCATGTGGCCGCCTGCAGTCAGATTCCCCACAGACGCCTGACTCGTGCGTTAGGGGAATTGTTGTGGTTGTGCGTCTGTCTACTAGTGTGTGTGTGTCTGCGGTGTGGTGTGTGTGTGTGTGTGTGTGTGTCTGTGCCAGAGATACTCATAAGTCTTTGACCTCAAGTCCAAGTCAAGTCTCAAGCCTTTGTTCGCAAGTCCAAGTCAAGTCTCAAGTCCGTAGCAAAACCCATCTGCAACCACAGGCTTTTGAGAGAAGAACTGGTATTTTGCCATGTGTACTGTAAATACATTAACATTAAGTAGCAAACTGTAACAGCATTGTTTTGAACAATCATATAGACTATAATGTGATAATTGAAATGGCCATTTCAGATTGTGAATACACCCATTTATCAGTAGGCTTACTATTAAGCTACTTTTAATAATCAACCCATCTTCGTCTAACACTGTATGTGGGCTCAAAGCTGCTAGTAGCAGGGCTACTAGATAGATACATAGATACATAGATGGACAGTTGAAAACTGCATTTCTCCGCCTGTATGTTATGCACTTTCACTAGATGTATTGGCAGATTGCTTGTGTTTCCAGCCTTTGATGCAAAATACTTGTAACACTTGTTGTAACGAGCATTGTCAGCATCGACTCTAGTGAAGTTTAACCATCACTATATGAGCAGGGTCTATCTCTCTCAGTGCACGGTGCTGCAGTATGCAAGAGAAAGAGCTGCACCCGCACTCCCACACAGGCTTTGAGAGAGAGAGCTACAATAAAAATAACAATATATAGGAGGCCCAAAAATTATTATAATATGTATATATGTAGGAGGACAAAAAATTATATAGGACAAAAAATAATATATATAGGACAAAAATAATATATATAGGAGGACAACATTTTTTAAAATATATAGGAGGACAAAAAATAATATATATAGGAGGACAAAAAAAAGTTATGGAGGACAAAAAATAATATATGTAGGAGAAAGAAAAAGTTATGATATATGTAGAGGAGGACAAAAAATTATAATAACATGTTGGAGGACAAAAAATAATATATGTAGGAGGACAAAAAATAACAATAATATATATAGTGCGTATATAGTGCGTTCTACCAGTTATCACAAAAATATAAATTATTTGGCACACTATAAATAACTAGTCTACAGTAGCCTAATACATTACAAACATTCAAATAAACTTTTATTGACTACAAAATTCATTTTCTTTTGCTCAACATTAGTTATTATTTGCGCGAAGTTACATTTATCCTCGAAATTAAGTTTAACATATCTTTGTGCGCTCAAAATGTCCCTTCACGCGCACAGAATTGTGGCACGAATGTAACACCATATGTTTGGAGGGTGACGCTGTAAGAAGGAGGACCTAGGAGTGTGCACGCAAGGTGACTGACAGGCCGGTAGCCCTTACTCCTTGCAAAAGCTCTCCTGATTGGTTGGGGCAGGCGTCCCTAGATTTTTTTAAGGCTGAATACAGGGCCCAGGGCGCTCATATATAGCGCACCTTCTCTCTGTGCATTTGGTTTCATGATATCCTCCAGGAGGTGTGTAATAAACGTAAAAAAACATAAAAAATTTAATTTATTGCTAGAAATTCAAACTTACATACTACGCCTTTAACTCAGGCATTGTTTATTCACACACAAAAAACGGCTCTTCTGACATGAGAGTCGGGTCCCAACGCTCACACAAAAGACCGACTCGTTCACGAACGACGCATCACTTCAATTTCCGCATTTTTATCAGTCAGCATAGAGCTAAGTAATTGCAGATGTGCATTGGTCGCTTGGGGATTAGCTTGCTAGCTCAGTAATTGCTGGTTTAGTAATTAGATACTAAATAACACGCTTATAAAAAACAACTTCACATTTGCTGCTATTCAGCCACTATTATTATTTCTATTATAAACGTTTACTGTCAAGTTAAAAGCAATCGTAGTAGCGTTGCTAGCTTGTAGTAGCTAGTAGCTTGCTAATTATTTGTCTTTCCTACTAGCTGGTGGTAGCAAACGCACGCAACGCGCTGCCGGAGTAGTCTATAACACCACGGCAGGCATGCCTTTCAGTCTGACGCTGCTAGCATGCTGAAGGAATCCACGACTTGTTGATAAACATACTAACTAGTGTGCTGACAGTAGCTAACCAATGCATCGCTGTCTACTGAAATTGTGTTGCAAGCCAGACCAAAAATTGAACCAATTCTTGGATTAATCAGTTGTGGCACAAACACAAGATAGTGGTAGAAGTTTAGCACGTGCAACTGATTCGTAAACCAAAGTGCATCGACACATTGATTAGAAACGCGGATCTAACGTTGCCTATATTTTAGTTTTTATGATTCAACTAATAATGACTGGTTCATGTTATGACTAATTCAGCTAGTGCCTAAATTTGCCAGTTAACAAGTAAAATAACAAACAAACAGGTAGCCTACACTTCCAGTTTCCTTATTGCAAAATCAAAAAACAGCACTGGCACTAGGTATGCACTAGGTAGCATACAACGCTCAGGTTCCTCAAATTATGCTATAATATGTTAATCTCTGGCAGGTAGGTTATAATGGAGGAGACAAAGAGAGAGCTTCTCCACCTGTGTATGAACCATACAGAGGGTCTTTCCATATTCAAGATCCATGCCCTCTACCAGAGTACCTACGGAAAATCCCTGGATATGGGAGTCTCTAAAAGGCAATGACTAGTTCTGCGGATGATTACATATTAACAACAACCTTTTCATGGTCACCTATTGTGCAAGCTTTACTTTGGTATTGCTGTATTTGGCACACATACATCTATTCATGTTTATTCTTAAAACATTGGTTTTAGGTGTACTATGAAAGCCAATATTATGTGTCAATCCTCTATGAATTAGTGGAATCTGATTATCTCATGTCAGACAACAGCTGAATGCGTTGGAGACCACCCTGCGGAGCATGCCTGATCAGCTACGTTGGTCCTCCACCGGGGGATTGACTGTGTGGCCCATCACTCCCCAACCCAGTGAGACATATTATGCTTCATCCTCTTCCTTGTCATCTCTAGTTGGAGTGGAAAGTGAAATAGCTGGGAAAGTCCATCAAGCACAAGAAAGTAGAGGTAAACATTTAAATGATGTTTCTATGATGGTATATTTTGGTGTGTTGAACCAAGGGAAGAGTGAAGTGTTCATTATATCCTTTAATTGTTTTTAGACCTAACTAGAGTATGTTAAGAATATAGTGATCTATTTTTATTCAACTTTAGAATTCCGCCTGCAGAAACTGAGAGGAGAGCTGCTGAGTATGCTCTCTAGTGCCCCAGAGGGAGTGGAGGTGCCAAAGCTGCGTACTCATTACAAGCACACCTATGGCAGAAAACTGACCCTGGCTGAATATGGACTGGGGGGGCTCCATGAGCTGTTGGCTGTTTTAGGGGACTCTGTGTGTGTCGTGAGACTGGACAAGAAGAACGTAGTGCGGCTGGTGAGCTTCACAGGTTGGAAGGACCAGGAAAGCATGCGACAGACAGTACCTGCTGTAGAGAAAAAGAAGGCAGGTGTGGTGGAACAAAAGAGAGGTGGTGCCAACTCCAAAGAACCCTTGGACCGTGCTATAGGTGAGGCTGTTGGGAACCTTTGACGTTTTGTGTACGTGCCTGTTTCCAAACAGATAATTTAATGTTGCGAAACTTGGGATGGTGGTAGTCACGTCGCTGTCTAGGATTCATCCTTTAGCCTCACTTGCTCCCTCTGGTCAAACTGGAACGTAATTAGACTGGCAGTGAAGCGTCACAGGTCACATGTGCCACAGCTGAAATGAGGTCAGCTGTAGTGGAAAAGGGAAGTGAAACTCAGAGCTTTTAGTAGCATGCCCCTCCCCTATCCTTTCCTGATCTCAGCTCTCAGCCTCTTTAGGTTTTGTTTTCCCCTTGGTTTCCAAGTAGCACTTGGCTACCTATTGATCATATTTATGGTGCTAGACAGTCTTTCTAGATGGACTGCTACTTGTCCTAAATGCTGTCATAAACCAGCACAGATGGTCCTGTGTGCCATGCTACTTTGTAAATCCTAGACCTAGCTGTATTCTGTTTCCCTGTGTTTCTGTTTTCATGTAATAGGAGGTGTCTCGCTCATGGCCCTTTGTGATTTGGCTACACCTCTGTCAGTTTGTTTTCCGTTTCATTTCTCCGACTACCAGCTCAGATGACTGACTGGGTGTGGAGGCGGATGAAGCGATTATTAAACACAGTATTGAGGTTTTGGGTTAATGGCTTAGATAGACATTCCCACATGTAGACTTAATACTTTTGTGTCTAAAACAAATGTCAAAGCAAAGCAAAAGAGGTAAGATCCATTACTTTGAAATATTTTTTGTTTAGTTAATAGGTGCTGTATTTTGTAAACTGAACTTAAACTTGAAATGTTTTAGATTTTGTGGTATCCAGTCTTTTGGTTCTGTAGTAGTGATTGGGCATATTGTATAGCTTTCATATGTAGGCGAATAATCAAAATGTTTTATTTAGCAGTGCTAGCTTACCTACCAACAATAGGAGGACAGTTTGTGAGCATGAGTCATAAGGTTTTTATAACCTTGCCAGGATTTTCTCAGTCTGATCTCTGGGAACTGAGCTGGAGGTTATGACAAATGTTTTTTCAAAATGGCTTACCCATGACAGACATAACATGAATATTTAAAAGCTACCTTCTTGTTCTAGTACTGTCAGAGATGGAGAAGACATGCAGGGATATTGTGTCCCTAATCAAGAAGCACCCAGAAGGGATCCTCCTGAAGAAATTGGCTGTAGCCTACAGCCAGGAATACCACCGCAACTTGACCCTGGCTTCCCTGGGCTTTGACTCCATGGCCAGCCTGGTGGCCTGCCTGGACACGGAGCTACGCGTGGAGGGGGAGCTGGTCTTCCTCATCAACCCCACTGCTGAAACCTCAGCGCAGCAGGCCACAGAGAAACGCCGGAAGGCGACGCCTAGGAGACAAAGGCCTCAAACTGAGAAAGACCCGCCGCAGACTCCTGTTGGTTCTGGCTCTCTGAAGACAGTGACTGGCTCTTGCTATGGACCACCCCCCACTGCAGGGATTTCTTTTGGGGCTCCCCCAGCGTCTGAAGTACCCCCTTCCTCCTCCCCTCTCCTTTCCTTCTCCAAGACAGCCAAACAGACTGAGGAAATGACCCAGGAACAGCTTTTGGCGAGGGTCAAGGAGGTTTGTGAAATATTTGAATTTCGATTCTCAGGTGTTGTATGCAAAACAGCCAGCTTTCTTTATGAACGTAAATCTGTGTTGTTATACGTAGGTTATTAAGGCGTTTCCAGCAGCTGCCAAAAGCATTAAACCTCTTCAGGCTGGCTACTTCCTGCGTTTTAGAGAACCCTTACCGATGCAGCAGTACAAGTCCCTGTACGACTCACACACAGACAAAGAACAGGCTAACACGGCTTCCACAACCACGCCCAAAGAGAAAATGGAGTCACACAAACCAGCAGGTAGACATTTTTTCAAACTGACTATGCTTGTGCTATCCTTGAAAAGCGAGAAAAAAGTCCTAACCTTTGATTTAACTTTTTGTTTTGAATAGAAACCCTTTGCACATCCTCTGCAAAATTACTGGAGCAGAAACCCAGTGCTCAGTCCATCGCTCTGACCAATGGGACAACAAAGGAACCGATGTCCTTCTTAACCTCCCTGGCCCCCCTGTCACGGTCGCCATCGCCACGCCCACCTCCAGCCGCGTCACCGGCGTCCACACAGCCCCTCGTCCCGGTGTCGGACCCGGACTTCCCAGCCCTTGGAGCGGAGGCAAAGCTCCCTAAAGCCCAGGAGAGGAAGCTGAAGGCCGAGGTTCGGAGAGAAGCCAACGGCCCCGTTTTCAAAGAGGCCTACCAAGCCCAGCTCCGGGAGGTGCACGGGGCTAACGTGCGCGCGACTGAGGCCCTGGCTGAGGAGGAGGACCGCGGGGCCGTAGACAGGGGGTGGAGGAACAGGAGGAAGACCATGGATGCGGACACGGTCAACAGCCTGGTGGAGGACGTGATCCGGGAGATCGCCTCAGAGGGGGAACACGTCACCGTAGAGTTGGTAAGCAAAACAGTGTCACATAGCCAGCTTTGTTTTTTATACTCTTGGCCCCAAAGCTAGTTATACTTAATATAGTTCAATAAACCACAAAATGCACTACCCTTCTCTCTCTGTCACTCTCTGTCTGTCTGTCACTCTGTATCTGTCCCTCTAGGTGATTTCACGGGTGTGCCACCTGATGCAGGTCCCCTCTCTGGAGGCAGGGGGGATAAAAAGCCACTGGCAGCTGCAAGCTCTCAAGGACTTTCAGCGCAACATTAGAGCGGTCAACATGTTCATAGAGGTGATTGTCATGGCAAGCATGTTAATGGCGGACAGTGTGTAAACCTGACATCCATGTACTACTGTTCTCCTTAGGCCACAGTCAGATTAGTACAGCTAGGCTTTACTGTGTTTTGGTCTATTTTATAACATCCCCACCACACACACACACACACACACACACACACTCTGAGTCATTTGTAAGTCTGTTGGTGTTTTAGTCAGCAGAGTCCGTGACGGCGGTGTGCACCTTGTATGAACTGGGCCAGTCACTGGCCGGCCTGAAGAACAAGAAGCGCTTTGAGGAGTTAAACATGGGGCCACTCTGTAAAGTCCCTCTCATCCACCGCATGTTCAAGATCGACAGCAACACCAAAGACGACGACATCCCCCAGATAGAGACGGTGGACATCCTCAGGGTAAGAACAACGCGGCCAACAAAAACGCTTTATAGATGATCGTCACTGAGTTGTGATTCTGGACCAAATATTTTTATTAGATTATCTAGGAGTTTTCCGATTAATCGATTTCCTTTGTGTAGAGCCTTCGCTCGTTCAGGAGGAAAGCCAGCACGCCCAAGGTTGACCTGGCTGAGTTTATGAAGCACCTGGCTGACCAGTACAGCTGTGATTCGCCCTACGAGCTGGGCATCAGGATACATGGTTTGGGGCTGCCCATCTCCGTAAGCAAACATGAACACGAATTCCGCCGCTGCCAAAAATACGACCATCATCCTATGGTTTCTCTCTTGACGTTCCTGTAAAAAACCCACCAGCATCTCTGCCAAGTCATGGAAAGTTTTGAGGGTGGCGTTCTACCAAAACAGCCTATATCAGAGCTGACTTTATGAATGTTAATTAGTATGAAGTTGAAAGTAATTGATGATAAATGCGATATTTTGCGATAGTTTATAACCGCAATGCCATCTTCCTTCCATGAAAATAACTCTTGATTGCTCCGCTGCCTTCCCCAGAACCTGACGAGTGTGGTGCGGAACGAGCACGCCCTGTTGGAGCAGGCCCGGGAAGCCATCCAGAGAGAGGTAGAGGAGGAGGCACGTGAGAAAATGTGGAAGATGAAGAAGACGCTGATGGAGCCCGCGCAAAGCCCCGTGCTGTTTTCCTCCGTGGGCAGCTCCGACCTGAGGAAGAAGTACGTGTCCCTGACGGCCGCCGAGGCAGTGATGGAGGTCTTCACCAACGCAGCGGGGGTCTTCAACCCAAAGATGACCAAGGTGGGAAGGACTTTTTTATATAGGACACGTTTGGCCTCCAAGGACTCAAAGCTTATTTACTTAAAAAAAAATATGAACAGCACTTCCCAATTGTTTCAAATGCAAGAGTCAATGTTTATTATATTTTTCAGATTGTAACTGACATCCGTAGACATCCAAGCTTTGCAAGTAATAGGAAAATGTAAATAGTTCCCCAGTTCTTGGCAAAGTGGTGAATGCTAGCAATGCACACCAGTTAGCAATTGCTTTGTGTAATATTACTCATAAAAAGTAAAGTAAACCCTGATGCAATTTGATCTCACACAAGCCTTTGACATTAATGGGTTATCAGATGTGATATTTCAAATGTGACCATAGGCTTATTCAATTCGACTCGCAGTACATGCAAG
Source organism: Galaxias olidus (assembly GCA_026901105.3). Classification (NCBI taxonomy): domain Eukaryota; kingdom Metazoa; phylum Chordata; class Actinopteri; order Galaxiiformes; family Galaxiidae; genus Galaxias; species Galaxias olidus. The sequence continues at coordinate 224,446 of JAPMUY010002658.1, read as the reverse complement.
ATCTGTTAAAAATCTCCCCTAGTTCCGTTTACATTTCTCATTGACTCTTGTTAAGGCAACCGAAGGTTATCTGGGTACTTTTTTTAGATCGTATGCTAGTGGTTTCTTGTTTGAGTGGTTTGTTTTGGAGCCCCGCGTTTGGTTGTCTAATCATATAGCACTGCATCTTTTATTCATTTAAGAGAAATATTAGCCAACAACTAGTGTCAGGCTTCAGGAAGGAGAACCGTCAGAGTGGGGACACAGCTGCCAGCCCAGAGCATTCATGATGTCACAGCATGCAGTCTCCAAGTGTCCAACACATGCATTGCTAATTAAATTACGTAACAAGTCAGATTTTTTTTTTGGGATTAGAGTCTACATTTATTTCCACACAGCCATTTATTTTGACCCTGGAAAGTAATTCAGAGGCATTTTGGAATGAATTTGATTAGTGTAACATGGGAGATTCTACTCTCAGACTGAGCATTGTGACAAGAAAGTGGACCTCTGAATACACTGTCACATTCAGTTTTAGTGAAAGGTTGGGTAACTGTGGTGTCAGTTGACCACACGCTACCCATTCAAATAACGGATTTGGGGACATGCGATCGAAGGCCCTTAATTAACACTTCTCTAATCCAAACCGTTGTGTGATTTCCTGCACAGCGTGTCCAGGACTTCCTGTTGCAGGTGTCCGGGGACAGGCTGGCCACGGCTCTGTTCCAGCTGGCCATATGCGGAGGCTCCCTGGCCACACCCAAGGACCTGGTGCCCAAAGACAAGCCTTCCATTGGGGCTATGGACAAACCCCGAGCTGCACCGCCAAGCCAAGGTAGTTTTTCTTTATTTTAGTGCCCCACATTTTATTTTGGATGCCTTGTGTTGCTTAGAACAGAATATGATTGGCTTGCTTATGGCGCGTGTCTGTTATCCTGCTCAAATCTGAGGAACCCCTTCAGGGAAATCCATGGAGCCCAACATTTTCATTAGTACTGTATATTTCAAAGCTACGTAAATCATCATCTATTTTTAGTCACTTTGAGTTAGTCTGTCAAAGATAAGTCTCGTATATTGGCCTCAAGACACTTGCCAATGTGTGCTGTAGTAATTAGTAGTAATTCCAGGTTGCTGTGACAGATTCTGTACTCCCTCACACATATTTCTCTAAAGATCAAACAGGATAATGCTCTAAAAGGTTTTTGTTTAAAATGCAATTCCAAGTAATTTGGAAATCCTACGGATAAATAGCTCCCCCTGGGAAACATTTTTGTTTAGTTGTGCTGTGAGAGCTGCCTACTTGCTTGTTATGTGTAAAAAATGACTTGTTTTGAATTCAAAGTACCGTGTTTTTCTTGTTTCTTTAGCCTCTATGAAGCTGTATCTGAAAGAGATACTCTCCAATCAAACCAGTGCTCTCACCCTGGTCCAAATGGCTGGTTTGGAGAGGAAATTGAACAAGCACTTCCAGGTCACGGAGTTCAACTCTCTGGAACAGGGAACTTTTCTGGAGTTCCTGGTCAAACAAATTCAGGTGCGGAAAGCCTGGCTAGCCAAGGATTCAAAAATATTTGTCTCTCAGTCTGGCACTCTTATAGTCAAACTGCTTTAATGGTCTAAGTAAAAGCCAGATTATACATGATTTACATGGGTATTATTATTCAATTGAAAGAAGAGGGTCAGTACTGTAAAAAAAAAAAAGAGTTTGCTGGTACTGAAGTGGTTTCTCCTTGTCCTGGTGTGTGAGGTCAGGTCCTGCAGGAAACAGTAGGTGGAGCTGTTAGCCTGGGCGGCAGCAGCAGTGTGGAGGGTCTGGGCTGTGGATTCAGGCCCAGCAGGCAAGACGTGTTTGAGTTCATCAAGCAGTGTGGCGCCGTCGCCTCACCCGACCCAGACGCAGTGAGTCAACGGCTGACACACACACACACACACACACACACACGCACACCCACACAATTCAAACTGTTCTATTGATACAATGCACTTTCACATATATGTAATGCATGCGTTGTGCGCCAGCTCTCCCACGTAGAGTGTGCACTGAAGGCTCACTATGGGGTGCGGGACAGTCGCGACCTGGGCTTTGGTCCGCTGCGGACCCTGGCGAGCCTGGTCCAACGTCAGAGAGACATGCTGGGCGGAGGAGGGCTCAGCCAGGTCTGCTATGAGTCGGCCCTCTTTGCCAAAGAGCCCAGGTAAACACCCCCAGCCTACAAAAGCAGATAGCTGCATGGTTTTTCTCACCACACATTGTTAACTTTGCAGAGATATATATCACACATGACTGGATCAATCCTATGTCTCCTGCGCCTTTGTCCCAGCAGCAGCAGCGCCGGTGAGGCAGTGAGGCTACTGGGGGAGACGTCCCAGGCCCAGGCCCTGGCCAGCCTGCTCTCCTGCCCCCTGCTGGAGGACATGTCCCAGTGGAGCCAGTGGGAGCTGGTGTTCAGGTCCACACACGGTCCCCTCAAAGACTTCATCGACAGGAACGCCGGTAGGGTCACCCGCTCTGTGTAGTTACCGTAGCGACAATGGGCGCATGGAGTAGCCGACGTACGCGTGCACGCTGGGACTTGTTACTTATATCACTCCGTGGTTACCGTTGCAGCCAACAGCGACCTGGCAGCACTGGAAGTGGCCCCAGGGGTTCTGCTCAGGATCACCACGTCGACAGGTGACAAGCTCTTCTGCCAGGCTTCCCTGGCCCTGGACCCGGTCGGCACAGCCGGACATCTGGTGTCCATGGTGGTGGCTGATGGGATTGCTAACGCCCCCACGGCCCTGCTGGCCAATCATATGGAGAGTTCACTGGCAGCAGCGGTGGCTAAGGAAGGTACGGAGGTCCTGTGTGGGTGTGCATTGTTCAATGGTATTGCTTGTGTAATTAGTTCACTAATTCAGTGGCTTATTGTTACAGTAAAAACCCAAATTCTAAATAAAAATGTATTAGAAAGATGTTTTTATTGTGAACAACCTGATATGTAGCAAAGGTGGCTTTGTTGGAATTATAAGAAAGGGTTTCCACACAAGTACTACAGCAAATTAATTAATTAAATTAATTAATACATTTTTTTTATTAAAAGACGCGTCACAGCGTCCATTCTGTGAAGCAAAGCAGAGTCGTAAAAGTATACATTTGTGTGCCACTCAAATCCATGTTCCGTGTTGCCCGTCAACTCATACTTCCCTGTGTTGGACTGGCTGATGTTCTCTAATGTGAAGCTGAATGTTGGGCGAGCCTTTGGACCTTGTCTTTCAGTGCTCTATCTCTGTTCTTCTGCATGCTTTTGAGAGTTGGTTGATTTTGTCTTGGTGTGTGTCTCTGCACCGATCCCTCCCATGAATCAATGAAGCCACTGGCGTCACCTTCAAATGTATCCTCCTCCACAGGATGTTTTCTTTGTTGAAGTTGTGTCAGTCCTTATCTCACTCACTGCCACCATTATGAGGTTGCAGCTTGAGGTTGTTACGAGCAGATCTACCGTAAACGATAAGAGGTGCTGCAAGGCAACCTTACTTCCTTAGCAACAGCCTTCCTTAGTTCCTTGGGCCTTATTTTGTTAGTAATGCCAGATATTCTGATTATGAAATGCACGAAATTCAGTCCTAAAATACGGCTGTGATAATATGCACCCCTACCATTTATTAAGTAAAAACATGGTTTGTGATACTGTCAGATCTGTCGCGAGCGGAGGAAGACGGCGCGTGTTACACCACCGTGACCCGTTTCCTCCTGGACTGTCTGACCCGCATCCCCACCAGAACCTGCCAGGCTCTTCTTCAACAGGTCAGTAACGTCAACACTACACTACGAAACCTCAGGAAGAACTACAAAAACCCAAACACCTCTTACCTTCCATTCTGACCCATATACTCCTCTTCGCCTATTGATGGTACAGGTCTTGCCGTCCCTGACTAGAGCCTCGCTTAGAGATCACTCAATTGCGGTGCATGGGGGTAGAAAGAGTGGGTTGGCTGTCGCCGTCCACGTGGGCTTCTCGGCTAAATGGAGGCAGTGGCTGTTATCGCTCTCCGCAGTTGCCACGCCAACCACAGGGACGGTCAGCATCAGGCCCGGCCTGGTTAGATGGATAGGTCGTCGGCTTCGATGCCTCCTCGCGGTCATTAGCACACTGTCTGCTTTTCACATCCCCGACCCCTGCCTGCCTTCTGACGTCTCTCTCGCGTTTGACCTTCTCACTCCCCCTCGGCACCCTTTAGTTAGTCACTCACTAGTGCACGTTGCGGTCGTTAGGAACAGAATGTAGGCCACAGATGTTCTCCTGTCAGCTGTTAACGTGGAGAAGCAGTTTACATCAGTGAGTATGTTAAGTCATCCTTATTCTCTGAATTTAAAGAGGTGCATTCAGACGAAAACTGATCCCTCTTGCTCTCTCTCTCTCTCTTTCTCTCTCTATCCCTCCCCCCTCTCTCCTTCTCAGGTGTTCCTGGAGCCTTTCTCACGGGTCCTTGGCCAGACCAAATCTAAAGCGGTCCTACTGCGTGCGGCCCGGTCTGACTGCCGCCACCTGAACCGGGTGCACCATCTGGGCATCGTGCTGGGCATCACAGACTGGGTCAGGGACTACCACACCAAGCTCAGCCCACCCCAGCAGGCCACCAGCTCCCACACGGCCCCAGCCCAGCCCAGCAAGGTTAGGAGATGGCCCACATGAGAATGTGCATGTCAACATAGTTTTTTTGCTGCCATTTTCGGTTGCTTAAGAGTAGTTTTGTTTGATGGAATTTCACTTAATATTGGATCGCATCGTATAGATGTCGTAAATGTTTACCTGCCTCTCTTTTAGACGACCCCAGTGGATTCATTGAGCAGCAGTCTGTCGGCTCTGAACCTCACCGAGGACGAGGACCTGGATGAGCCTCCCTCCATGGTGGACGACGGCTTAGATTCCACCCAACTCAACCAGACCCAGGACCAAGGTAGTGGCAACAGGGAAAATGCATTGTGGTTCAGTCTCATACTCCATACAACGAGACCTCATTCCATTTGCTTGATTCATTTCATTTCGTATACTCCTTGTAGAAAACGTGGAGGAAGAGGAGGAGGAGGATGAAGAAGAGTTGTACCAGTTGACCTCTGTGCCCAACGGAGAAATGTCCAGCGACATTTCGTTACCCAGCGAGATGCAAGGCAACGAGGAGGAAGGTGAGAGGTCATCGGGTGAGAGTGAGGAAGAGGATGCTCACTCCAGCCAATTAGAGAGCGCAGAGAATCTTCAAAGGGCCATCATTGATGACATCAGGTCAGTCTTCTTTGACCGTGTTACAAAACCCGTTAATCCACAAGTAAAGTCAGATTTTCTGCAGTGACACCCTCTCTCTGTCTCCCCCTGTGTTGAATTGACCAGGAAGAGTGAGTTTGGCATCGGCGTGGAGCTGAACGCGGAGGGACAGAAGCTGATGAAGGTCTCCCAGGAGCGGTTGGGCCGCAGCCTGGACCGGCTGTCCACTGAGCTCTACAGCAAGGACACGCACTTTGTACTGGAGCTCATCCAGGTGACCACTAGCCTCTCTCCTCTGTGTCCTCTGTGCTTTGATTTCAACCGGCTGACCGTTGTGTATCGGCAGACCACTATATTATAATAAACTATGCGGAGATGGGCGACCAACCAGTTCCAAATCGAACGTAATGGTCGCCTACGTGGATCTGTCCGTGGGCTTTCCTCAACATGTCTCGTCTGGTTGCAGAACGCCGACGACAACAGCTACCCGGGCGGCGGCGGCGAGGAGGCTGTGCCCGCCCTAGCCTTCGTGGTGGAGAGAGACCACGTGACCATCCTCAACAACGAGTGCGGCTTCCAGGAGAAGAACATCCGAGCCATCTGCGACGTCGGCCGCAGCACCAAGGGAAAACACAAGTGCGGCTACATAGGTAACGCCACCCACTGGCCTAGTGTTAACACGGCCCGGGGTCACCGCGGGGTGGTCTCTGTACAGGGCACATAAACATGTTACGCGTCGCATCTCGCCGTACTTCTCAGCGGGCCACAAAGGGCAGGACTCCTCCGTGAACTTGAGCGAGAATCGACTTGACTCCCCAAGTTAAAGGTGTTTAACCACCAGCAATTGTTGTGTGCCTTTCTTCGTCCACACAAAAGGCGCGCTCTCTCCTTTGTTGGCCTCTTTCTCTCCCTCACACTTGTGTGCTCTCATTAATTCTCTATTGAAGCCAGCCAAAAGGCATTACTGTCAAGTGCTTGCATTGTAATTAGTCCCTTCATCTCCGAAGGCAGTGAAATGATTGCAGCAGCCAGTGCGTGTGCTCCAGCACCTGCTGCTGTGACTGATAATGACCCGCAGGCCCTCTGGAAACGGAGCCTGTCTTTTTAGCCAAAGCTGCTCTTAGAAGATATCTCGCCACGAAAACCAAACTCGCGAGGAGCAAGCAAACGACACTTCATGAAAAGTTTCCTTTGGAAACCGTTGTCAAACTGCTGATCGTAGCGTTATATTCGCTCATACTAATTTCCTTTTCCCATTGTAGTCTTTTGACTAAATAGGAAACGAACGCCATTGTTCTGTTTGTTTTGTGGCACTTTGGGAGAGTTGCTCTCTGGTCTTTGACTGGAATTTAAAAGTTTTTATTTTTTATTTTCTTCCAAACTCAAACACGATCCCTCGTCTGTCGCCAGGCCAAAAAGGCATCGGCTTCAAGTCGGTGTTCAAGGTTACCGACTGTCCCGAGATCCACTCCAACGGCTTCCACCTGCGCTTCGACAAGACCAGCGGCCCAATGGGCTACATCCTGCCTCACTGGGTGGAGGACGAGCGCGCTCTGGAGGCGCGCCTCTGTGACGTCCCCCAGCAGAGGTGAGCCAGGGGGAACAGGACACACACACAAGCACACACAAGCACACTCACACACACACACTCGAGTGATCGTCTGAGCGAAACAATGGCTCAGAAAAGAGCTTCAGGGAGCAAGTCACCCCACATTGACCCTGTGTCACTCTGAACACGGCTTGTCAATGACGGAACGCTTGGTCACCCTGGGGCGACAGTTTGATAACATATCTCCCCCTTTCCCCTCCCGTGTGTGTGTGTGTGTGTGTGTGTGTGGGTGTGTGTGTGTGTGTGTGTGTGGCAGCTGGACCACTAAGATCTGCCTGCCGCTGCGCTCGGAGAGCTACCAGACCCGAAACCTGTTCCACGACGTCCACCCCTCGCTGCTGCTCTTCCTGCACCGCCTGCGCTCCATCACCATCTACAACCAGGTCCTCACTCACTCACTCACACACACACACACACAGTGTTATTCACGTCTGACTTGATTCAATACAGATCCATGTGTCTGAGCAGAGCGAGAGGCGCGTGGTGACCATGACCCGCAGAGACCTCAGCCACAACGTGCTGGAGGTGGAGCACCCCGAGGGGACGGAGCGCTGGCTGGTGGTGAAACGCACGCTGCAGCCCGCCAAGGTACACACACACACACACACACACACACACACACACCGCATGGAAAGGGTCCTAAAACAGATTGACGCCAACCAGCGGAAGCAGATTCAAGCCGCCGCCTGCCAGTCTGTTCTCTGCTGAGATTGAGTGCACCCCTCCTAGCACCCCCGCGTGCATTAGTCTTATGTAAGTGTGTACAGACACACACACACACACAGGCCTCTGTGAGCTGCAATAGAAGCTGTCATTTCAACCTTATTTTCTGCTCTCTGATCCTTTCTTCTGTTACCTGCTGTCAGGTTACGTAACAGTGGAAACGGATCAGGGGAAGAGCAGACACAGAGACCAGAGGTTGTTCTCTGATTTGAATGGTGTTTCTGCAGTGACGCTGCGAGTGAAACCGCCAGCCAGATCCATCGGCGGGGGTCAGAGCTCATGGATTTACCCTGACCTCTGGCCTTTCGAGGTGGCAGTTGCACTCTAGGTCTTTAGACAGAGCCCTTCGCGTAATGGCCCGGGTTCAGTGCGTACCGTCCAGTCTCACATAGTCAGTTGGCACATAGTCGTTGGAACAGCTTTTAACATCCCCATAGCCAAGCAGGACCTTGTCAGAGAATACATGAACTCCAATGGAGCTTAGAGTGAGACCGTTACAATATCGCAACGGCTCAAGGGTTTGGGATAGCGACGGGAGGAGGAGAGGAAGACGGGGAGGGGGACCAGGAAGGTGACGGTGTTCCCTGCGTCTCGCTCAGATCAAGGAGGACGTGGAGTCCACCGAGCTGGCCCTGGCCTTCCAGCTGAGCCAGCAGAGCCCGGGAGGGGACGCGCGGGGGCAGCCGCAGAAGCAGCCCGTCTTCGCCTACCTGCCGCTCCGCAGCTTCGGCTTCCGCTTCATCGTCCAGGGTACGAACACATACACACACACACACACACACAAACACACACACAGAGAGAGCTCTTTTCTCACCATGTCTTGGCCTCATCTCTCTCTCTCTCTCTCTCTCTCTCTCTCTCTCTCTCTCTCTCTCTCTCTCTCTCTCTCTCTCTCTCTCTCTCTCTCTCTCTCTCTCTCTCTCTCTCTCTCTCTCTCTCTCTCTCTCTCTCTCTCTCTCTCTCTCTCTCTCTCTCTCTCTCTCTCTCTCTCTCTCTCTCCCTCCCCCTCCCTTCCTTCCAGGTGACTTTGACATCCCGTCTTCCCGGGAGGACGTGGACCGGGACAGCTCCTGGAACCAGTGGCTGCGCTCCGAGATCCCTCAGCTCTTCCTGCACTCCTTGGACGTATTCACTGTAAGACACACATGCGCACGCACGCATACACCCCCCCCCCCCCCCCCCACACACACACACACAGATACCCTGGTCTAAGTTGTGCTGCTAATGACATCGACCCACATTGTTAGCCTAACCCGATGCCCTTGTCCCCTGTCCTAGGATCACCCTGATTTCAGTGGCTCGAGTGGCCTGTGTCACTTCCTGCAGTTTGTCCCTCTCCCCGACGAGGTGCTGGACTTCTTCCGGCCTGTCGCCGGGCAGATCATACAGCTGCTCAAGGGGAAGGCGTTCCTGCCAACCCTGACCTCAGGTACCCCTTCCCCCGGGGACGGACGGAGTGCGTTTGTATGTCTATATCTGTGTATCTCTCTCTGACTCTCCTGCTGTCTGTTCCCCCCAGGGGGCGACGTGCAGCTCAAGCTGCCCTCCCAGGTGGCCGTGTGTCAGGACGCTGTGATCCGGGACGTGATTGGCATAGAGGAGCTGGACAAGCACCTGTCGCTGGCCTATCTGCACCCGGCGCTCCACCCGGCCCCGCCCCTCACCCTGCTGACTCACCTAGGCGTGCGACACCTAAGGGGCTCCGACGTCACCACGGTGACCACGGCCATGGCCAAGGAGCTGGTGCAGGCCGAAGGCGTCACCACAGGTGTGTGTGTGTGTGTGTGTGTGTGTGTGTGTGTGTGTGTGTGTGTGTTGGCACGTGCGAGTCATGAAAAGTGTAAAGACTAGGTGTGTTCTACTCTAACCGTAACGGCGTCTCTGTTGTCTCCAGAGTCCGGGCTGCGCCGTCTGGCCAGGCTGCTGGTGTGTAACTTCCGAGCGCTGGAGCAGGGGTACGGGGAGGCCGAGGCCATCCTGCAGACCCTCCGGGACCTGGCCCTGATCCCGCTGTCGGACGGGCGGGTGGTGGCGCTGAGCGCGGACGCCGTGTTCTTCCCCATCGAGGACGACAAGAGCTCCCGCAGGAAGAAAGGGTCCAAGCCACAGACAGGTGGGTGACTGTTTGCCACCCGTTCTGTAGATTCATACCTCCAGCGAGCGTTCATGTTGAAAAGTGAGACACCGTTCTGACACTGTGTGTGGACACCTGGCCCAGTGAGGTGGCGCAGCTTTTGGCGAGCTGTTTTGTGTGAACCGGAATAGAAGCAAGAGACCTATGCACTGCCAAAAAAGGCTGCTTAACCCTTTGTGAGGCCACGAGGACCTGACGTCTGCGCTCCATCTCCCAGCTCTCTGATGAGCACACACACACACACACACACACACGCACACACACGCACACACACACACACACAGAGAATCTGCTGTCTACGTCGATGACTAAATCCACCCTCACCCGCTCTTCCGCTGGCTAAGAATAGACACAAACGCGTACACAAACAGAGGTGGTAGAACATCAGTAGCGTTTTGCGTCATCGTCCCCAGGAGAAGCTCCAGAAGTAGGGATTTGGAGCTGCTGCCATGAATAATTGATTTTGACGGCGTGATGCACAGAGTGCTCCTGCGGTATGTCGCACCTCCAGTATTAAAGGGAACTAAACTTGTTTAGTGCCGTGTTAAGGGACTGAAAGTTGCAAGGGCATGCCCTATGTGTTGAACCAGTTGAACCGCCCTGCAATACATCCGTCCCCCTCCGATGTTTCTAGTTCACCAGTTTATCTAACAGCTCTGACTCCCAGTAGTAAGGGCGGGGCTCTTTAGCGTCTTAACAGCAGAGACGGTATATCTGGTCTGACTGACTGACTGCCGGACTGACTGACTGACTGCCGGACTGAGGACTCCACTGCCCGGGGCACTGAGGCAGACAGAGACGAAGGGTTGGGTGGTGGATCGCCGTGGACAGACTCGCAATGAATTAATGAGCAGTGCTGAGCTCCTTTGGGTTACCACACACACACACACACACACACACACACACACACACACACGTACACACGCTGATGTTGATTTTAGGAAGTAGGTCGGCGCTGCCTCAACTCTTCTTCCCTGCATCTCTCTTCCGCCTCTCATATCTCTTGACCCCTCCCCTCCCTTCTCTCCTCGCCTCCTCCTCCATCACACAGGCTCGCTGGCGGCCCTGTACAGCTACGTCAACGTGGTCCACCCGTCCCTGCTGACCTGCGTGGAGCCCCTGGAGGGGCAGCAGGTGCGGGAGCTGCTCAAGAGACTGGGCGTCCACGAGATGGAGCCTCAGCAGCTGCTGGAGCAGCACATCTACCCCACGCTGAGGAGCCACGCCTGGAAGGTACACACACACACACACACACACACAGAGGATCAGTTGAAACAAAAAATAACATCCAAAGATGTGTGGTAGCACTCACCAACTTTAAAAAAAAGGGACAGGGACAGTGCCTCAATTTCACCAAAATGTATTCAAATAAAACAAACTAATGCTTCGGCCTTCATCAGAGGGAAGGCACATCCAGCTCCAACATTTCAATCAATTGAAACACTGTTAATGTAACTGGTATTGTACTTGAACCCCCCCACCATCTCTACTGTCTCCAGTCCAAGCCTGAGGTGGCGGTGGTGAGCTACCTGGTGTTCATCAAGAAACACGTCTCCTCGGCCCAGGACTATGCCGACATCGCAGTTCCTGTCCTCACCACCAGGGGTCTACTCTGCCCCGGAGAGGACCGAGTGCACTTCTCCAAAGAGTATGGCAACATGGACCTGCGTGAAAAACTACCAGGTAAAAACAAAGTCCCACACACATTTTAATGGCAAAAAGGGTACACATTTAAAAAAAGAAGCACATTCACAAATATTCCGTATTTGAGGCTGGTCCCTGAAGTACACAGACCGTGTACGCTCTGTGAAGGTCACCACAACAGAACACCCCTCTGTTCTGTTTTTGAGATTATAAAACTGCCCCGGGAGGACAGAGCATTTGAATGTGTGTGTGTTTGTGTGTGTGTGTGTGTGTGTGTATTGGGGGGGTAATCTCTGCCTTTGTAGGAGTGTGGTGTGTAGGCGTATGATGGTCCGCCACCATTGTGAAACGTAACGGCAGCATGAAATACAATGGTGTGTGTGTGTAGCCAGGGGAGGGTGGCCTCCATGGTTATGTAAGAGATGAAGGATAGTGGACGTGGCGTGGAAAATGGATCGGAACGCTTGACCTGCCGCTGCAGGGGGAGAGGGAAAGGGAATGATAAGGGAGACAAATTGGCCTGTCCTCTCTCTGCCTTTTTCTCTCCTCCTCTTCCCCCTGTTCTCTCTTCCTCCTGTTCCGCCCTTCATCGCGCCCGCTAGCCTGTGTGCTTCCCCCTCTCCGGTGTGCGAACCTCTCTGCTCGGGCCTCGTCTCTCTTTTTACCTGACTCATGCTTGGCTCATCTCCATTTTATAACGGTCTGCACTCTAAGCACACACTCTTCCTCCCTCCTCTCCTGCAGGTTGTGAGTGGGTGCTGCTGAGCCCCTGCTATGTGGAGACAGACGGGGACGTAGCCGGCTGGAGGGAGCTGTTCTCCAGACTGGGCGTCCGAGACCACCTCATCCTCAGGAAGGAGAGACAAAAGCTAACTGCCAAAGAGCTGGTGAGGGCACCTCTGGGTGGGGTGTGTGTGTGTGTGTGTGTGTGTGTGTGTGTGTGTGTGCGCATTAGTTTTTGTCAGCCAGTTTAGCTGTGCCTTTTGGGCAGTGCTCTCTCTCCTCTCTCTCTCTGTGCCTCTCCCAGAAGCCACTGTCCTTTTCTATCTCTCTGTGCTGAGAGCACACTTACACGAGCTAGATTGCCTTGCAGATTGGGAGGCCCGGAGCCACAACACACCACAAAGCAGGACAAATCAACCGTCAAATGTGGTCCAGAAGAGTAGCCCTCGCTCTCTGCAGAGATTAACTAGATGCCTGCTAGAGAATGCATAGCTGATTACACACAGCATTCATCAGAGCACAGCATAATTGAACCCAAAGAGCATTCTGTCAAAGCAATGCCGTCCTGTGTATTATGTTTTATTACGTTATTTATTGAGTGTGTTTCATGCTGTGGTACAGTACCCTTCTCTCTGTGTTGTGGTCTTTTTAAATCACCCATGCTGTCACCATCAATAGGATAAAGGGATGTTACTGAGATGGGGATTGCACTCGGCTAGCCACAGTGCTATATACAAGTAATGCTGACAACAGGGATATATCTCTGGCTCTGTCTGAGAGCGCACAAGACAAATGAGAAAGGCTTGGATGTGTTTTATAAGGACACAATATTTACTGGCTGCCTGGAAACCCAAAGCCAGGTGGAATACACTAGAAACCTGCCACAATAGAGGAGAAGGCGGGCTAATCTATGCCTGATTAATGGATGAACCTGGCTGTTGTTATGGGTCTGGGGTAGGCTGGATAAATCTCTGGCTTCTTTGGAGATGAGCAGAAACAACAGGTGACGTCTGCGTTGGAGTGGGTTACGTTCACTATGAACACATAGGTTAGCCATTCTGATGTGAGTCAGACTACTTTAGTTTAGCTTCTCTTCTCATCGTCCCCTTCCCTCCCTCTCTGCTAGGCCTCCAGCCCCTGGTCAGTGGAGTGCGAGCTGTGGCCCAGTGGAGGCGCCAGGGCTGGGGGGCTGGAGGGGGGCTGCGAGCTGGACGACTACCCCAGCGAGGAGTTCCACTCCCTGGCCACGGCGAAGCTGCCGGCCTCCACCCTCCTGGAGCAAAGACGAGCTCTGCTGGAGCTGCTGGAGACCAACTGGGACACAGGGTATTTAAACAGTCACCTTCATCTAGTTATCTGGCCTACCGTTGATGCACTAACGTGAGTCTAGTTTCTTCATCTGAGTGTTAAGTAATGCCCCTCGCCCCTTTTAGTCCCCTTGAGCCTAGACAGGTTTTTTTTTACCCTATGCTGCAGACGAGGCCGTGCTCTGAGCCTTTGTTTGGGCTGGAGGACGACCCACCCCAGGGCGTTCCTGCTGGGGATTAAGCAGGATTTGCTCATCGCTTCGTTCTTACCAGTGCTTTTAGGAGGTTTGACCTCAGGTCACCCGCCGTGTGTACCAGTCGAGAGTTAACCCCCTCAGAGCCGTGCCGCTGCACTCCGTAGCACCACCAAGGCCACTGACTCACAGAGCCAACGTCATGTGTGTGAGGACACTGTAGCTTTAAAAACCAGCCGCGTTCAACGCCTAGTGTGGGTGTTCACGTGGAAGGGAGCGTGTCCCGTCCCGTAGCCTGGATACTGTGGTTGAGAGAGGGGGTCAGAGCTGGCTCCGCTGAGGAGGACTGGTCCTCCTACACTGGCCCATCGCGCCTCCACACTGTGTACCACAATGTAGGCCATAGACTCAGAGGGCTGGAAGTGGCACCACGTTCCATAAGATGCTCAGTGCTTGCCCTCGTTTTTCACCATCCATGTGTTGGTTCACAACCAATCTCAAAGTTAAACACATTATAATAACTGACCATTTCAAATCCATTCCACTGAATCCATTTCATGCATCATCGCCTGGGAATAATTTGTTCATCTGCGTGAACTCCATTGTGTACCATTTTAGAATTACTGCCACTATCCCAATATGTTCTCCGACTAACTAACTTCCTCTCTTCCATTCCCCCCCGTGTTCGTTTTCCTAGCGACCGGTATTCACAGTACCTCACGGCTCAATTGATTGACAGCGACGGCCGTCCATACAAAACTGTCAAGTCCTCCTTCTTCCACTTCTTGTCCCGCCTCCCGTGGGTGCCAGCCTACCGTCTGCAGGAAAAAGGAAAGCGTGCGGAGGAGTATCTGTGTCCCAGCTCTGTCTACCTGTTCTCCGCCACAGTCCACAGCCTGCTGGGGACTCATGTCAGCTATTTGGACAGGAACCCCAGCGATTTCACCACAGCTCTGGGTAAAATTGCCGGCGGACGTCTGCGCGTCTATACATAGATCAACATCAAGGTCAACGGGTCAATAACGGCCATTCTCTTTCTTGTAGGAATGAAACACAGCCTCTCTGTCGAGGAGCTGATCGGCTTCCTAAAGGGCTGGTGTGTGAGAACAGACGTGGAGGAGGAGGACGCGTCCGGGGAGGAGTCTGAGGGGTCAGAGTTCACCTCCACAGTGGAGCACGTCCACACGGTCTACTCCTACCTCCATAAGAACTGTCCCCCGGGCAGCCTCAAGGAGCTGTTCAAGCACACGCCAGCGGTCTTCATAGAGTACAACAGGTACACCATCAGCCCAAGATCCTCAAACTCACCAAAACCATAGGAACGAACACAGTCTGCACTATGTTTCATAGAACCCGTTTTAACTGGGTGTCACCTTTACAAAACACCTGATAGTCTGGAGAATACAACACCCCCCCCCCCAATAATTTTGGCTAGTGGATGGGGTGCTACATGTTTAGAACTTTCTTTTTTTAGATATCTGTTTTTAGTGTTTTGACCATAAAAGAAATGGGTGGAATCTTGCGTAACCCCATGCACGTGTTCTCCCCAGGCATGACGAGTGGTGCAGCGGGCGTTTCCACCACCTGAAGGAGGTGTGCTGGAGCGACCCCACCTCCATGTTCAAGCGCTACAGCCGGCTGACCCGCGGCGCCGGCAGCACCGTCCAGGAGCCCAGAGTCCTGGCGCCTTTCTACAGCCCCTTGGAGGGCATGAGGGACCTCTTCACAAGGGTAACGCTCCGGCACTCTTAACACGCGAGATCTGACCGATCTGTTCCACTGCGTGGAGTTCAGGTCGGGCGTTGCACTGAAGCCCCGGCGTTGCATCAGACAGTATCTCCATGCAGTGGAGTCTTTGTTATCTTTGGTAAGCGTACGCCGAGGAGGTACCTCGCTGACGGCCGTGTGTCTGTGTGCAGCTGCTGAGAGTGGAGCCCAGCCCGTCCATGAACCAGTACGTGGGCCTGCTGGAGATGATGTGCAACTCCACTCCCCTCCCCAACCAGGAGGTCCTGCAGGACGTCTCCGTGCTCTACGCCAGGCTGGGTGAGATGAAACTCCCGTGCTTCCTGTCACCGGCGCTCCGACCTTCATCGCCGGTCCACCCCCCCGACATTCATGTCTTTGTTTCCTTTATCTCTCCGTCCTTCTTCTCTCGCTCTCCCTCTCAGCTATTTGATGTGCCACCTGTTCCAAGCTGATTGTGATTTGGACCTCAGGTCCCTCCTCTTGTCATTTCACACCTTCCCCCACTCCCCTGGTCCTGTGGTCAGGGTTACGTAGGGGCTAACACGGTCTGTCTCTGTCTGCAGCGGATAAGTGCAGAACGCCAGTGTCCGGGGACCAAGAGCAGGCCATGCAGATCAACCCCAGCTACTGTTCCACGCTGAAAGGTGACCAAACACCTGGAATAATACGCACACTCTTTCTCTCAAACACACACACACACACACACACGTGGGGGGGCGCATTTTTTATCATTATTTTCTTTACTTTAATCAGGTATGTTATTGGACAAGAAAGTGTTCCCCACCAAGGACAACTGCTGGGTGACTCTGGCCCGCAGGCCCATGATCCCAGACAGCAGGGAGCTGGAGAAGGTCTTCAAAGCCCACCGGCAGGTCTGCCTGCTCAACCTGCCCCCCGCTGACCGGAAGAACACCCCCAGGGCCAAGCCAGGGCCCCAGCAGGGTACGCACCGCGGGAGAGCCTTTTTCAGCTGTCACGGCAGCTGTGAAAAAACAGGACCATCTTCAGTAGTAATGCAACAACCCTGGTGCTCTGAATGTTTTGTGAGCCGGTCACTGAGCAGAGTCCTTCCCCCTTACCCTCCCCTCCAGGCTGGTCCACGGTGGGCGCCGGCGGCGGCGCGGCCCCAGCCTTCAGCGAGGAGGACCGGGCCCTGTTCCTGGAGCTCTGCGGCGTGCGGCCGCTGTCGTGCTGCGTGCGGAGCCAGGCCACCACGGAGAGCTACCGGCCGTGCCCCGGCGTGCAGGCCCTGGTGCGCTCCGTGGTGCCCTACATCCAGAGGTTCCTCTGCCACCACGAGGAGCTGGCCCAGCTCTACCAGGAGCTGCTGGACGACGGCATCGGCCAGAGCGTCAGGCAGCTCCACTACGGACAGGTGAGGCCCTCGCCGCCCCTTCCACCAGGCTAAACGACGGAGGAGTCGCGGCGGACAGGCTGACACTGGCGCTGTGTGTCTTTCAGGTGGGTCACTTGTACATCCGCCACGAGCTGTCGGTGTCTGACAGCGAGGAGGAGTCCCTGGTGGAGGTGGAGGACGTCATCTGTCTTCTGAAGGACAAGAAGGAACTTTACATCCAGAAGGACCACCTCTCCGCCAAGCTGGACATCTGCAGGTGTGTGTGTGTGTTGATTGGAGTTAGTGTATTTCCTTTGGCTTGCACTGAAAGAAGGTGTGTATTGATGCATGTTTATATTGGCTGTTCATCTTATGTTTTGTGCGTGCGTGCGTGCGTTTCAGAGAGCTGGTGAAACTCTTCAGCACTGAGCCCAGCCACAGAAAGGAGCTCATGCACTTCCTCGGTGGCCTCATGACCTCTCTCAATGTAAGGGAAAGCACTTTGACTGCACTGAATCACTAAGCGTCATCCAAGCGTAATTGGGCCAATCATTTGCCCCCAACTTTAGTGCTTTCCTTTAGCCTATTCCCACTTTCAGTCCCTTAAACACACACACACACACACTCTACACATGGGAGTTGACAGGAACCAGGATTTTTAGGCCTTCTCTAACGGGGATTTGTAGGTTTACATGGTGGCTTATTCTCCCTTTGATCTTCAGTCACTGCATCAGAAACAGGGAAGCCAGGACCTCTACAGACCAAGGCTCCTTTTGAAATAGCAACATGAATTTTTAGTTAGTAAAAGTGAATTAGTTAAGTTTCAAATGTCTTTTGAGCGTTAACCTTGGGAAATGTAATACGATTTTGAGCTGTGTCATGCCGTTAATACACGTTTTACCTTATGATGCGCTATATTTGTGTTTGTTATGATTTGTGGTTGTTATTATCATTTGATCTATTTTCAACATACATCTGTCAATCTTGTAATCCCTTGAAACCACTTGAGTAAAGCAGATCCATGTGCCTTATGGAATTGATTTGAATTTGCAAAAGCACGTTCAATTATCTCACTAGAATTGATCAAACGACTCGTTCTGAAGCATGTTAATTAGGACATCAACAATGAAACGAGATGAGACAAAGTGAGAGCATCTGAAATAGGAAATACTGCATTTGCTTCTTTTATGGGTTGAAGTTGCTACGCGCATTTACAGTCAAACTCGACTCATCCGATCATCCGTTCATTCGCGGAAAACAACGGAACCGGTCCGTGTTGAATAAATCATGTATTTAGCATTCCGAAATAGATCAGCTGTTTAGCTCAACAGTCTTTTTGATTCGTCGGTCGTACTAGTGGGAAGTCTTATGGAGTCCCGTTCACTCAACTTTGCGTGCCTCTGTCAACGCACAGGGAACGCTGCGTCCTCTTTCCGCCTGTTTTGTTTACCCAGCCTTTCTGTTGACTTTCCCTTTGTGTGTGTTTGTGTCGGTGTGTGTGTGCGCTTGCATACAGGACCCACCGGCTCTGAAGAGGTTCCTGCAGAAGGAGGATGTCCGAGAGCTGCCCAGCGAGGAGGAGCCATGGGAAGTCCCCGAGCCCAAGCAGCCAGAGACAGGTGTGGACACTGACCCCACTGGAGAGGGACGCCTTCAGGGGGGACGGACGGAGGACGTTTTAAAGTCCGGGTCCTCTAGCTAGTCAACAACCCCTGCTCCCCTGCTTCATGGTGCTGCATGCAGCAATCTGAATGCATGTTCCACATAATGGTCTCAAGCTTTTAATGGGTACCGTTGAGAAATCGTCAGTGTTTTTAATTGGCCAGGCTGCATGACAGCTAGGCTCTGCTGTGCTTTAATTAGGGCAAGCCAGACATCCCGACAGTAGAAGTTGCTTTCTGTCAGTTTGCAAATGTGCTATTTCACTCCACTGCGTTTCCTTACACTTGCCCCAATTTCCACCTCATTACATAATGTGGTAAGGGTTCTTCACACACACACACACACTCACACAAACACACACAAACACCCAACCAAACACACACAAACACCCACACACACACACACACACACACACACACACACACACACACGTAAGACATACAGTGGCAGCGTGTCGCCCTGATGCTAATTTCTATGTGTTCACCATTCTGTGTTGCAACATGAAAGCATAGCTGTTGCCAGGGCGCAAAGGGTAAGAGAGGCAGATCCTTCCTTCAGTGCGCACAGCGGAGCACATTCCTTGACACGAAACCATGCACGCAAGGAAGAATATGTTGAGGGAGTTTAGATTATTTCCAAACTAAATCCTCGCCGGTAACAAACTAGGCCGGCTCAAAGCGCAACCAGAGATTATGTCACAGGGCTAGAGAAACCCTATAGATTGAGGATTTGTGTTTGGTAGTGTTTCTCTCAACCCTCCCTTCTGCTCCTTTCCTCTCCCAGCTCCAGTGCCTTCAAGGGAGCCTATTGCTGTCAGAACCCCAGAGGAGGCCCCCCGTCATGGGCAAGAGGATGGAGAGCAGACCCTCATTTGCTGGCCTCCCAAGGCACCTATAACAAATACAGGAGCCAATCGGATAGGTATTGAACGGTATATTAAGACATGGTATGGCTGGAGTCGAGCTATCCATTTGTTCATTTAAAACTTTGTGTGTGTGTGTGTGTGTGTGTGTGTGTGTGTGTGTGTGTGTGTGTGTGTGTGTGTGTGTGTGTGTGTGTGTGTGTGTGTGTGTGTGTGTGTGTGTGTGTGTGTGTGTGTGTGTGTGTGTGTGTGTGTGTGTGTGTGTGTCCGTTCACTCAGGCGGCCATGCCGACAGTGGGGCGGTAGAGGCCGTCATGAAGATGTGGCCGCCTCCTGCTCCGCCTAAGCCCAGAGAGCCCGCTAGCGACGCCCTATCCCGGGGGAGCAGCCATGACGGCGGCCCCCCCAGTCCCAGCACGCACCATGAGAGCCAGTCCCCAAGGAGCCTGGGTACCCCAGCGGCTCATCCTCACAGAGACCCCAGCCACACGGCCAACGCAAGCTCCCGTCCCACGGGTCAGACACACTTGTCTAGTTAAGAGTTCCTTCATCTCCTGGTGTAAGGACAACATTTCATTGTCTTTATCTAACTCTTTCTTTTACTGTCGTTTGCAGAGTCAAGTCAGGAAGGAGGTGTGAGTGGGGAGCAGACCCCAGATGCTGTCAGGAGAGAGTCTGGAGACGATGGACCCCCAGCCCCCAGGCCCTGCCAGCACCCGGCGTCCTCACACCAGCCCAGGTTGGACCAAGACCAGTCTGGACCCAGTTGCCCAGACCCACAACCACTATCCACTTTAGTTTTCCATGGTTGTTGGTGATTATGTCACTCACTGCCTCTCTCTCTCCGCAGCATCGCCCCTCTGGCCGTGCTGTCCACGGTGTTCCAGGGAGCGGCAGGGGTGGGAGACGCCCAGCGCCCTCCCCTGGCCCTGGACTCTCCCGTCTGGAACAAGCAGCAGCCCCCGCAGGCCACACTGGAAGACCTGGAACTCAACTGCCAGCTCCCCACCACCGTCAGTCCAGTACTACATCCTATACATACATACATACATTGTCTTGGTTGATTGGATGCGATATACAGAGAAGATTATATATTTTTTGTATATATTAGAGCCATATCGGGCTGTAATAGATTGTATCAAACTTTGTGAAACCATTGTCTATGTTTGTGCAGGTGGTGTTTTCTGAGGACCCAGGAGACCTGGCTGTGATTGGGGCGTGGGGGGAGCAGCTGGTCAACTCCTTCATTTCCCACTGGAAGGACAGCGACGCCCCCGGACGACCCTCCCACGTCACCTGGTGCAACCAGCAAGGGGAGAGCGGCCAGCCGTACGACTTCAAACTCCTCTTTGAAGCCTCCACGGGAGGAGAGGGAGGAAGAGCAACGAGCGTGGTGTACGTGGAGGTGAAGTCCACCGTGAAGAAAGAGCGAGCCTTCATCCACCTGTCGGCCAACGAGCTGGACTTTGCCCTGAAAGAGAAGGAGAGGTATCACATATATAGAGTGTACAACGCCGGCAATGCTCAAAATGTCCGCCTGTGCCGCATCCGGAACCTGGCCCAGCATCTTCACGCCAAAGACCTGGAGCTCTTCCTCTTTGTCTAATCCTTCAATCGCACGGACCTGTGAGATTGTTTTATGTTTGTTTGAGGTTTCTTAAAGATTTGTTAAAAAGTGGGAAATTTAGAGTAATTTTTATTGTACTTTAAAGCACATGCACTTTGCGAGAAGTAAACCAGTTATAACCAGTGAAGAATGTCTTAAATACAATTTTCTATGCCTTTTCGAATTACATTTTAAATGCACTGATTTTTCTAATGAACTTTTATTTGTTGAGAGTAAGTGATTTGCATTTGTGGCAGTATGGGTATTTTTTCGTTTAACCTTCACTAATTCATAAACTGTCCCACAGTTTCTCATTTTTCAAGCCATACTAACCACTATCTTTATATTGTGGTATTATTTTATATGTGTAATCTATGATTCCCAATACAAAATTAAATTGTAAAAATCCTGGAACTGGTTCAAATATTTTTTTTTTCATTTCATCTTTAGAAAAGTAATTACATAGGTCCTGCAAGCAGGGCCGCACGTAATGCTAACATGAACTCACTCACTCACTCTCACACACTCAGAACGCAGTCAGAATCTGTCATGTAAAACCATTCAGTCCATTTCATATTCAGTATGGGCCATTCTTTTTTATTTTCTATTTTTTATGGTTAACACAGGCAAGTTATCAGAAAAGGAAGACAACCTAGATTAAGATAACATTAAGGTGAGTAAATTGAACTTGAATACAAATTAAATAAGGAAACCTTTGTGTGTATGTTAGGGAGATGGGGTGGATATTTGCCTACTGCATGATCGTGCAGATTAGATTTACACTGATCATCTATAGGGTGCATAATGGTAGAAATACGAGTGTGTCATCCCAGGCAACACTACATACCAATGCAGAGTAGCCAATGCCTTGACAGACAGTTGGAAATGATGCTACTTTCTGAATGAAGCAACGTCTGGTTGAAGATACAAGAGGTGATGGAGAACACTTATTTTTAAGAACCTTCTGTGTTTGATTTCTCATTAGAGTGGGACTGCATTGGAATTTTTTATTCATTACATTAAATAAGAAGTAGGCTACATTATATGTAGTTTATGGTGAAATGGGAAGAGCTCCTTCAACCAGGTTGGGTTTCGACCTACGTAAAAATTAAGGGCCAGTAAGTATAACAAAGTGTATAAATTACATTACTTAAATTACATGTGGCCATTGACATAAATCCATTAATTCTTGTCCGCATAATGTGTACAGAGCTACCTTATTCATCTTCCTCATCTTACTCAACTATAGACGCATATCTCTGGAATGCAATCAATGCAGGCCCTATCCGTAGCAGTACCCGGAGATAAATTCCCCTTGCAGTCTGTGATGGTATTCTGTACGGAGACAGACTGGACCGCCGCTCGGGTACCGAGTTGCAGGCAGTGTGCTGCTGTGTTCTGCAATGCAATTGGTTGACGCGTCAAGGGGGATGGAGCTTTCCTCCCCCTACTGCCGCTCCTCTCCTCTCATCCAAGAGCAAAGCGATGCGGAGACAATAGAACAGGGGAGCCCGAGTATTGCACAGGGGCAGCGTTGAAGGCTGAATTTACTGCTAGACTTGGTTTTTATGGCACGATAACGAGAATGTAATGCGGGCCTTGGGTAGGCTTTATAATAAAAGGCTAGCATGTGCTCATTATTAACACAATTTACCACCTCATTGGTCTGATCGGGCGGACTTCATAGCCTTGAATGCGCAACGATTGAATGGTGAGTATGATACCAGCAGGACCATGATATTAAACAAACCTAGGCAGCAATGGCTTTGATAAATCTAGCAAGCAATGGCGTTTTGGCTGCTGCCGCATAATTTTGCGCATAAAATGTGCAGAAATAATGTTGCATGCGTTTGCTTGCTGCACTGTCGAGTAAACGAGTAATTGGTGTTTTACTTCAGTCTGTTTCTTTCATTGCACGGCTGATTGGGCCCATTTTGTCATATGATAACAATGCTGTATTATGCATCTTCTTTGAAAAGGACTAATTTTTGTATGTGTCTGGTCTGCCTGTGCAAACATAACTATGATGTATTTGACTATATAGAGACAAAATAGACAAAGTCCCCCTTTTATTGTGTTTAAGGTTCTCTCAATGTGTTTGGATTCGTTTGCCCCTTTATCTCTCTCTCTCCATCACACACACACACCTATCATTGTGTGTCTCCGCTGTCTGCTCACTGTCTGATGGTCAACGACAGTAACAGTGACACTAGCCAGGAAGGAGGCAGAAGCAGGTGCCTGCAGTGGGGGCAAGCAGCCTTAGGGCTCTAGCTGTCAATCAGAACCAGCAATACAGAACATATACTTTTACTGTCAGGGATGGACCGAGGACGCAATGGGCTGTATTGCATATGTGGTTTCAAACACATATACAGCCCTTAGAGAATGCATCTGACTTCAGAGGCTCTCTAAAATGATAATGTGGTTCTCAAAAAAGTTGTTATGACATTGAGGGCCAGCTTCTTTCTTAGGCCTGCGCTGCACTTCTCATGTTACAGACCTGACAGGAGCGATATGTTCACAACCTTGGTCATGGGCCATGTCAACATGACAGTTTCCATAGGACTTTTTCATTTTCTGCAACGTTACACTCACTGATTTTTCTCCAAGATCATATCCAAGGCCATTTCTT
Organism: Galaxias olidus; assembly: GCA_026901105.3. NCBI lineage: Eukaryota > Metazoa > Chordata > Actinopteri > Galaxiiformes > Galaxiidae > Galaxias > Galaxias olidus. Next base: position 201,043 of record JAPMUY010002658.1, on the reverse strand, counting down.
CTTCAGGGGCTGCGTATGTGTTTATTTGTGTGAACATAGTGTATGTTTGTGTGTGGTCTCACAGACAAAGAGCGTGCAGCTGATCGAATGGGGCTTGTGATTACACCAACCCCCAACCCACACTACCATTACACAGCCATATATACACATCATCATGAGTCACAAATCACCATATAGGTCAGACAAAAGCTGTGTAGACTGGTAACAAAACCTACTGATTTTCAGAATTCTGCACTACAAACGTCCATCGGAAAAGTCAAGTAAATGGGCAGTGTGGCCTCTAACTGGAACTGTCCCTCGATATTAACACTCAATAACATACTATAACTCAAAGGTGCCCCCTCATTCTGTAGGTGACACATTCTAATGAATTTAGGGGCTACTTTGTGTTCAGTAAATCTCTTACATGGTCCTAGCTCTCAGGAGACAGAGGAATGAGTCACTGGGGGTTTGGTGAGGATGTCTGCTTGGTTGGTCGTTGTCCTTGGGGCTAAACCAGGGTGCAAGCAGGGGTAAGAATGTTCCAGATGATCATTTTATCTGAGTGATTATGGTAGTATATACTAGAGAATTGGAGTGAGATAGACTAATTATCAAAGGATTGTACCTTTTGCAGGTTAGAAAACGACACCTTTGGAGGAGGTGAGAAAACAAATAGCCTCTATACCTGCGAGTACTCTGTAATGATCTTGAAATTGCTTTTTGCACTCACCTTTAATAGAAGCTCATAAACAGACAGTGTTCAAGGTGAGGCTGAAATCAATGTCATTATTATTGCATGATAAATCCCTTTTGAACTAGTCTCCACATTGACTGACTAAAGCAAGAGAGACCGAAAACTGTCACACTATCCGGTAATAGAATCTCTAGGGTTTCCAATTGTTTTCATGCCGTATTTATTAATAGTGTATTATTTTTTAGGTTCAGTTGGTAATACCACAATCATTTTAGTTCACCCTCTTTAAAAAAAAGAAAATGCTAATCTTAAATGGGCAGAAAAACAAGATTGAACGTCTCCTTTCTTCAAGTCGACTGCAGAAAATGTTCCCGCTCAGTCCCCCCAGAAAAACCCTTCAGCAGTTTGCCACGCCGCCATGCATAATGTTTGTTGCATCAGTGAATTGAAAATGAAAAAAAGTCTTTGAAGTGCTGTTGGCTTAGTCGCTCTGGCTGTGGCAGCTTTAGCGTCAGTGCTCTTGCTCTTGTTGTGGGGAGAAGGTTGGCTTTATGACGGTGTTGCGCCGGGCTGTGGCGATGGGGTAGCTTTCACTGACTGAGACCTGTCGCCTTGGCCTGGGTTGTGTAACAGCCGTCTGGGATTTGGGCGTTTTCTCTCCGGGCTGTCTGACTTGGGATCAAAAGTGTTAAAAGACTTGGTGCCAATTATGCTCCAGAGCTGAAGATTTGTAGTAACAGTAAAGTCTGTGCTCCGAGGGCAGTGCGTTTTTCAAACACTGTCAGACTGTAAGCGATTGACACTATTAAAGCGAACAGTCTCACCACAAGGAGCTGTCCAGATATATATAGGGCTGGTTGATGAGATAGCACAAATTACTTGTCTTTTGCAATTTGAATGCTTAAATCGAATCCCTTACAGTTTATCGAAGCAAGCCACTTGTGTATACAAACAAGCGGATGACATCATCGTGGTCATGCCTGTGGACACTGTGTGGAGCCGGTTGTTTGTTTGGGTCAGGTGGTATCGCTGGAGGCACAGCCATTGTGCACCATTGTGCCAGTTATTGTCAGATGGCAATGACAGATGGATAAGAAGACTCTCTGTCTCCTCCAGCACAGCACCCTGCATTCTCATCTCACTCAATCACAAGCCGTAGCATGCTTTGCACTCGAGAGTTATATTGGCCAGTTATGTTTCTGGTGTAATTTTGTATTGTAGTATTTGGTGTTTGTTAGTCGATTAGAGTTGCAAATCAAGTATCTGCCTGGGTATAAGCGCACTTCCTTACCCAGAACTGGGTGCTTATACTGTGCCCAACACATGCTTTTTCTCGCACTCTCTCACTCACACACACACACACACACACACACACACACACACACACACACACACACACACGGACACACAGACACACACACACACACACACACACACACACAAAGGTTATACAGCTTAGCTAGATGGAATGGCGCTCATCCATACTGAGAGAGCTGGCTGACATTGGCTCTGACCTGATGACTCATCTTGCTATGACTCTTATGCTGCTGCCACATACATACAATATCAGTCAACATACACACACACACACACACACTCACACACACACACACACACACACACACACACACACACACACACACACACACACACACACACACACACAAATGGCTGCATACAAAAAACATCCAGATATATATTCATGCATGCATTTTGGATATGTATGTGCTGTATTAAAGCCTGTGAATGTTTATTCTAACCTACTGAGTCTGAAAATCCACATTACCAATCCAGATTAGAGTTGGTATCTACGTATCTATATTTGAAATGTTTTATGAATCCAAAAAGATGAAGATAGCAGAACCTCAGAAGACGTCCCTCTGTGCAGGGCGATATCACCACAAAGCTACACATTGCGGCACACATAAACACAGTCATCGACGAACACACATACACACACACACACACACACACACACACACACACACACAAGCGGTTCACGGCTGTGTAGGGTGGTAGCTATCATGCAGTGCCAAGTAAGCACTTCTGATCCCAGACAGTTACAAATGGCCTGTCTGTGTACAGCTCCCGCAAAGCTCAGCTATTTGTACTTGTGCACATAAGCTGTGCAGTGCACGTGTGCAATGATAAGAGACGATGGAGCAGTGTGGTGTGATTGTTTCAGTGTGCGTAGGATGTGTGGGTGTGCTGGGGAGAGATAGGACATACTGGTAGATACATGGAGAGGGCAAAAAGAGAGCGGAAGAAGAAATGTTGGCTGGTGCTCCAGCAACTTCCCAGCCATTTGTCACCCAAACCGAGTCATTTCCCATCTCCCGCTGGCGTCAAAGGCTCTCCCTGCATGCAGGGCCCCGCTGAACGCTTACACAATCACACTACCACTGGGGGTCCATAGTGGATTGACACTGGGCAGTTACGGTGTGTGTGTGTGTGTGTGTGTGTGTGTGTGTGCAGTGGGGCTGAGTTAAAGCAGGTTTGTGCCCACACAGTCTCAGTGTGCCTTTCACTTTGTTCTTTTGCATGGGGAGTGAGCAAATCGACCACTCCGTGGCTTACAGGTGGCAATTTCACCTTTGTTAGCGGGCATGCTGATATGGATAGAGAGATGTGAAAACGTCAGGCTAGGAGACAAGATGTTCCCGTTGCTAGCATATAAATAAGGATGAATGTCACGTCGCTTAGTCATTGTTTGTGTTTTTGTTATGTAAACGTTGACTGTTATTGGTGGTTGAAGCCTGAGCTGGGACAATGGCATATTCCTGATATTTGGTGAGACCCTGCTCAGAGAAGGAAAAACTGCATCAGAAGATTCAGTTATATAATCTGTATGTGCTTGTTTTTTTTCTTCACACTTTCACACTTGCATACATGTGCATATGGAAAAAAAAAGAATAGTTCAGAACATGCCAGATCCCCTTGCCAAGAATAATTACACTGCGGCAAGGATTGTATTTAAGTCATGTTATTGGCTGGTGTTCACGTAGATAGTGATAGTGTCTAAATTGAGGGTGAGATTCAGCACACAGACAAGCTTATTCTAAGCTACCGTCCTTAGCATCACTCCTGCCTAGAACAAGGGAAATTAAAGGAGAATATCGCTGCCACTTCTGCCTTAACATTATATGCAATTTATACGACCGAGGTCAATTCTGCATGAATTAATAAAACATTCACCAGTCTTGGGAGAATCAAGAGGACAGGTTGTGCTTTTGGGAGGACAAAATATGTTTTGGTTCAGAATGAATTACCACTATTGAATGATGCTCAGTGGTGTCTTCTTTATTATCCTTTAAAACATTCACCCCATTTTAAATTCTCCCTTTCTGTTCTCCCACAGTGACGCAAACAACTGATCGCTGCTCCTGTTGTGCCTGAGTGATCGTGCCCTACTCTATTTCCTGGTCCGTCCTCTAACCCGGTCCCCAGTATGAGCTCCTCTCCGCTAGTGTCCCGTGCCAACATGGACATCCTGGACGAGCTGCAGCTTATCGCCGCCCAGAACCTGGAGAGGTTAGAGGTCAACAAGTACTATGAGGTCATGAGAGAATTGGGCAAGGGCACCTATGGCAAGGTGGACCTGGTGATCCACAAGATCAGAGGTAAAACACACCCTCATTCATACACACACACACACACACACAACACAACTTTCTGTCTAAACACCTTCCCCTTACTCATCAAATGATCGTCCCTATAATGTCTTATAGGCACAAAGATGGCCTTAAAGTTCCTGAAGAAGAAGACAACCAAACTGAAGTCTTTCCTAAGGGAGTACAGCATCTCTCTGTACCTTTCCCCCTGTCCCTTCATCATCAACATGTTTGGGATTGCCTTCGAAACGGATGAATACTACGTGTTTGCACAGGAATACGCTCTGGCTGGGGACCTTTTCGACATAATTCCTCCACAGGTTCATATTAATTATGTTCTCTGGCATATATATCATGTGCATGCCAACTTTAAGTGCAAGTAACATCTTACCAATAACCTGAACATCGTGTGCAGAGGAAGGTTATTGTGTCCCATGACACAGTTTCTCTTATGTATCTGTACTTCAATGGAGTCCTGATCTGTCTCCCCTCCAGGTGGGGCTGCCCGAGGCGGTGGCCAAGCGCTGTGTCCACCAGGTGGCCATTGCCTTGGACTACCTGCACTGCAAGAAGCTAGTGCACAGGGACATTAAGCCGGAGAACATCCTCATCTTTGACAGAGAGTGCCGCAAGGTTAAACTCTCTGACTTTGGCATGACCCGTCGAGCGGGCTCGCCAGTCAAACGGGTGAGAGAAGCAGAACAGGCTCAGCCCACTAATACAATGACCTTGATTTTTCTTTTGGTATCGGTTGCGTTTCAGAAACATATGTTCAGTGTGTGCGTGCATCCAGATCTAAATGTAAACGTACCCAGGTGATGCTACATTATGGTCTGTCCCCCCTTTATGTCCTGTCAGGTGAGTGGCACCATACCTTACACGGCCCCAGAGCTGTGTGACGCGTCCCGCCACGAGGGCTTCTGCGTGGACTACAGCACAGACGTGTGGGCCTTTGGCGTGCTGCTCTTCTGCATGCTGACGGGCAACTTCCCCTGGGAGAAGGCCCTGCCCTCCGACTCCTTCTACCAGGAGTTCATCCGCTGGCAGCGGCGCCGCACCGGCACGGTGCCCTCGCAGTGGAGGCGCTTCACGAAGCAGGCCCTCCGCATGTTCCGCCGGCTTCTCTCCGTGGAGCAGGAGCGGCGCTGCTCCGTCAAGGAGGTGTTTGGCTACTTCAGCCACTGCTGGATGCTGGACACAGACCCCAATGGGAACGGGGGTGGCGGAGAGAGGGAAGGGGGCCCAGGAGTCCGTGGAGAGGTGGACGGGACGAGTTCTTCATCGTCGTCGGGAGAAGAGGAGGAGGAACTGCTGGTGGAGAGGATGAAGCAGCAGACTCTGTCTCCTTTGTCTCCTCTCTCGCCTCACTCTCCGCTGTCTCCCATGACCACGGAGAGGGGGAATGGGGTAGCCAACAAGGGGGTGCTGATGGAACAGGGTGGCCACCATTTTGTGTCTGTTTCCACCACCAGCTCTCTGTCGTCCACAAACAGCTATGAACGCATGCCCAGAGACAACAACTCTCCTGGTGGGCGCATGCTGGTCGCCACACCAATAGAGATCTGCGTTTAACGGCCTAAAACAAAAAGGCTGCTACCGTTAATTTGCCACAGACACACTGACATAAACTCTTCTACTGAACACTCTCCAGACAAACAAGTACAGCATAAACACACACAAACAAACACACACAAACAAACACACACAAACAAACACACTTGTACTTTTATTAACAAGCTTGAGAAAGAGCCACAAAGCAGTACTCTGAATGAATGGACCAACACAACCCAAAACACAGAACAGAAAACAAGACTGTGTACAGTATCTGGCTTTATGTCTTTAAAAGAGAGTGCAAGTTCATAAACATTCCTTGAGACAGTTGTGTGAATTCTTGGTCAAATTACCCCATACGGTTAGGAAATATTTTCAAGTTGAACAATTGTCTTAAAGCTAGGGTAAGCAATTCTGAATATGGGTAGGGCCACTCCCTTGCTGCTTCATCCCTGGAAGAATAACTAGCTGAAAAATGGCAAGTCTGCAGCGCATGTACACAAGCTGCCTTTCAGGCAGAGCAAGTCTGATGGATTAGGAGCATTTGGGTGCATTGTAATATTAAAAGGTTGACTTGTAGAGCAATCTTTTTTCCCTGTCAGATCATTATCAATAATGATAGCTGTCAGCGTGAATTAACTGCTTAAAGAACTATTACGAAAAGTAATTTGATAGAATTGCCTCCTGTAGCTATAAGTCATTAGTTTGTTGATCCAATTAAATACCAAGACTAATGCAGTTCCAAACGTGACAACGCAAAAAAAATAAAGTTCCACTTCCATCATGAAATGCTGGCACTGAGATTGTCTGAAAAAGAAGACCAAAATGTATTTCTTAAAGCAATATTTTCAGCAAAAAAAGACAAACAGAGGAAAAACTAAAGAAGAAAAAAGAGCTCGACTTGTAAAATTTGACTTCTGAAGATTTGTGTACTTTTTGACAAAGCCAAGGGAAAGAAAGATTGAAGTATTTTTGAAATACGGCTCCTTAAAATACCTTGTAAATCTTGAAAATGTCAAGTGAACAACAGTTTTGATGTTCGATGTAGTACAAATGTGAAAGTGTGTGTGTTTCACTGTGTTCTCTGCGTGTGTATGAATCAAAAATAATTAAGTGGAATTATTTTTCTTTCTTTCTGCCTTTAAATTTGTATTATTTATTTAAATCTCAAGATATTATGATTCTATTTTTTCTATTAGTTTTGTAAACTAGCATCAGTTGTTTAATTTCCTACCCAGGGTTTTGAAAATGCTTGTGCCAAATCCAGTAGGCTTTGTGAAGTGCTGTACATATCGAGGGAAGTGATGTATATAATGCATGAGGGATCAAAGCCATTAGATAAGGAAAGGCAGAGCATTTCGTTTTGACTGATGCGTTTTGCAGAAAACATGTTTTTGTTGTTGGCGACAAAACCAAGATATACCTGAGCTTCTGACAGGTGAGAACGCACCTGGTGTCTCTTATAACTGTTCCTTAAGAAAACATATCTACTTCATGGTTCAAAATATTTTTTTACACATTTTATCAATTATTTTTGTTTTTGGTGATTGTTATACGTATTATTTTAAATGTCTTAATACTTATTAGATATTTATTTTAGCAGTGTAAACTCAATCTAAAAAATGCAGTGAAAATGTAAATTCTTGAGATCGCATGACGTTACAAAAAAAATCTTAACTGGCTTTACAAAAAAGTAGAAAATGTTGTGATGTGGAATTTTTCTGTAGCACAATTTCTTGCATTATGTCCTAGAGTGAATAATGTTGTAATGACCTCTCGGGACAATTTAGGGCTAAAATCTGAACAATAATTATTTTTTATTTAACATATTGTATTTGTATGATGTAGTATTTACATTTTACTGATCTGAACAGAGAAGAGCTAAACTACTGAGCATGACAGTGAAGTCATACAGGGGCATACTTAAGATTTGAACTACTTGTTAGTATGAAAGAGTTGCGTTAGTATAATAAAATGCTGCTTTTGAATTATCCACTTTGTAAAAAAAGAATGAATATGATGGAACAGATGTTCCCGCTTCAATCTTTGGATCTCTGAAGAAAAAGCCGTGCCTCTCGGTACACAAGATTTAAAACATAACATTGGAACATGCTGAAATGAGCAATTTCTGTGTTGTAATTTCTGGACATATCTGCATGAACGTGTTCTGGAAGTCCAATGTTAAATATTGTTTTTTGTTTTGCTGTAAACGACCAGAGGTACTGTACGTTTTAGACAAATGTGAAAAGATAACTTCTTCCAATAATTACCTGTTATCAAGGGTTCAGTAAAGTAACATTAAGTGTAGGCTCAGATTTCAAATCCACTCAACTCCCCGAGAGTATTCCCATTGGGACGGTTATGTACTGTGTGGTTCAAATCTACAGATTACTGCACCTTGTGACAGTCCCTGACCTCATCCATTGTCTTCTGATACAGAACAATGGTCAGCGCTGAATCGTGATACCAATATTGTATTCTAGGTTTTAGTTGTTCTTTAGCACCTTCAGTAGAATTGACTCCTTCTTGAAAAGTCACAGTACAGTATTTCCAAATTTTCCGCCTTGTGTTGATATTAAGCTGCAACATAATGCTCACATGCTTAAGTAGTTATTAATCTGACTCCAAATAGATATTCCATAAATTGTCTGACTTTCATATGCACATATCAATTATTGGTCTTAGTTCAAAAAAATTGTCTGTAGCATACTGTGGCTTTTCAAGATATAGGTTAACCACGACTTCTGTAGTAATCAATTCTGCCAGGATGTAATGTGTTGCAAGTTGTGTAATGAAAATCCATGTCTAACTGTCCAGTGAAATATTTTTGAATCACTATGATTTCAGTAGTTTTAGTGAGTAGATGAACACAGCACTAGAACTTGTGTCCGTTTCTGTCTTTGAAATACAACCGTCTTCCTGTAAGCTCTGATTTAGTCAACAATAAAATTAGATTTCTTGTTGAACACTTGTGAATATGTTCCTTTAGGCTATGTCAGCTCCCACCCAGCAGGAGATATTGGCATTCAACTCAGATTGCCAAAAATGACACAACAGCGCTCTGAAGTAGTTTTAGAACTACACATGTGCAGAATAATTCTTTAAACTACCATAACTTAAATCATGGTTTATGTTCTGCAGACTGATAAACAGCAAAAATATCATATCAGCAAAAAGTGTGGGGAAAAATATTTACGTTTAGGTGAACATCAGGCAAGTTAAGGACATTGGAAAATATATATATATAAAAAAAAAAAAAAAAGCTTCACACAAAAAAGGGGTCAACAAAATATTTATTCCACACATACAATTACCTCTGATTGAAGTAAAACTCTCAGTACAAATGTTGCCATAAAATAAAAGAGGAATTGATGGTGACTGACTTAGGAGCAGGTGGTCCTTATCAAATGTTACCTAAAAACACCAGACAAACAACAACACAAGTAGGAGGAGGTTTTGGAATGTGATGAGTCGCTGTTACCAGTGGAAAAGGCATTGCATTTGCTGAGAATAACATACTGAATTGTTCCAGTCAATGTGTGAGCAGAAAATCTAATCTTCAATCATTTAAATCAATTTGAGATTTAGCCCTGAGATTAAGACCGGACAATCTATTACAACACCTAAACACATTCTGCATAACAAAGAAGAAAACCACCATAACAAAGTAAAATGCATACAAATGTTTAAAATAAAACTGCGATGACAGTACAGGCATCACACTTCGTTCAAATGCAAAGTAGGATTCAAACGAAAAATGATGCAAATTAAAAAATGCATCAGCAGGGTGGCACAATATGAAGAGATATGTTCGTAAAAGGTGACATTTGGGAGGCTGTGCGTCTCCTGCTTTGTTAACAGCGTGTTGAAGCTCGCAAAGGAAATAGTTTCTCTGATCTTACACTTCTAATACTCCCTGCTCAGTCACAGAGCTCACGCTGGGCTTCGTCAGCACCACGCTGCCCCTCATGGCGCAAACGTTGGTACACAAGCATTCTGGTCAGACAGACAATATCAAAAAGACATTTCCCTAAAATTTATGAACGTACAAGTCTATGCTGAATCCAACAGAAATCCTACGTTGATTGATTGTAAACTGAGCTCACATTGTCCAGATCAGAGGGCCAAAGTGTTTTGAAGGTACTCCCCAAGTTCTTGTTTGCAGCACAAACATGGATACAAACTGCCTTTAGTCACTAGGGAGTATAAGACAGGGAATCAGCTGATTTGTCTTTACACCTCGGCTGGTGAGCAGAAAAACAAACCCTAACCTGCTGTATTGGGATAAGCCGTTTTGAGAAAAGTTAAGCGGAAAACTATCACTTCAATCAGAGATGATCCAATGGGATAGATTAAGTCAATTTGTTAACCTATGGCCGAACAGGCTAGTTATGGAGCAAAGGTAGGGGACTGTTACACCAACCGCCTTGTCCAAGTAATACAACTGAATGGTCATGTAGGTAACCAGAGAGCAGCATCCATAAATGTGTTAATCTTTCCATGGAAAATGAATTACCAGACCCTAGACGTTCATCGGCTCATGTGATCCGTTAGTGTTCGCATAATACATTTTGAGCTAAAAAATGTATTTCAGTAAGTAACGATGAAATCAACTAATTTGAACCTATGCGAGGAACTCAACGTATTTTAACCTTACCCCAAGAGACAGTTGAAATGAACAAGTCGAGATGACCCTGCCCAATGTTGGAAGTAAAATAAAAACTAGAGAAAAAAAGGTTCTCCCTTGCCAGTTGGTAGTTCTGCCAGTTGGTAGTTCTAACCAAACCTTTTTATGTGGTTTTCAAATACTAGGTGGTTATTTAGGGCCCTGCAGACAACTTCATGTATGTAAAGTGTAACACTGTATTGAACAATGCATATCCCTATCTGAAACCTACGCACTGGGACAGTCTCTACAGGGCACACATTCAAGCTTGTTGGGGTTGCAAATTGCAAAGTGCTCATAGCCAAAAATAATATCCAAAATAGTCTCACCCTCATACCAAGATGTGGCCGTGACATCAAGAAGATGGCGGTCAACATAAATATGAACTTGGCAGAACAATGTGCGAGATCGTACACCACATGCAATGGGGCGAGTTAGCTGTAAACGATAACACTGCAGTTAGAGCATAAGGACTACACATTGTCATATGGTAAGTGCCACTCAAAAATGCTTCCTGCAAAATCCCCTCATATTGGGGGAGGTACATTCCGATGATGAATCTAAAAACACAGTTTAGTTCCACAACTCTCTTTGTGTCCAGAGACTTGTCAACTGGGCAGGTACACAGCCGATCAGTTGAACTTTTAGACCTGCATGTCCTACCCTTGAAACAAAACGCTATGTGTTCATATTAAAACAAGCCTACTTTTTAATAAAAAAAGTAAAACCCTGTTGCTAGTGCCAAACGTAAAAAATATTTTGAATATTTTTTCTGGTACTAAAATTTGAAATTATCTGGCTGTGAAAAGGTGTAACTTCTGGCCCTTGAGAATTGTTTCTATACCACTTTAATGCTATAAGCATGACTTTAAATGGCTCAAGTCCTCAATTTTCAAATAACTTAAGACACACACACAAACAAACCTGGGAAAATCGCTTAACAGGAAGCTGTTCAAATCCCAGTAAATAAATAATCCAACTATAATCACATACTTACAAAGTCTTAGAAAATTAAATATCTGTGATTGTTATCAATGTTCAATAATAAAAAACGAAACAGAAAACCTTGTACTCATAAATAATTGCACTATTACTGTCATAGCACTAATTCGCCGCACTATCATACGCGCAGCAAAATATATTTTATCGTCGGTCCTGTAGTGACGTTGGCTTTAAGGCCCGTTTAAAACTTGTGGGAAGCTGGGCCCTTTGCGAGGTCCCTGTTGAGACAGTACCACTAGAGCTGCACAGACAGAGAGAGAGAGAGAGTCGTCCAGTGGCAGTCTTCCCTGATGTCAGCATTTCAGAACGGCGAAGGAGACAGCAGGCCGTTCGCTCCAAACCCCCCGATGGTTTGTCTCCATTTCATACTCCGCCCGTCGAGATCCAGGGCCGCGAGAACACCGCGTTCCAGTCGCCATAGTGACCAGCTTTGCAGAGAAACTAAACCACGCAGGATGCCGCCAAAAAAAGAACGACTGGAGGAAAAGAAAGACTTCATATAAACTTGCAGAACGACACGCTACATATGCACAGTCGACATCACTGGAGGAGGGCCACATTTTTAAAATGAAAAATCTGATTTAAATGCAATCTCCAGCCTAAAGAAAACCTCTTTCAGGGCTTCAGTGACAGATCACTTACCCTGTGAAGTGGGTTCTCTCCTAGTTGTGTCACCTGTTGTCTCTTCTGCTCACAGGAGGGCTTTTGAATGACTTGTTCTGAGAGTAAAAGAGACAAAGGGGTCAATCATACAGGGAGCATATTAGCAATACACTGGCACATTGGCAAATATTACATACTCATAGGTTTTTTTTATTGCCCAAGAAAGGTTATACCACACTGCGACATGTAACAAGCTTTAGCAGGAAGTGTGAAAGCTTAGCAAAGTGGAACTTATTCAAAATACAAACATAACATGTTGGGACTAATGCTAACCCATGGGTACCCTCGTCTATCCATTTGTATCTACTTTAATCAACACAGAAAATATAAACTATCAGCAATAGATAAGAGTTTTAGGCCTGATCATCCATCCTTACCCTGTGTTTTTTACATTTCATGGTGAAGTTTTCCTCAATGAGAACACAGTCTGCAAAGAAGAGAGAGCGCGAATCAGTAAAAGCACAATGGTTCATCTAAGGCTCGACTGCAGCCGACGGGCCCACACAAGTATATGTTCCTAACAAGCTCCAGGACCGAAGGTTTCTTCACATTAAACACGGAGCTGCTATTTACAGAGCACACACAAGCCGCGTCACTAAAAACAGAGGGGAATTTGCCCTCATGCCCTCTCATATCTCCTCTGCTGACAGCAAGTCTTCCTCCCCTCAGTGCACCAGTCAGTCGTATAGACATGCGTTGGGACCAGTCAGCCGGGCATCTGGAAAGCTTAGACATAAGGAGCAGCCGGACAGGCTCGCTGAGGTAAAACACTGTCGGTCCGGGTACACAACCAAGGTGGCCAAGGACCATACAACATGCCCCCTCTGCGTCTTACAAGAACAGCTGCTGCAAAACACAACCCTCTGCAATCTCGCAATCTCTTTAGATTGAATGATGTGGTACCTGGTGGGACGGGGAGCATGGCTAGATCCCACTCACCTGACTGTAGAGCACATCTGTAGTGATACTTGTTGGGGCAGCCTTTGAAAAAGCATCCCAGCGTGGCCCCCGCGTTGTGGCAGCCTGAACACATCTGAAAAAACACAATCACTTGGTTCTAGGGTTTTGTATAATACACCTTCCTTAAAGCTAGCCTTGGGAAGAACGGCTGGTGTGATCAGGTTACTATCGTACCGTCTCCTGGGCCATCTTCACAGCCTCCTCTAGCCCGTAGACCTTGCCCTTGACCAGGAACACATCTGCCGACCAGATGCCACAGTCCTCGTGGAGCCAGTACTCGCAGGGCTCCAGGGGCACCACGGGGGCGTTGTACCAGTCCTGGATGGCTGCCGCTGCCTCCGCCCCAGCCTCTGTCCGGGCCCGCTTGGCTGCGAGGCCGCCCGCCGGCTCACCGTCGCCGGCTCGCCGGCAATGCTTCCTCAACAGGCCCTGCTGGTTGAGCCTGGGTCCGGCGCTGTGGTGCCACATACCCGGCAGACGGGCACTCTTACCGCCCCGGCCTTTCATGTTGCAGGAGGAGTCCGAGTCGCTGTAGCACTCCTCATCTTCCTTCTCCTCCTCCTCCTTATTATGGTGGCCTGTTATACTGGCTTGGGTTTTGGCGCTGGGCCGGTAGCCCTCGGGGTAGTAGGGCCCGTGGAGGTCCCCCAGGTCCATGGCGTTAGCCGACTTCCCGCAGAGGCAGCACACCAGGGAGCTGTGGTACTGGCTGTGGCTGGATAGCCGGCCCGGCTGGAGGCAGGAGGTACTGGGGGTGGCTCCAGGGATGAAGCCTCCGGAGCCCCCCTGGGACGGCTGGCCCTTCTTCAGCCGCGGCTGCTCGTCTTCGGGGTCATTGACGACCGAGCACAGAGACAGCGACGGGTGCTTGAGCTGCACGCGGACGAATGGAGAGAACGTGTCTGCCCGCTGTTCCCTTCTTTCTTCCTTGTAGTTGATGTACTTCAACTTGATCTCGGGCTCTGGTGGGGCAAACATGGTGGAGGGTTGGCTGGGTCTGTACTTCTTCCTCTTCCGCTTGGGAGCAGGGGCAGCATTAGCTTTGGCAGTGGGAGGCGCTTTGCTACCTGCAGCGGTAGTTTTAGGCTTTGAGGGGCTCTTTTTCTGGAACACTATTGGTGGTGTCGATACTCTTGCAACTGACTCTTGAGGAGAAGTTAAGCTCACTGAATATTTTGGTGGAGAAGCAACTATTTTGGCAGCTTTTTGTGAAGAGGATAGAACTGATGAAGCCTTTAGTGGAGAGGAAACTTTCACAATACATTTTTGAGGAGAAGAGACTCTTACCACATTAGTTTTGGGAGAAGATTTTTTTGGGGGGGTTGAAATTGGTTCTGGCCTCATAAGTTCCGGCTGAAGACCTTCCGGCTTCAAAGGTATGGTGTCCTGCTTTTTGGAATAACTTCCTAGTTTGGAATCTGAGGTAGATTCTATGCAGCGGGTCGTGGCAATGCCATTGTCCTTGTCCCATTTTACTGGGGGGTTCGCTGCATGTGGTTTGGTCTTTTTCAGAGAGTGAACTGCTTTGTTGTTGCCTTTATTGTTCAATACAGACGAGGTGTCCTTAGAACTATCAGCATTAAGTTTACTGGTTGAGGTCGGGGAGGCCTTGTCTTTCTTATTGGGGGAGACACCGCGTGCTGCTCTATATCTTCCAGGGTGGATGTTCATCACTATTGCCTCTAACCTGGTGCCCCGCCCGGGACGCGCTGGGAGTTTCCTGGTCTCCAGGGTCTTCTGCACCACCGTGGCATTTCCATTCAAGTGAGCTGTGGTTGTCTTTTTGGATTCATTTCCGAACACGTCCGACAGAAGGGTCAAGTCCTCCGTCAAGTCAATAATGGGCTCTAAGATGTCCTTGCGTCTGCGCTGCCTACTGCTGCCATCTAATCTATGTGGACCACCGCTACCGGACATTGTCCTTTGGGGTGAAGATGGAGCAGGTTCGTCTGCCTCCCAGGCAGCATCTGAAGCCTCACCCACACAAGAATCGTCTGCGCTGGGGGAGTCGGAGGCCTGCGGCAAAATGGAAACATCCTCGACATCATCCAGGCAGGTAGTGGAGGGGGACATAGGGTCCACCAGAGTGCTAATGTACTCCCCATTTAATGAACACAAGTCACTGGAACTCATAATGTTTGGGGTAATCACTGGCTCCTCTGTTTTTGAGATGAGAAACAGCACCCCAGCATCTCCTTCTGTCGATTCCTTCTCATTGCTACGGGCAATTTGAGGTTCTAGGGGTTCCACACCAGGGCTGAGCCACATGTTATCCTGTCCATTTTGAAAACGGCTTGTATTGTTCCCCGAGTGCTGAGCCTTATGTTTCGCCACACGGCCATCACCGCTACCAAACCCACCATTAAACTCATGGGGCTCTTTTGTTTGACACACATCTTCCCCCGCAGGAGCCTGGGGAAAAGACACAAATAGTTCTGTCTGTGATGCCAGGTCACGAGGCCTACCAACCTGGTCCAAGTAGTGCGAATTCCTTTCCATACAAAAATGTGCCCGGTCAGTATCCCGAAGCCCTTTCTCTGAATCATGAGACCCAGAGTGAAGGGAGAACTTACTGATAGGTGGTACACCATACCGTGGCGAGTGCTGAGAGAGAGAGTCTTGAGTGGAAAAGACATGAGACCTGCTCACGTATGACAGTGTGACTGTAGCGTTGGAGAAGGCATTGTCTGGTTGAATGTGGTCGCCTAACTGGAGCCGGTGGTCTGTTGAAGCAGCCTCTGAGAAGGGTAGGCTCCCACTGCTCACAGAGTTTGAGTACCAGCCGGGGGATTTTACCATCCGCCCGGCTTCCAGAGAGTTGGCTTTCAGAGTAAATGCCTCACTTCTCCTGGTCAGGTCCAACACAGTGGGGATGCTAGAGGTATTGGGGAGGTCTTGTGACTGTATATCATCAAGGCTGGTCCCCGGTGGCTGCTCCATAGCAACTGCAATTACACAGAATAGAGAAAGGAAAGTTAACAAGTTAGTGACCAGTAGCATAGTTTTGCCACTTGAATGTGTTACTAACTTACATTAGTCAAGGGGTCTATGCAAGCAACATCTTATCTAGAGGGAGTAACGTTAGGTGTTCATAATGTAATATTTAATTGCTAGAGTTTGTACTATCTAGGTTGACCAGTCTTTAACATCGTTAACATTACCAACAAGTCTGATATTTTGTAAGGTAAATCTTACGACAACTTCAAGAAAGCTAGATATTGTATATATATTAAATACATAGAGATTTACTGGAAGGTTTGTGGATAATTTCAACCAGTGACTACCATTAGCTAGAGCTAGCTAACATTGCTCTATGCTGCTAGTTCAACATGCTATTGCTAATCCTAACTAACTACAATAGCTGGCTAACATTAGCAAAAAAAAAAAGCAACAGCTAATGTTAACTATTACGTTTTTGAATTAAATTGACTCTTACCACTATAGGTCACGTATACTTGTTTTACTCAATTTGGAACCAGATTAGATAAGATTATACAAAAATAGTTATTAGAGTTGACATAAAATACTAAGGTTGTCTGGTTGATATTGCAAGTAACGTCAGCGAGTCAAACAGTACTAGCAGGGGCCCCTTATACATTAGCTAGCTTACGCCGCACGAAACAAAGGCAGAGCAAATAACATTAGCAAGCAAGCTAACAAAAGTTAGCAACTCCGTGATCGAAACTTACCCGGACAGGAAGGGCTGGAATATTTATCTCGTCCAATTCAATAACGTGCCACACCCAGCATCTCCTTCAGGGCGAGCTCATATGCTTTTAAACAAATCCTAACATAGGCTCAAATCAAGAAAGCGCTAAATATAAATATAAATCCATATATTTCGCTGAACAAACTGTCAGCGGTCTCCCGTTTCCCCGCGAGGAGTAAAGAACAGTTGCCCGACTGTCATTCAGCTGGCGATCAAAGTGAAGCATCATGGGAGCCATACTGTTGCTAAATTCATAAATCGTACTAGGATTTTGATACCATGTATTTTAAGTGGTGACTGCGCTGGAAAATGCGTAATTCCATGATGATAATTTTTTGGAAAATAAGACAAATAGTTCTAGGTAGAAGTAAAATTATACCTAACATACTAACTTCCAGAGCGGTAACCTAATATAAAGCATTGCACTGTAAAGCCTTAGGTTAAAACAATAAGTAGGGTTTTATTTGTAGCCTACAATTATTTTTTAACATCAGTGCAGGATCAGAACAGGAATTTGTATCTTACATCGGACATGAATTATAACACAACGAAATCCCACACAATGCACAGGGTGCAAAAATATTTATTGCTATTAAACCTGTAGTCAGTTGGTGTACATTTGCGTATATTTACAATAATAGAACACAGAGAAATTGAAATGTGTGACAAAAAAAATCCACATTTAAATAAATACAAAGGGACTGCCACTGAACAAGACTACAAACAAAACCAACTTCAAAAACTTCCATACAGCTGGACCCATATTGATTGCAGCAGGAAAAAACTACATAAATTGTATATATATATATATATTTATATTATAATCAGCAAATCCCATCCATTTGCGTTCAGCAGTCACCTTTCAAAGGAAATTATCCATAATTTCAGAACATAATCTATGATGTCATCACCATATACAAGCCAACATCTTAGGCTAGGAAGCAACATCCAACTCTGCAGATAGTTTACTTGTACAATGATGCAGGCAAACATTTTCTTTCCATAGCTTTGTTTATTTATCTGAAATGATAAGGGAGTGCAGGGAAGTTTCAATATGTGCATACTGACCACACCTAGCATAATATCCAGGCCTGAAGGCAAAATTATTCCTACGTTTGGTTATGTAACTATTATTCCATCCTCATTATGTAGTAGTTTTAAGCCAATAAACATAACATTTATTCCTTTGGCTAGTAACATAGTCTAAGGAGTTAAAACAGTAGCTTACACAGTCATGGTTTAGTGTATGCATGATAGATGCTTAAAAACAGTACTGAGTATTTACAGTAAGACATGGCAAAAATAACAAAATAAATGTCACAGTAACTGAAGTGCATGGAATGCAGACTCTATAGACATAAAATTCAAACTTCATACCATGTATTAATATATATGTGTTTTTGTGACCAGTGTGTAGTGTCTAATACGTAATTACAGAGCCAGGATATAGTGGGCTTCTAAACATGCAGCAAGGTGGGTGGCGTCACCGTCAGAACTCCTTAGTGTCTTTGTTTTCAAACAGGTGGAGCCTTTGCTCGGCCGTCAGCCCTTCCTTTAAACTCTGAAGAGATAGACAGAGAGAGAAAAACAAACACTATGCATTAGCATTTACCAAATAGAAATATGTTTTTCAGAAAAAAAAATGGAAAAGTGAGGAATAAATGAATATAAATAATAAGTGAAAGTACAATGTCTCGGTTCCATGTGACATTCTGGCAGCCAATATTTGATATGTGAGAACTACACACAAACCTGTACACAGCAGTGACCCCCCCCCCCCCCCCACACACACACACACACACACACATCACTTACACTTTTACCCATAGCCCATATTATTGAGTGTGAAGATGCAAAAATAAATAAAAAAACAAAACATAGAACCAACACCGCCTCTGAAACCGTGGAGCATTAAAGAAAAACATGCATGTAATTAGTTTTTGTGGCCATCCGCTTTGCAGTCCTCTTATCTCAACTCTTCCCCTGCAAAGCTGTAGATGCGATCACACCCAGGTGAGACTGTGTGGATCGCGATATGTCAATAAAGTGGTCTGAGATGTGAGATGGAGCACACCAAAACTGACACGGTGACACTCCTGTGGCTGGATATATATATACAGATTTACACACACAGGTCCTTAAACAGAGGCTTAGGATCTGGTGGTTTGGTTTACCTAAAAGGAGAGGGCTAGGCCTATGTCCTCAGGCTGCCCTAGCTGTCCCAGGGCATGTCCCGATTCACAGACTGAGGACAGAAGGGGGGAAAACACACCGGCATGTGTGTTAGACGTACTAGATGTATTAACAATGGAATGGTTCAATCTCCGACATTCTCAACGTGCACTATTGGTTTAGTAATTTACCACAGTAAGTGGCCATCATGTTGCCAGAGGCAATGGAATTACTCACTAATATGCCGTGGCCAAAAATCGTAATTGCAAAGCTAGCCTGTAGATGGCAATGTCGCACCTCATAATAACTTTGTTCCATTTCTTCTCAAAGCAACATCTGGTGTGGGAGACCTCTATTGGCTCAATAAACACGACTTTCAAATTGAGTTACCTCCCTTGTAGTCGGCACAGTCAGGTGCTGAAAAGACTAGTGATATACTGGCCCCTGCAGCTCTGAGCTAGAGGTCGAGAACTCACCTTTGACCTTAAAGTACGCTCCGAGCGTTTGGCTGCGGCAGCGGCCATCTTGAGGATGTCTGGGTTGCTTTTGGACTTCATGATATCTGCAACAGATCAGACACAGACATTTCAAAATTGTGGCTGCAAGAGGAGGCAGATACATTTCTAGTTGAAAGGGATGATTCGAGGCACGTCTAGCCTAGAGAGTAGAAGATAGTGTTAACTATTGTTCTAGTCTAAAGCCATTTCCTGTGTCCCTTACCGTATCCTGCTCGCTCCATTTCCTCCAGCGAGGGCTCCCCCAGTGCTTCGTGGGCCAGCTGCAGCTGGTCTCGGAGGCGCCCCACGTCCCGCTCCGCTTTGGCCTTCACAATGCTCAGCTCCGTGTAAATGTCCTTGTACTTATCAGTGGCATACTTCTTATCCTGAAAACACACACACCAATACCTTATTTAGTGTCCCTGATGGAACTGTTCATTCACGCCTGGACTGATCCTCCCGATGCTACTACTGAGCTCCCGTAAGAACTGACCGACCCACTGTTTGTGTGTGTTTGGGTGAATGTTTGTATGACCAATGGCACGTACTCTTTGGGCAGACTGGAGTTCATCCTTGAGGGAGTTGATCTCCTGCTTCAGGTACTGGACCTCAGACTCCTTCACCCTCAACATCACCTGGCACGACAGAGCACGTCGATCAGGGACACAATCCACCGTGCAACACTTACTCTCAACTCACCGCCGGCTCTCCCCTAAGAGAGGACGACGTGTGAGATCTACAAAACCTGGTTTATTGTGTGGAAGAGGGGCTGGCAGCATACCTCTAGCTCATACAGTTCCTTGCCCTGTATCATGGTGGTGCCGTCCCCAGATCCTTCCTCGCTGGCCATGGAGCGCATCTTAGTGATCTCTGCCGCCAGACGGTTATTAAGCTCCTGCAAAACAAAGCAAAGAACTGGTTTTTAAAAAAAAGAGTAAAGCCTATGAGCTCATCGCTATATGGGTCATGTGCTGTGATATAAATGTTTTTATGTGTGCTGTGACCTAAGTGCAGTGGCTGTACACCGAGTAACCTATTGCCTCAGTTTATGTGTGCTTGCATAAAAGCAGGTGGTTTCATGTTGTGTGCATTGCGAGTGGGAGAGCACCTGGCTGGGTGCCTGTGCGTGTAAGGCGGCCGGCGTGTGTGCACCTGATTGTGAGCGTTGAGCTCCTGGTTCTCCCTCTGACACTGCCGGAGGGCCTGCCTCTCGGCCTCCAGAGCCTGGGCCAGGTGGGCGTTCTCCAGACACTTTTGGGAGTACTGCTCCGACAGCACCTCGATCTCCCTCTGGAAGGAACACAGCTCCTCCCTGCAGCACAAGCGCAATGCACGCAGGGTTCAAATGGGATGGCACTGGCACTGTGCATCCTTCTATTGCTTGTTGGAAAAAGCTTTTGTCATTGGAGCTTCAGCGTCTAGACAAACTCAGAGCCAAAATGGTGTTTTCAAGGCTTGAAAAGAAGCGGACAGACGGACAGAATGTCCCAGAGACGGAACTGGGGCTGTGTCGGCAATTCCTTGTTTGGCAAGGACATTCTGCTAAGTCAGCAGCCAACTGTTACCTTGGTTACCAGAGGGACACTGCAGTCAGTGACACTCACACAGTAGCTTGGCCTTACCCAGTCTATTCAGACTGACACAGCTTCGGGTTGGGCTGCACAAAGCAGAAGCAACAAGTGAGGGAGCTAACGTTTATAAGCAAAGCTTCTGTTGCCACAAAAGTGCTTTAATTCAAATGAAAGGATCGTGTATTACCTTAGTATAACTGAAATATATGAATCATTTGAAATCTCGGGAGAACAAAAATACGAGTAATTCTTCCTCACTGTTTATCATTTTGAGCTTACGTTCAAATGGCACATCTGAGGAAAGGAACATCCCACAAGGGTTAAACGGGAGTAATCAATCAGGTCAGAACACCTGCAGTTGCGCGTACGCCTAGGAGTGATGTGTCACGGCACGCAGTGCTTAGGCAGGTGGGAAGAAAACCCCAAGCCACTTCACACAAGTCACGACGAGTCACACCCCTTATGCTGAGCAGATAAAACAGGGTAATTCCGTTATCGTCAAAATGAAACGGATAAATCATTGGCTTCTTTGACAGAGAAGCAAATGCCGAAAGCAGAAGGTGGAAACAAAGTTCTTAGTGTTTTTAGTCTGATAGGATCAGGTCAAATGTTGTGGCACTTGGGAGAGACGGGGGGCTTACTCGTGCTGTCTGCGGATCTCCTCGATGTCTGCGTTCTCCGTGTTGCTGTTGGCCTTGCGAGCCTTGTCCAGCTCCTTCTCCAGCTCTGACCGGTGGGCGTTTTTCATCGCTTCAATTGCTAAGGCAACCGAAACAAAAGGCTTTATTCACTGGAGAAAACACCCAGCAAACTCAAATTGTTATGGAACAGTACAATCTTTTTTTACCGAGAGCATTACATTTAGAACTTCTAAAGGAGGGGCAACAAGGCTATACATGTGTTTGTGAAGATAATAAAAAACGGCAGGGAATAAATAAAACAAAAAAGGGTTCCAAAGCTGAAGACACATCCCCATACACTCTAAACAAAATGACGACCTGGAGACTAGTTTGTTTCGTATTCCCCATGCAACTCACCAGATATTGTGGCTGCCGTCTCTTCTGCTAGCAACCTCTCCTTCTCTTCGTGCAGGTTCTCCAACTCCCTCTGGTGCTTCCTGTGGAGCTCGTCTATCACCTTCTGGTGGGACTCCTCCATAGCAGCAAAGCCCCTCTCACAGGTGGCCTACAGGGCAAAGGAGGCGCAGGGGCAAAATGAGCACAAAGGCACACAAGCTAGGGCCAAAGAGGTTCTCCTGACCGTTGGAGCTGACCAGGAAAAACTCTCGCCGCCCCAAAGCCACCGACACCACACGCTCCACGACTGAAAAACAACAACTTGCTATCTAACGCAAGTTAGCATTGAGCGAGATGAGCCTGTGAGTATAAAAAAGGGTTAATAAAATATGAAGACACAAAACGTCAAAGGAATGCATAGGCAGTGAGAGGTGGATTTGAGTATGCTTTATATTGCTTTAATACCCTTTGGCACAGTAAACATGTTCAGCCATCGAAAACGATGGACTTGTTCATAAAACAACTATTACAAATTGGACTCATGTCCACAGCGAAAGAAAGTAATGTACAAATCCCTAATCTAACTTTATGAGCCTAAGCTTAGGTGGAATGTAGGGGTAAGCCCGGAGTATAATGCCATCATGAATAGTGGCGCTTCTTAGGGGTGAGTTGGCAAACCAGAACCCAACGTGTCTCCATCATGAGACATTTTGGCCAGCCGCTCTGTGTCAAATGAGGCAAGATTGCCAAGCTTGCGATGACACCTTTGCGTTGTACGGAGGAAATTGGGAAGTAGAGGGTAGTCCTGATCAACACGCTTTCAGACAAGAGCCATTCACAACGCTAGTCTAATTACGGTGCATGTTTCCACAAGAAGGGGTTTCAATGGCCTTCCGCCTGGCCCGACCCAAACCCTGGGTCCGCTTCCGTCCTCTATTCACCATCACTAATCTGAGTACTCAGTCAACGGTGCTGCTCGGCGCTTGCTCTCTTTCTCTCCCCTCGATCTCACCAGTCAAACATGCAAGCTTGTAGGCCTAGTCTGTTTTCACAGGGATCACCGTCCCGGGAGCACAGACAGCAGTCCAGGAACAAACTGTGTGAGAGATAAGTACATGGTGCTTCCTGCTATGACACCAGAGCAAGCTGCCCCCTGTCCATTTCTACTCACAAGCTAGTCTGATATGTGTCTGTTGCACATGCTAGTATACATGTCTAATGTTCATACATTCCCAGCCACGTAGGCAACTATGTTGGTTAAAACATGAGATGATTATCGAAATGCTAATAAATGGTATCACATACAAAGATGTTTCCAAAATATCAAAGTACTGGCTAATTGCTACTTCTTAGATAATATCATCTGCCATCTTCACAATACAGTGTGACTTACATGTAAAGTGACCCCAACTGTCTGAAACTGACAACACATCTATGCTAGCGGTACAAACCTAGAGTAAAGCTACTGGTTTTATTAAAAAGCTAAATTGCAGACTCTAATCATTGCTGAAAGCAACAGAACTTGTGATTTTTCAAATGACAGTGTTGGACTCTCGACTGCACTTCCTAGTGTAAACAGATGAGAGTTTGCTTGGAATGATCTGATATTAATAAGAGCCGAAGAGGGAGGAGGGTTACATATTAGAACAGTTAAATCTTAAAGACAAAGAGGTCAGACCCACATTTTGTTATTTCAAAAGAAAACAGCCTCTGTCTGTTTTACACCTCTAATTTAATTGTTCAGGTGATACCTATCGTTTACAAAATTTGGAGGAAAAGGGTTAACTCTTTGTCTTTGGCAATACTAAATATGTATTGACAGGAAATCTGGATTATTGAGCACATTGAACTACAACAGAGGAACACATTTCATAACAAATATAAAATCGAGGTCTAGGTCATTTAAGGATGTTAAGTGACATTCCAGTCTTTAAGTGACATTTTAAAAAAAAGATGTCCTTTCAGAAGCTTAAAGTTCTGATGCGAATATTTAGAAAAACAAAATGGGTTCCTCGGTACACAACTACAGTGGCATCCGTGAACACATGCATGTCAAGGGGGTTAGTTGTCATGCAACACTGAAGGAACTGGTATACAGAACAGATAGGCAGGAGTTGGGGGGGGGGGGGGGGGGGGGGGGTGAGCAGGGTTAGGAAGGCAAGTAAAAGGTGGGGTGGAGGATGGGGGATTTGGGGTGCCACAAGGGGACACAAGGCGTCACGGATGTAGGAAAGCAACGACAAGGAGCGCTTCCACCTTCAGGTGTTCCAGGTCTCTCTCGTATTTCAGGCGGAGAGTTGCCGGGTCGCCCTGTTGTTCCCGCCGCTTCATCTCCTCGGTCATCGCCATGACTCGGGTGAGCAGCTCTTGGATGCGTTCTTTGAGGCTGAACGTTGGGGAAGACGCTGGGTTCACAGCGCCACAGCTCGACTCTGTCCCTGCGCTGAAGGGAGTCACCATGCTCGTAAGCTCCTCTATGTCTCTATTGAACGTCTCAATGAGGACATTCCGTTCCAGCGCGTGCTTCCTCTGAAGGTTCTCCATGCAGACCGTCAGTGAATCCATCTCTTTAACGTTCTCTTCTGACTGCAGGCGCAGGGAATTGTTAGCCTTGGAAACTTCCTGTCTCAGCTTTTCTGCTTCCCACTCGTAGGCGTCTTTAACTTCCCGTAGCTCCTTCTTGTGTTTCGCTTCTAGGTCTTGTAGCTGGATGACCTTATCCAGTGAGTCTATGGGTTCCCCTTCAATCAGAATATGCGTAGCAGGCCCTATGTCCTCGCCCATGGTTACGCTGTCGAGAGAAATACGCTCCAGACATTCAAGTTTGCATTGGAGATCTTTGTTTAGTTTTCTTAGTTTGCAGCAGTTTGCACATTCCGAGTTTGCCAACAGATTTTCTAACTGCTTTTGTTTGAACTCTTTCTCTTGTTGGAATGTCAACCTAATGAGAAGATAGGACAGGTTTGCTTCTCTAAAGGCGTCTACTAAATAGGCATGCCAGTGATTATCTCTACTGTCACAATTAAAAGTATCTAGAGCCAATGACAGGAGCTTGTCATTTTTAGATGTCTTTAAGGTACTGGCAATTTTATTAAGCAAAAATACTTTTGCTTGCAAGGTTTCTGTGAGCTCCTTCAGAATAAGGCCATTGGTTTCGTCGTCAAGCCAGCTGCACTGACGCAATAGGTCTGGTTCAATATCTTCCACCACATCATCAACTTCCATTTTTGTCTGAGCCCCAATTCTGCTCATCAAAAGCAACATGCTCTTCTCTACTGTCACTTGTTTTGCTAAACACCCTTCAAAGCTGCGTGATCTCTCACCCTCGACCTCGCCTGGGTTCACGTGCATGGCACTCAGCAAACGGCTCCAAAACTCTCCCTCTAGCAGCACACTCTGTATCACTTTCTGACTAACGTCACCTGGCTCTCCCTCAAAGGACCCCAGGAAATCTGGGATTAATAAAGTGCTTCGAAGAACATTGAGCATTTTCTCAACACTAACATCTACCTTTGCCAATGCGTCTATCACCCGACTGAGGGCCCCAGACTTCATCTCAATCTTCTCTGCTACTTGCAAAATAATTCCTTTATCTGCTACCTGCCTCTTTCCGGCCTGCACTAACCCATCCTCTATGTTAACTCTGGCTTCGCCTCTACTTGCGCTCGTCTCTAACCTATCTCGCAACGTGCTAGCTTCCTTCTCTGTCTCGATTAGCTTTTCACTACATATACCTTCCGGTTTTTGGTTGGTAGTTAAAAGTTGGCTGTTCAGGGCTTCAAGTTCTGCGCAGCGTATCTGTGTGGACTGAAGCAGCGCTTCTCTCTCAGATAACTTGGCCTCTGAGGCTTCCAGCAACTCTTTGAGCTTCTCCTTCTCTAGCAAACCGTCGTCATCTCCGCCGTCCACCAAGTGGAATCCCAGGCCTTTGAGCGTGGCCTCCTTCAGCTGCAGCCTCTTCTCAGTGTCTTTCAGACTGCTTCCCAGCTCCTCTAACGTCACCAGAGCTTCATGGAGCATATGGGACTTCTCGTTCAGCTCCCTCTCGTAGTACTCTCGGTCTATTGCGTTCGATTCAGTCTCGGCAAGTCTGGCTTTCACCTTGCTCAGCTCCTCAGCAAGGAGAAGGTGCTGTTTCCCACCCTGCAGATTGAGGAGCTCAGCTTTCAGTCGGTCTATCTCCCTGTCTGCCTCGGTCAACTGGTTCACTATCTCCTGGTACCGCTGGGTCAGTGCCCCCTTTTCACTTGTAAGCAGTTCAACTCTCTGGGACAGTGTTCCAACAGTTACCTCGTGAACCTCAGAGTGGTCCTCCACTTTCCAAAGAGGCCCATACGGATTCTTTGAGCAGTCCACCTTCTGCCTTTGAACTTTCCCTAGCATATCCTCCATGGTAAGGAGCCGGGCTTCATAATCAAGGATGCTTTCTCCTGCTTTGGCCAAGCTCCTTTTCACCATCTCATTTTCTACTTCTTGTTGATACTTCCAACTCGCTAAAAGTCTCTGACTGCTACCCTCTTCTCCTATTACCTGACTACTGCTGCTATGAGAGTGTAACAGCTTGATCAGCCCCTTTAAAGTCAAGGGCTCGACAGACATCAAGTCCTCTACTTCCTGAATCTTCTCTGGACTATCCTCTAGCAAGAAGCTAACCGTCATTTGGACAGGCTCTGGGGGTGGGCTCTCCAAAATGGATGGATTTGGGGAGTCAGAAAGGTAAGGTTCCTGTGCGGAGGGGTGAGAAAGCGTGAGGCCAAGCTGTGCCTGCATATTGCGCTTTTTAAGTTCTTGCAGCTGCAGGAGCTCTTTTGTCTCCTGATACTTCTTTGTTAAGCTTTGTGCTTGAGAACTAACCAGTTCTGGCCTCTTCATCTGGGGCGCAAGTTCAGCCTCCAGACCCATAGGAGGCTCCAGCTTGGAAAAGGGGACCAGACAGTTGGTTAACAGACAGCAGGGGACACACAAGCTGACTAAAGGCACTTCTAATCATTAGCTTCCCCAAATTGTACATTACAACATTTCCATTACTAGGTGAAATTAACTACAATGATTAAAACATTACTGTGCTATCCAAAGTATATTTGATTATACAAATATGTTAATTTAGGAAGTGGAAAGAGAGATGATTTTTAATGGCTTATGTTAGTAAATAACAAGAAAACATGCACATTAAATAGTTAGAGTTATTTCATGGAGTAAGTAATGCAGCATTAGTTCCATTAGAATTAGTTATCGGATAGTTTCCAGAGTACAGAGGCATACCGTGTCCTAGGAATATAATTTCTTCAGTTGCCTTTGTCCTGAACTTCTCATGTATTCCTCACAAAAAAATTGTTTCATAAAGTAAATCATCTGCCTTTTGCAAAGTGGCTATGCTTGACTTGTACCTCTGACTCCATGAACATCTTTAAATCCCGTCTCAAATCCCAGTAGTTTACCCCCAATTTGTTCCCATTGTAGTGTCCTTGAATTACTAGAAAGGCGCTTAGAAATCCCATGTATTGTTATTATTATTACTATTATTATTATCATCATTACCTACTACATCATGTTAGATTGTGCTTTACTTTAACATAATAATAATTGTTACACTGCTACAATAAAATGTAGTACCAGTTTAAACTAAACCTTGGAATAATACCATGAATAAATTATTCTTGAAACAAAAACCAAACAAAAAAAAGCCCAACTACACCCATCATATGACAGATCAATTGTAACTAAAACTAACTGCACAAGTCGAGTGGAAAAATCTAGATATTATCCTTTCAACGTTCAATCCATACAGACATTCACACAACCACCAGTTGAAAATGTCTCATATTTCTGAACCTTGGCACGCATTGCTAACAAAGTTGGTTACAAGAAGAAATGGATGGTCTACACATTAGTTAATAGAATATGATGAAACTTAATTTACATGCAAATATTTTAGAAGCCGAGAAGTTAATGTCATACATTACGGCTCAACGTTGGAACCGTCGGAACACTGCTAAAACAAATAGCCTGGCCTCTGGTTTCATGCCATTTAATATCACCAGTCTACTTGTAATGTTCAACAAACATTACTGCTAGCAGGTGTCCGTGACTAATATGCTACGTATTAAACATAAAAAACGAGTAAGTAAGTATTTAAAAAAATATTTCCATGTTGTTGTTTTTTTTACATGCAATGAACTCATGCAGAGGCACATCACCATTTCAAAGCTTTGATGTCAGTCAGTTTGTTTGATGTTTTCTTACAATAAAATACAACATGCAGAGAATGTTACATATAAAAAAGTATGCTTGAGGTGACCACATAGATGTAAACGTTCATTAACGGGCCAGCCTATGACAGTATGGTACAGTGCTGTGTGAACCACAGCCTGGGGCTGTATCTACTCACCGGAGAGATGTAACCGGGCCGGATGTGCTGCTCTCTCTCCAGAGCGGTTCTCAGCTGGACTTCCAGCTCCTGCTTGTGCTGGTTGGAATCGACGAGCTGCTGGTGACAGCTCTCCAGCTGCGCCTTCAGTTCTTCCACCTGTGAAAGGTACGATCCACAGGGAGACGATACCGTTAGGAAAACAAAATTAACCTTTCGTCCACCACACTTTTACCGCACATAGGCACGTACCCCTTTCTTGTAGCTCTCTAACAGTTTCTCCAGCTCGGCCGTCTCTCGGGTCGGCGTGTTGGAGGGCAGCGGCACCCGCCTCTCGTCCCGGATGGGGGTCTTCTCGACCTGCTGCCAGCGCTGTTCAATCTCCTCCTCCACCTTCTGCTGCTTCTCCAGGGACACTGGTCTTCCAGAGTCCTTTGCCGAGTGTCTGTCTCCCCCTGCACTCTCACAGTCCATCCTCCCTGCCTCGCCAGATGCCGGGGGCTCACCGGAGGAGCTCGTGACAGACTCGTAGCGCTTCCTCCTCTCCTCCCTTCTCCGGTTCCGTTCGAGGTCTCCTAATTCGACTTGCAGGGGGTCGGCCTCCTGGGCCCGTTGCTGAGCCAGGGCCTGGGCGATGGGTCGGAACTCGGCCCAGTCAAAGGTCTTTGAGCGGCCCTCTCTCCTTCGCTCCCGTGCCCGGCTCTTCTTTGGGCCCAGGACGGCATCTCGCTCGACGTGCCCGGAGGATAGGGATTCCTGGGTGACGTCGGGCCTCGCCAGACTTTCCAACGGAGAGAAAGACAGGTGGTCTTCAGTTGAGCTGAAGAAGAGCAGCGTTTCAGTAAGCTGAGGAGACAAATTCCGAAAAACGTAGAACAACGAATACGTGGGAGTAATACTGACCTTGCCACATCAGGGGCGGTGGAGGGTCTGACGTTCTTCATGACCGCCTGGATCCAGTTCCTCCGAATGCCTGCTGTCATGGCCGACAGGGTGTGCAACCCCTCCTGGGTCTGAGGAGGACACCAAGATGAGAAGGACACAGTGAAGATACACAACAATGTCACATAAAAGTAGAAAAAAAACCAACAAAAAAAACGACAACCTGACTTCTATATTGCGAGCAATAAGGGAATCCCTCTTACATGTATCTGAAAGCCGTAGTTCCGTTGAGCCTGGTATTCAGTGACATTGTAGCATGTAGAGAGATCTATCTCCCCATCCAGGTCAGAAGCCTGGGAAGACACAGATACAAACGTCACACACGCTTTCTTCAATAAACTAAAACGTGTCTGTTTGAGTCATAGCAGCCATTGAATTCCCAGTATTACCTCCTCAGCAATAGAGTCCTTGTAGTATCGTAGACTATGATCAGTCAGCACAAACCAAAACTTCTTCCACTGCAAAAGGATGAAAAATAAATAAATAAAAAAACAGGTTTGCACAGAGGAAACAGGTTACCCTAGAGTTGAAGCAAAACATAAACACATGCTTAAAAAAAGATTTGCAGTATCAACAGAAGAAGATTGACATATCAAAACAAACATTATTTCAGAGACCCTAGCAAAGCAAGATATAAAGAACTCGAGCAAAACACGGGCAATGGCATGTGCCAGACTGATATTTCTCAATATGACATATACGGTGACACTGCTGTTGCATATAACTCTTCGATCTTGAAAGACCACCGTAGACCCAGCCCACTCTTTTAACTGACAACCCTTGAAGCCGCCATCAAAGTCAGGTCCACCCACTTTAAAGGCCATAGAATGCTACAGATATGTTGCGGGAGCTTTGCCGTAGGTGGACAGTTCACATGTCGCTTGAACTAGTCAGGCGGCATCACTACTTTGAGGACATTTTAACACGCTCCAAAAAAAACAACAACTTGAAAGCAAGTGGAACGCTAACGAATACTGTCGTATAAAGTTCATCACATTTGTTATGCTGAAGGACTTTAAAATCAGTCTTTAAGTCCGATTCAATTGTATCGACACCTTAATGTCTAAAATATGAGCAATTAAACCCGTGTTCTATGTATTACCTGTCCTTGCTCGTCAAGCCTCACCATCCAGCCCTTCTTAAAGTTCAGTAGGTCCGGCTGAAAAACAGAAAAACACACTTTTGTCAAACTCCTTCCTGACAAATGGAAAAATCCAAATCAAATCAAATGTGGATGCAGTATGTTTTGATGAACCCATGGCTTAGATCATGCGCAATAAAAATAACAGATGCTTATTACATTTATACATAATAAACCATGAAAGCAGCTTTGCACAAATCTGTACTGACAACACCGTAGCCTATAGCCAACTTACCTGCACCTACAATAGGAGCAAGGGAGTGAATCATCCTAAGCCTGCCATTGCCAAAATAAATGTTCCAACTGTTTTCAGCACTTGGTTAAATATGATAATACAATTAGGATTATATTGGGAGTGTCATGAAAGTTAATGAAATATTGTCATAGAATATCAGTGTTCACATTCATAAATACATTAAGAGCAGAAAAAAGCACACTCCTCATGCTGCCTCCACAACAGGTAGATGTTGACCCCAACAACAGTCTAGGAACGGGTTGAACTTTAGTCTCCAAACTCAGCCATGCTGTAATCACTATGGGCATAAAGCATAGCACTTTTGGTCAGTGATTGGGGTCAACTTGTACCATATATTCTGACAGCCGTTAAATCGTCACTCAGCTTTCAAGAGTATTTCCATGGGTGCACACTATTGTTGTATTGTGATTCCACACAGTGGGGGAAAAACACATACGCGCGCCCACGCGCCCACGCACACACGCACACACGCACACACTCACACACTCACACACTCACACACTCACACACTCACACACTCACACACTCACACACTCACACACTCACACACTCACGTGCACAGTTGAGGAAGCAGTGGTAAAGGCTGTGACACACTCAAACCCACACACTCTGTGACGTTCCACGTCTCTCACTTGACCACAGAGAGACGCACAGCTCCTTTAATGGGTGCACGGCAAAACCACAGCGCCAGAGGCCTTGTGCCAGCACACAGGACGAACAGAAGGGTAACCTGGACAGGAGAGGGAGAACGGGAGACGGCACCGCCACCAGCTGCGCGGAGGACTGCACTACGACGTCCACGTTCTCACACAACCGCACGCAGCAGACCAGAGAGACAACACCAGGGAGCAGCATCAGTCTTGGCAGCAAAGAAAATTTTTTGTTTTGTTTTAATGGTACGTTCCATTTTCAGGAAACAGCCTAATGACTAATACAGACACAGGATACAGGATGACACGCATGTAGTTAACTAATCATTAGGTCTCTAGATTTTTACAAATTTCATGATGGAACTTTGGCAGTCGCTTCAAACCAAGCCGGAGAAACGGTTTCCCACGCAGGGCTGTCCCAACAAGCCGCCAAGCTTAGGGACTTGATGTCTGGCAGGTCAACTAAAGCCTCTCTCCAACAATGAACGTTACCTAAACCGTGTGGGCCCCCTCGGACACAAACAACCTAAGTAACCTCTGTGTGCCCGGCTGGAGCACTAGAGCGTTCCTGTGACCTTGGACCCCAGCGGCTTAGGGCAGAACAGCAAAGGCATTGTCTGGACCTTCAGCCTGAGCTCGCTCTCTCACTCTCTCTCTCTCTCTCTCTCTCTCTCTCTCTCTCACTCTCTCACTCTCTCACTCTCTCACTCTCTCTCTCTCTCACTCTCTCACTCTCTCTCTCACTCACTCTCTGCACACACACACACACACACCTTGGACAAACAACACGGGCTGATTAGGCTGCTGGAGTTTGTCTTGGGAGACTTGCCACCCACACAAGGGCCCGGTTGAACTCGCTCAGCTACTTCGAGGCTGAACGCTCACTGAAGAAGAGACACAATGGAACGCCTCCTCGGCCAGAGTTGACAGGGACACCATGACTACCACAAACACACCGGACGCTGCTGGCCTGTCGAAGGCCTGCGGGTACCCAGACAAAACCAACCCCTCCTCAGTGGTGTGGGAAAGGGGCTGGCACAACGGGAAGAAGCTCATCATAAAGGGATGGAAAAAGGACATATTGAAAGAAGACACTTACTGTCATGACGGACTCGGTGGTGCGTCGGTCCAGGGACTTGGCTCTCCTCAGCGGGGGCAGGGTGGAGGGAAAGTCCAGGTCCTGGCCCAGGTCACGCCTCGGCTCCTGGAACGAATGAACACGCGCACACACACACACACACACACACACACACACACACACACACACACACACACACACACACACACACACACACACACACACACACGCTTGTTGGTCTAACTATGGCCCGTTCGCTTACTTATTTGTACGTGTTTGATTTCACAACTTCCTGGTGGACAACTAGTCATTGGGTGCCACCGGGGGGAAAATGCATCATGGGCATACAAACAATGGATGGGAGAGAGTCAGTGTTTTAGAGCATGGTTAGCTCCAGCAAGACTCGATCCATGACTCTTGAACCTTCCCAGCATCAACATCATATAGCTAAACCCAATGTAAGAAAATAAAAATTGCCTGAGGTCGGAACAGCGTTTAACTGAACGAGAGAGAAAGAAAACAGAGGGAAGTCAACTGGCACTGCTCGGGAAAACAAGCCCTCCCTGACACCGCGTGCCTTTGACAGCAGACGAGAGAGGGGGGGGGGGGAACAAAAAAACTAAAACAAAACTCACACGTACGTGCATTCTGCCACCCCCACACACCACCCTCTGTTTATCAGGGACGATCGCTGTGTAGAACATGTTTGGTGACGCCGCCATTTCGCCAACTGACTGGGATACAAGCGGCCTCGCTTTACTCAAGCGGCTCTTGTTGTTCGTGATAAGCGTCTCTCGTTGTGGACTCTGGTTTGGGCTTTCTGTGTTCTCCTACGGAGCGGCTCTAACCCGTTCTGACCCCCAGCAGGGATGACCACGGTGGGAAAGGGAAGCAGAGCCACCAGGGGAATCCCACCACAGAGTGGAAACTGGAAATGAATGCTGCACACACTCCTGAGCTTTGACCTCCTCGCCTCCCCCTTAACCAAAACAAAAGCAGGACAGCGAGAGAGAGAGAGAAAGAAAGAGAGGGAGAGAGAGAAAAACCCACACACGCAGCCTAAGCTAAGCTCTGATGCCTAAGCTAAGCTCTCTGGGTTTTGTGACGTTGTATGTAAATCACTTTGTTTACAAAGACTTACCACCTTTGTTATAAAACTCTGTGCAATGTTTGCTCTGTTAGCACACACACACACACACACACACACACAGTGAGAGAAGACCGTGGTTACCTCTCTGTGGAAGCGACGGTGCTCGCTGCGGCCCTGCCTTGCTCCACTCCTCCCTGCCTCTTCCACCTCCATCCGCTCGGCATTCTCCAGCTCCAAGGCCTCCAGCTTCTCAATCACACCAGAGCGGCTGGAACGAACACGAACACACACACACACACACACACGAACACACACACACACACACACACGACACACACACACACACACACACACACACACACACACACACACACACACACACACACACACACACACACACACACACACACACACACACACACACACACACACACACACACACACACACACACACACACACACGGCTAAAGGTTACAGGTCAAGGGTAATTAATAAACTGTCTCCCTGTCGAAACAGAAAGCTTAAGTGTTAGGATAGGACTACAGCGGTTATTTTAAAACTTATTTGATACATATAAATGTATCCTTATTGTGAATATTTACTCAATAGAGTCAAGACAGACATGGTAGTCCAAGTGCAAGAAAAGGCTGGGAGATGAAAAATACATTCAAATAAGTGGCAGTCTACTCGATGGTTATTTGCTTCACTCGGCAAACAGAAGAGAACCTCGAGCAAACATACACGTAAGCGGAACACCGCCGGTGTTCTCACACACATCCTTCTGCTTAATTAGTAGAGAGTACACGTTACTTGGCAAAAGAGAGCGAGGCAGTGGGGAAATATTAAATGACGCCTTTTTTCCCCCCTCACTGTTGCCCTTATTTGGGGAATCCTCTGCGGTAGCTAGCCTCCTTAAAAGGCAACGAGGGCTAGAGGAGGAGGACAGGCACCGAGGTATTCCAGTCTCATGATCGCAGGCTGTTCTCCTGGCTGCTGGGGCGCACAGTGGCACTGAGCGGGTACCGCAGTGTGTGTGTGTGTGTGTGTGTGTGTGTGTGTGTGTGTGTGTGTGTGTGTGCTACAGAAAGTCATCAGTTCCCATAAAGCCCAAATTGACGAGTTATCTGTCGAGCAGGATGACAGCGGGTATTCCTCCTCGTTTCCCTCTCCTCCTTTTTTCCCTTTCAGCCACGGGATGGATGGGTGGATATAGGGACGAATGGCAGCAGGAAGTCGGCTCTACTTGGAAAACCGTGACATACACACACACCCCCCACCCCACCGCGGGCCCATTCGGTTTGTTTGAAATCTGTGTGTGTGTGACTTTTGACCTTTCCTCTATCCGAGCCGTGGGCCAGGGGGGCAAGCTGGGCGAATGGAAAGTACAAAGCCTGTTTATACAGTGAGCGCTTAGGTTACAGCGTAAGCTCTGATACGGGAGCACAACCTAACAATAACACGCTCTCCTATGAGAAACACACGCGGGGATAATCAAAGCAGATAACGCGCTGCCTGCGCTTCACCAAATAGGGCTTTTCCCCCCTTTGCCCAAAATCCGCCGCTGTGTGTGTGTGTGTGTGTGTGTGTGTGTGTGTGTGTGTGTGTGTGTGTGTGTGTGTGTAACCGTGCGCATCAAAGAAGCAGCGAGCAAGTGCGTCACCAGACAGTGGGCCCTGTGTGCGTGCCTTTAAAAGGATAAGCTGGGCCAGTGAGCGCTGGGCGTCTAGCTGCCTAGCGTCGTGAGCCCGGCTGCCCAGGGAGCCCACTAGCCTGGCTGACCCGCCGCTATATCCAGCCCCGATTAACTGATTTACCGTGCGCACAGGGGATACAGCGGCTTTACCCGGCTAAATATATACATCTGCTCGGGTCCGACCAGAGCCTACTGCTACAAACAGCCTCATTCAGGGCCCAGAGCAGCTGTAGAGACGAGAGGACAGGCGGTAGCTATCTAGCAATAAAAACAGAACAGAAAAACAAACACCCTTTTTCTTTTGTCCCACAGCGTAAGAACATTAAGGAGGAGATAAGGGAAATTAAGGGGCACCGCGACAATAAGACAGCCGCCAGGTCTCACCTCCTCTCAGGGCTGAACACGGCCTCTCTCTCCCGCCTCTCGGGGTTCTTGGCCCGGCTCCTCTTCTCCGCCTTCCTGGCCTCGGCCTCCAGGCGGCGGGCGCGCGGCGTGTCGTGGTGGCCGTAGGCGTTGCCCCCCCGCGGGCCGGCCGGGTGGCTGTCGCCGCTGGTGACCGTGCTGCCGCTGGCGTCCGAGTCCAGCGAGCTGACCGAGCCGCTGATGTGCGAGCCGTTGGAGAGCAGCGAGCTGCCCGAGGGGAAGGGGTCGCTGGCCGCCGGGGACAGGCAGCGGGGCAGGCCGCCCAGGCTAGAGCAGGAGCCCGTGGGGGACAGCAGGTCCTGGGGGGGCTGGGGCGCGGCGCCATGGAGGGGCGGGAAGGAGCGGTCCAGCTCGTCGCCGTTCAGGGAGCCGGCGTCTGAGCCGCGGCCCACTGAGGCCACGTCCCCTATGATCACACATACACACACACACACACACACACACACACACACACACACACACACACACACACACACACACACACACACACACACACACACACACACACACACACACACACACACACACACACACACACACACACGAGTCAGACCATCCATCAGGTAACCTGCAACAACAGGCTATGTCTGGTGCACACATTTGAAGAACATTTAAATAGGAAATTAAGAGCCCTGTCCTGACAAAACTCCCCCGTACCTGCAGGGGGCAGCGGTGAGCCCAGTGGGGCCAGGTCAGCTGCCGACCACACAGCCGCTCCCTCAGCTTCCCTCTGGCTCAGCTCCTCCTGCCAGATGATGGAGCTGGAGTCTGGGACCTTTTCCGCCTCGGGGATGCCTGACCCGGTCACCGCCACCTTGGCTGGACCTGGCTCCTGGACAGGAGATGGACAGATCAGTTCCTTTGCCGTCCCACTTGCGTTTTAGATAAGATAGAGCTTATACATTCTCAGCAAAGTGCTGCTAGTCTCTCTATGACAGCAAGTTGGGCTGTTACCTGGGAGGTGGTGGGCTCCACCTTGCGCTTTTTCTTCTGGTTCTGCTTGTTGGTCCGGGGATACACCACCAGTTGTTCGGTCCACCTGGGGAGAGTAGGGGTAGGGCAGAGGTCACGGTGAGGACGGCACATCTTGGGCTCCCACTACTTTCACAGACGTCCACACGCACGCGCACGCGCACGCGCACGCGCACGCGCACGCGCACGCGCACGCGCACAGACACAGACACAGACACAGACACAGACACAGACACAGACACAGACACAGACACAGACACAGACACAGACACAGACACAGACACAGACACAGACACAGACACAGACACAGACACAGACACAGACACAGACACAGACACACACAGACACAGACACAGACACAGACACAGACACAGACACGCACACAGCACACGCACACACACACGCACACGCACACGCACACGCACACGCACACACACACGCACACACACACGCACACAGACACGCACACGCACACGCACACGCACACGCACACGCACACGCACACGCACACGCACACACACGCACACACACACACACGCACACGCACACGCACACGCACACGCACACGCACGCACGCACACACACACACACACACACACACACACACACACACACACACACACAGGCAGGACGTACCCGTTGATGATCTCCTTGTTCTCCCCCCTGATGAAGTACTCCTGCTCGGGGGTGACGATGCAGAGGGCGTTCTTCTGGCCCGTCTTGGGCTCGGCGTCGATGACGTCCGTGCACTGGTTCATGTTCACCGTGCCCTGGGGCAGCGTGCTCGGCTGCAGGACAAACCGCATGGAGAGAGAAACGGAACTGACGGTCCTGGCTTTTTTAAATGTCACCCTTCTCACAATGAGCGGACGTAACGCTGAACACGCCGTGCGTCGTCACCATGCCAGAATATTCCAGCAAACGCTAACACAAGCAAATGATGCAGATATTTCTACACTACTGAAAACATATGCATATTTATTTACTTCTAAATGACATGTGACCGCTTACTGTAGAATCAACCATGGACTCGTCAACTCATCACCTTTAGTATTTCATGCAGGCTACGTTACTGAATATACTGACAATTTCTTTTCACTGTTCCGGAAGCCATTAGCCAGCTTTCGTTTACAGCACGCAAGCGCAGGGACCCCAGTTAATCCGGACCCCGAGTTCATGTAGAAAAATTACGCCTGCCAACTGAATGGAGTGAATGACAGCATTGGGAAGCTGGACCAACGCTGCTTTATGCGTCTGTGTGTGTGTGTGTGTGTGTGTGTGTGAGAGACACTGTCTACACCCAGCATGCTGGTTTGTTAAGTCAGCTTTGTACACTCGCTAAGAGAGTCCATGCTCATGATTCCCAGAGCATGAGGGCCCTCAAGAAAGCTCTGCCGGCATATGATTATAATAATACTTTCCAGCTTTTCCTCCCACAAGGATTTGCAACGCATCTTTGTCCATCTCTATAAAAATGACATAACTAACTCCTTCCATACTTCTGGGACGACAGACCATAATAGTAACGTAGAAACAGTGCGTTTGCCATCACCCAAAACAACCATCAATC
This sequence comes from Galaxias olidus, assembly GCA_026901105.3. Classification (NCBI taxonomy): domain Eukaryota; kingdom Metazoa; phylum Chordata; class Actinopteri; order Galaxiiformes; family Galaxiidae; genus Galaxias; species Galaxias olidus. The sequence continues at coordinate 162,767 of JAPMUY010002658.1, read as the reverse complement.
AACTGTTTAACAACCATGGCCGACTGGTACCGGTTGCACCAGTTTTAGGAAGGGGATAGCACAATGTCAAGGTGATTTCTACCTGTGAGTAACACTGTCACGTTAATCCTGCCTGTAAAAAGAAGCCCGTTAACTCTCCCCCCTCTAACCCAGACATGGCCTAGGAAAAGTCTCCTCGGCTCCGATCCTGAAGTGCCTTTATCAGGCCCCTATGCTGGGCCGCCTACTGCCGATGCAAAACAGGTGCTGCTGCTGCTGCTGCTGCTGCTCCCCTCAGCTCCTTTTAAGGCCATTCAGCACAGATCCCACTTTATTAAGATCTGCCAGTAAACCCTGGGGGCTGCCAAATATGGCAATTACCCTGGGTCACACTTAGAGGAACCGGGAGGCTGCGGTGAGGGAGGAGAAACGGGAGCAGAGGGCAACGCGGGGATCTAGCTAAACGCTGCGGAGAGGAGAGAAGGCTGGGAACCGTCAGACAGGGCCTCTGCGTGGCCTGTCAAATTAGCGTCAGCCACAGTGATAGAAGCGGGAGCAGTAGAGCTGGCAGCTTGGGTTCCCCGAATGGCTTTTCGACTTGACTTCCAATCCAGTCGATCTACATCTACGGGCGTCTACGACGATATGGTTCCTCCAGTATTTCAGTCCCATAAAAAAACTAAACTCTAGTGGTCGCTCAACCACTTTCTCTCTGTCAGCAGGGTAAGGAGCGTCGACGTAAAGCCCTGCAAAGTTCTGCAATAATCGAGTGTCCTAGTTTCCGAGTAGACAATTGCAGTAATATAACCCTCTTGTAGCAAGCTGTGGGGCCGTGCTGCATCTACGCTACTTACTAGACTAGGACAATTGCTGGCACGCTTACAATGGGGCCGAAAGAAAAACGAACGCACGTTTTGAAAAAGCTTTGTGTACTACAACACGCGAGTCAGATTGAATGCAACAATTCAACGCCACTTGGCAACGTCTTTGTCCATTGAGAGAGTAGAGGTCAGGCAAAGTTGAAGTCAAGATGAGGCCGCTCCCCAAAATGCTGATCTAAGCAAAGCTCTGCCTGGATTGCTCACCGACAGTCAAAGTACAGATTTTGTGACGAGGAGCTGTTCCCGCAGCAGGCAGAGGCACTATGCCCTCGCCAAAACAAAGGGGAGCAATCCGCCAAGGCTGCCATTCAGAACCCCGCACCTAACCACGTTGAGTTTCCTTTCTACGGGAGATTCAATCCCATATCCTCTGATTGTGTCTGCCTTCCATGGGGCCGTCTTCTAATTTTAGAACCAAAGAGGGGGTATTATTAACATTAAGGACTTTCTCACACTCTTGAGCTCAGCTTCTGAAAGGACCTGACACCGAAAAAGGGGTTATGAAACGCAAGTAGGTTTAGAAATGGAATGACAGACAGCCCGTCAAATCGGCCACAAAACGTTTGAAAGTCATACGGCTCATTGAGCACAACCATACCACTACTATGTTAATTCAAGCAATTATGTGGAAGTGAATACGACACCTTGAGGGGAAATTATAATTGTATGTAGCCTAGCCCATGAGCAAACTCATGAAAGTGAAAAGAAAAAAAAGGATTATATATATAAAAAAATAAATAAAATAACAGTGGTGTGAAAAACATACAGACAGCTTTAGAATTAAGTGGAGTACACCCACTCCATAAAAATTATAAATTCTTCTGGGGTTTTTACGGCTCGAGCCGGTGGCAAGCCCCAGCCAGAGACCACAGCGGAGCAGAAGCTGCTGTTTTATATGGCATGTGTGCCTCGACACGCCAGTGCCCTCCATCCCCGGTTCCCCGCCACTGGAGCTCCCAGCCCTTCAGACAGGAACTGCCAGTCTAGCGGCAACGGCCGCCGCCCCTCCCCTCCCGACTGCTCCCGCCACGCCGGGATACCTTGAGGGCCGTTAGACGGCGTCCCTGAGACGGCACCTGGCAGAGCCGGAGGGACGCGTGGAGGCGGGGCCTCGCTTTGCTGCTCTCAGTTGTTCTGCTGTCAGTTCAGGCCTGTGGCCTCTCGCTTAAATATCAGCAGTATAAAACGACCTGGCCTTCTCCCGTCACTCTCCTCGCGGACAGCGGCCCTTCTCCCTGGTGGGTGGTCCAGCTTAAGGGCTGATTCTGTCAACGTCGAGCCTCCTCACTCCCGTGCTCTCCCCCGTTCAGCCCGTCTCATTAGTGTCTCCGGCACGTCTTCCCTCTGTCACGGGCCTTCTCTGAATCGCCTGAGTTTTATCTAATCTTTTACACGTGCAATCTCCATTCCACAGCGTTGGGAACAGGCCGCTTACAGTAGAGCACCGTGTGTGGAATGTGTGGGTCTGGGGCATATCTGATGTTTCCCTGTGGTTTTTTGGGGGCTAATGCTAGCTCGTTCTGTCTCCCTCCGTTTCTCCCTCTGGTCCTGGGACTGGGAGCCCACTGCAGTTCACCAAATATGGGCATATGAGAGGAATGCTACTGGAGGATGGAGAGCATCTCTCTCTCTTTCTCCCTCTCTCTCTCTCTCTCCTTGTGGCGAAAATAGTTCAGCGTTAAGAGGCCATGGCTTCCCAAGTAGAGCACTGGTCAGAATCACCCATGCTCATTTCAGATTCATATCTTTACAAAAAAAAAGAAAACGCGTGACATTAAAACATAACCTCAGAGAGAAATCTTGCCAAACAGGCCATTTGGAAATCATGAAATCGTCAAATAAAATGCGTGCACTTCCTAGTCTGCTCTCTACCAAACCCATGCTGGGTCGCCCCACTCGGGCCTCATTGGTTGGCCGGCAGGAGAGGACTTACTAACAATCACTTCAAGCAGGATAAGTAGACGGCCCTCCTAGACCATATTGGGGCTTTTATGGAGACAGTCAGACAGGAGGAGAATCGGGGCTTCAAGCCTGTGCAATAAACAGACGCTCAAACTATAGTCCCCGGTGATGTCAATGCATTCCAACCTTGCCTCATAAAACACTATGAATAAAACTCGACCGTCATGCAGGAGACAGGAAAACAGCCTTATTATACTGGCACTGAAGCAACTTGTGACCAGGTAGTCAGAGAGGCATTACAAAGCATTCACATGGCTCAAGGCAGCCTCTGGAGAGGACCTCCTTTGGCTTCTGTCATGTGGCTGGCGGCTCGAGGGAAGAGTGTTAATCTGATCACCGGGAACAATGGCGTCTCTATCGTTGGTCATTCTGTTCATCAAGCCATTTGGCGACAGTACAAAAGCCAAGGGACATACAAAACAAGCCCAAAGCCCATTCCTTCATTTGGAAAAACAGAGGGCTGGCCGCTTCAGTCTCCCTGGCACGGTAGGCTTAACAAAACCAGGACACCGCTCATTCTGGCAGGGCGGGAGGAGCGATCTAAAGCAAGAGGACTACATCAAAAGAGAAAGTGAGAGTGAAGGCAAACAGGGGGGTATCTGGTCTATAGAGTTCTACTGTATTGGAGCCAGAGAGAGGGAGGCCACCCACCACAGAGGATGTATACATTCATGTAACTCAAAGAAAACATATGTCTCTACCCCAAGCCTTTGAGTAAACATCCCTGGCTTTGACCCGACAGCAAAACATCACCGTCCACGGCTGTTTTGGGAGAACCTCAAATCTGGAGGAGCACGGCGGCCATTTTCCTGCGTTGGTTTTTATGGCTTCCGAAGTGTTCCTTGCTTACATCATGAAAGGAGGGGAAGATAATGAGGCTGCCTGGACGTTGGAATAAGCCTCACAATGAGAGGAAAACACAGTTGCACGCCAGCGCGGGTGTCACTAGGAAAAGGACGACAGCACACACAAACATACACACAATTTCCTCTCTTTGTCATCACTGGCCTTTATCAATCACCACCGAGACAGAGGGAGCCATGCGAGAGTGCGGCGGGCAAATCCCAGCGTCTACTCCTCTTCATCACCCTAGCCCCATCTTGAAGAGGAGAAGAGGAGCAGGGAGCAGGGAAGGCGCTTCAACGGCGCTGAGTTCCAACGGGCCGGGCTGTGTGTGCTCGGGCTGTCGCTCCGTCCGCAGCGAACACCCTGGCAGTGTGTGGGCCTCCCTGTTTACACACAGGGACTCTAATCTCCAGCCTGATCGGCCAGAGGGCTTGGTCACCCGTGTCACACTCCCAGGCTACGCACGCGCACACACACAGAACTGCGAGCTGATTGGACAGCGCAAGGAGACTCCTCGAGCTCTTTCTCAACTTGTCCCTAACCTTTTGTCCTCTGGTTCACCCTCTCCCCCCTGGTCTCTTACAGGCCCCCCCCCCCCCCCACCCCTTTTCTTGTACAGTCCATTTCTCACTCACTCCTCTCACGTCAACTCCTCCCCTTTGCTGCGTTGCTAAGTGTTATGGTGGGAGGGGAATTCCTCAGTGTCAAGGCCTCTCCGGTAGGGGGCTGGGCCTTTTTCAACACTGTATCTGTCTCTGTGATAAGCACACCAAGCACAGCCATCCCTGCCCCAGGTAGGACCGTCTGATAAGCAATCTACACATTTCACACAGGCGTTGACTCTGTCTAGAGCGGAGGTAAACAGAAAGGAGAAAAAAAAGAAAGAAAAAGAAGCCAGTTCTGTGACATGGCGTCGGCCATTGGCTTACCGATTCGTCCAGGGCAAAGCGCAGGCAGCCGTGTTCGTAGAGCACGAAGAACCTCCGCTGCCATTTCTGCCGGGAGAGAAGTGGGTTATTCCAACTGACAAATCCACAGTGTAGATATGACACAGTAGATGGTACACGCTTCATTGATGCCCTTTGACCATCTACATGACTCCAGAAATGGCTTTGATGGGTTCATACACAACATTCATATGTCAGACCAGAACACTTCCACAGGTGAAAGTTGACTTAGTCATGAGCTGATATACTTTAACATGGGGCTGTCAGCCTGGGGGGGGGTGGGGGGGGAGATGTGAGTGTAGCCTGTAACTTGTGTGTAGAAACAGGTAAGGGTGCACATACACACCCATCCCCCAGTCCACACCGATACACATGTTCTTACCCGGGATCTCTGCATTGGATTGTCAAAGTCTGTTCCCTCAGGGGCCAGGCACAGCCATCCGCCATAAATAGGTTTAGCCTGTAAAAGAGCAAAACAAGAGCAATTTAGGCAATCATTAAAACTGGAAGAGAGAGGGAGGGAAGTGAGAGTGTGAGGGGGAAGGGAAGGAGAGATAGGGAGAGAGTCCGCCTGAGAGAGAGAGAGAGAGAGAGAGAGAGAGAGAGAGAGAGAGAGAGAGAGAGAGAGAGAGAGAGAGAGAGAGAGAGAGAGAGAGAAAACACCAAACAGCCGTTTGGGATCCAGATGTTGCCTCTGCTCTTTCAGGGTATTTTGAAACCCCACAAAATCAGTTAGTGAGCCTCTCTGGTGTAATCAGCTCTGTTTGAAGACATGCTCGAGTGCCTCTCCTGCCCATTTCCTCACAAATGTGGAGCACCAAAACAAAGTTTCCACTGTGAATGACACTGGCTTGTCAGCAGACAGACCTTTCCATCAGAAAACCCCTGAACAAGCCCAGGTCCATCTAGCAGCCACCTTCCCCTTCTGGATGAGTTGGACCACAAACAACTGCCACCCGAAATTAGAAACTCAAAATTTCTAAACAAGTGGAAGCAATTTGTTCCAACAGACCGGGAGGCAGGCCTTTTAAAATGGCTGCTGTCTGTACTACCTTAATACTTGGTATCAGTTAAAGCCTTCAGCATTGAACATGAGCAATCAACTGTCATGCCTGACTTTTTGCACCCTACTCAAACCCGTGAAACCTCAGGTAAGCGTCTCACCTGGCATTCAGATTATGAGTGTGCTGCTTCAACATTGACCTTTTCACTCTGCCATGCTGCTACTTGTCAGACATAAATCTATAGGCTCTCATTTTGGCGCTGATGTCTGCAGCTGTATGCAAGTACTTAAATGAAGTGAGGCCATTTCAATGTGATTTAAGATGAGAAAACCTGTTGGTGCCCAGATAAGGACAATCAAATCACAGAGGCAATTTGACAAAGAATGACTGATGATTTTCCTGGAACGGCTGACTGCCTACGCACACAGACAGAGCGCGGCTGAAAACCTGTACTGATCTCTGATAGATTCAAAGGGAGGGCTATGCTAAGAGGGAGCAGCTGTGGCAGAGGCCTGTAGCAATGTTGGCCCGCAGAACCAAGAGGCCTGGAAAGAGCAGTAGACACACCCATGTGCTCATCCTCCACACCCACAGACAGATGCACACACACTTCCGTGGTCCTCCCACGAGCCCACGACCCCCTGTGCGTGCACGCACGCACGTACACACACCCCCCCACCCCGACCCCCTGCCTTCTCCCAGCTCTCTGAGAGGACCACTTCCCTAAGCTCTCAACCCTGGGACCTCCCACCGGCAGTGAGGTTAACTCTCCATTTCCTCCCCGGCACTAGCCAGGGGGCCTGGGGGTCTGGAGGTGAAAGCTTCCCTCTCGAAGCTCCATCTTATTTTATCTAAATGTTGGGTCTGGGCCTTATTCTAGTAAGGGATTATCTCCTTTACCATGACTTACAGTGGCGAAGGCAAACACAGCTGGGTATGCCACTGAGGGGGGCCTATGGAAACAAACAGTGCAGTGTCACAACAGTCACCCAATACACTAGCAATGGTCCCACGGTCTGCGGCAGCCTGGGCCTGCTAACTAGGTAGAACACCGACTGGACATAGGCCGTTTGGTACACAGTCAACACACCTTTCACAACACTTTCCCTGAGATGGTAGCTTTTATAGGGAATCCTGAAGACTCTATCTAAACGTAAGCCCTGTGCTTGGTCAACGGCAGAACAGCCTCTAACCTGACAGGGGGTGAGGGGCAGAGCAGCCTCTGGGAAACTCTGCTCCACATCCCCGATCCCACACTTCCTTTCTCAAGCTCTTCCTTTCCCCTCCCCACATCTCTTACTCCTAAACCCCCATTCCCCCCAGTCTCCCTCCCCAAGTCTCCACGACCATCTCATTCCTGCCGCCGGCCTCCCTTTGGTTCCCTTGACCCTCGCTCACTCCCGACACATTCCCCAGAGCCTCGTGTCTGCTCCCCGACACAATTCGATGAATCTTTCTCCGACATCATACCCTGCCATCCTCCCACCACCTCTCCCTGGGTTTGCTCTCGTCTGTAGACTAGGGAACACATCAGTGGTAGGCCAGGGGAGGGATTCTCTGTCGTCCTAGGCCTGAACAATCGGCCATGTGACTAACAGCAATTTATGCTTCGGGGGGGGGGGGGGCTGGGAGATGTCCTTTTAAGACAAGGCCGTGTAAGCAGCAATAAAATAATCTAACTCCGACGTCATCTCCCCCTCTTCTACCTTCTATCCTTGGAGTCTTAAACAAAGAGGTTGTTTATATTGGATACTCTTCTTCCGACATTCAGCTCCCTTCCCCTTGGATAACTTTTCCATGTGGGCTATCTATTTCAATGCTACATTTACAGGCTCAGTTCTATAAACTTAATGTGTGTTCGTGTGTGTGTGTGTGTGTGTGTGTGTGTGTGTGTGTGTGCTGCTGCTGCTGGGCCTGCGACTCCTGCTTCCTTCAAGTTTCAAATAACTTCCATCTAAGTTAGGGCTCAAATTCACTTAGCCTAATGAGTCATTCCATGTATTTTAACATTAACAGCATTCAAATTGCAGTGTTGGACCATTTTGACTTGCTTATTACGTTTGTCTATGAGCAAGACTCTGTGGGTAAAGGCCAGCAAAACTGTACGTATACATACTGGTACTTGAGTAACGTATTGCAATAACAAAAGCTAATGGGGGCACTACCGACGTTACATAAAAGGCTAGAGATGATTTTGAGGCCAATAGAGTTGGAGTACACTCATAACCCTGCTTTGTACAATACCCCAATTAAGTACTGTTAATCTATGAACTGTCAAAAAGGTTTAGAAACTGCTGTTGCATATTACTTGGCTGATGAACAAATTACAAAACCACTTCAGAATAGGAGCCTTGAGTGGGAGGGGTGAGTGATAGGAGACTCAACACGGGTGATTAGTGGAGACCAGTACAGTGAGCTTCTCTGGTTCCGTGAATGCCGTCATAAAAGCATCGGGAGAGAGCGTAGGCTAGGGTCGCAGGGGACTCAAAGGACGTGATGTAAGCATAAGACTGGCTATTATGCCCCAAGAAGAGTTTGGAAGGGGTTAAAAAGCAGCCGCGACACAAAAACTAGGAAAGGAAGACACACAAGTAAAGAAACGTTCCGCAGGGAGACGCACCCGTATCGCAAACATGCACACATAAACACACAGAGGAGAGGATGCTGACGTTGGCGTTTGGCTCTTAAGCCATGTTCAAGGGCCCATCTGGACCTCATCGCCTGGTATCAATTACAGGATACAACAGAGACTAAACCAATGATCTGGCGAGAAAGCATAGAGCTCCTTTCACTTACAACTTCACCAAACTGAAAGACAGATAACCTCATAATCTCGTCCACATTCTTCACTTTCCCTTTAATAATAAGTTATGGCAATGTTGTTCCTCATAAATACATTTTAAAAATGTGGTCGAGGGACAAAACCAGCACACACGGTTCTGTTTTTTTGTTTAGTTTTAGTTTTATATTAATATTAAGTATTATTTTCCTCTATTTGACCTAAAATTCGAGTGTCATATTGCTATGATTTGAGCATTTTTTCAATAGCCTCAGCTCCAGTGCCATGTACAGACTTTTCATAATCAAATGGCCTATAGTAAATGATATGTCACTGACTGTGAATGAGATGAGAAATTACAAAGAAGTAGGCTGAATCAGTTTGCCAAGAAATAGTCAAACGTTGCAGATAAATAATTGCTGATGACGTCTGTCACCATACAAAATGCTTATCGAAATGGTTGGCTGCCTTCTAGCCAGAATTATCACAAAACAATTCAAATTCGACTGATTAGAAAGGACAATTCACATAAACAGTTTACCTGGTTTAGATCTTGGTCAGTCAATAGATGCAATTCTCGTGGTTTGAAGCAGTTCTGGCATTTACTTTTATTAAAAATGTTCGCTTGGAATTTCCTGCATGAATTTTCTTTTGCAGTCGACATTGCAATTGTTTTTAGTTAACGAACGTTATTGAACTTGTTTTTGAAGTGAATAATACTCAAATGTGGATAATCCCGTTGTTTTCTTCTGCGCTCCTTTTAGTTTTATCCAATTTAGAAAAGGGGCCCATCAATATAAAACATGATCCTCCAGCGTAGATAGTACATATAAACTGCAACTGCAAATCAGTCCAACTGCAATGTTTAGTTGTGCCCAATAATTGATTTCCAATATAACTGCTGTCCATGAAGCCAGCTAGCCATCATTATGTGATGAATGCTATTCAGTGCATGGCCCGTCCCCACAAAGCGAACTGGGGGCTATAGAGTTGGCTAAATAGCTAGTTAGCTTACAGCTTTTGAGTTGGACAAATCAATAAGAGTTAGCTATCGTGCAAAGCCACAACGACAGCATTTGCCCTACGTTTGCAGCCTTAGGCTCAGAGACGACAGTGCCCATTCGAAAATAACTTGCATCCATTTGAATGAGAAATTTCAAAAGTGAGAGGAGTACCCAGTATGCCAGTTGTTAGCAAGCAAACGCTGGCTAGCTACTCTCCCAATGGCAGCAGTTGTTTTATGCGAAGTTTACCCAGTGGTCCTTTGGCTAGCTAGTCGGCTAGCTAACAGCAGGCTAGCAAATAATGAAATCGTCCCTCCTTTAGTTGCAGTTAAAATGTCCAGTATCCAAACAGTTTCCACAGTGCACTTTCAAGTGAGAAACAGTTTGCAGACAAAGCAGCTCTTTTCGTATCACTGATGCTCGAACTGATATTTCGGGAGTAATTCCATAACTAGCTCGCCCATTCCGTGGGTTTATTTTCTTCCTTTTTTTTTTCAGGAGAGATCTCTCCCAATGGATGGAGCCTGCAAGCTCAGAGATTTGCTGCTGGAATTTCAAAGGATCTCGCGGTAGTAGCTCTCTATCGCCACCCTAGTGTAAACTGGTTGATATAATGAACAGACAGTTTGCAAATAATAAAACTACTTTTTCAAGATAATGTTTTGCATGTTATTGGTCATCTCTTAATTTTGGCATTTATTAATTTATAATACAGGCAGCACACAGTGCTCTCAATCACAGTTCTAATTCATTAATTTATCATTATAATTCGTTTGGATTGACCTAGACAAAAACCAACAATAACAATAATTGTCTTGTTTTTGCTGCATACTAGTCTTGTTCCTGAAGTGTTTTGGGAGTGAGTTGCCAGTCCATCTTCTGTTTTCTTCCTCTGTCAACTAGAGGTATGCCTAAGAGAACAAGCCCAGTATTCACGTGTATTAATGTCTGACTCAGTTTCAGGCTATTTTAAGTGTCCAAAGCCCAGCAGTCGATCAGCCAGACAGACAGAGAGAGGGAGCTGTGTCAATGAACGAGGGACGGAAGAAGGGCTAATACTCTGTTACCTAACGGAACCTGGAAAACAACAGCCATTACCAGCGAAGGATTATCTCCTTGTCCATGCAGTAAGTCAACCAAAAATAACATAGATTACGTGTGTGTGTGTGTGTGTGTGTGTGTGTGTGTGTGTGTGTGTGTGTGTGTGTGTGTGTGTGTGTGTGTGCGCGCATGTTGCTTTAGTCATAATTGTGCGCTCCGAGTCCACTATCCCATCTGTTGATATGTCATTTCCTCTATGGTGCTTTGCAATTGATTGGATCTTGAATAGCTTCCATAAAGGTTAACTAGTTTTAGTTTTGTTTTTTATTATTAATATTATTTTCATTGTTATGATTTATTATTATATTAAGTATCTTGGTTGGTTTTTCCTAGTCAGAGGGGCTGGGTAAGGTCACACGTAGTCTTCACATGTGGCTTTCCCCAGTTGCCCCCTTTGGGGTATCCAGTGACTCTATCCTGGAGGTGACACAGGGCAAGGCATTCCGTGGTGACTACATGGTCAGGGCAGGCCCAGAATATATTTAGCAGTTGTCCTCAGACACACTCAGCAGTGCTACCAGACACAAATGCCTCCCTTGAAGTCTATGCAAACCTACTGTATTCACCACTGAATATCAGTTGCATACACATCACATTCTTCATTGATCATTTCATAATCTAGTACCATAAGCTACATACATGGATGTCCAGTACATTGATCTAGTGGGCGAAGGGCATTGTATTGATTACATACAACACAATTCTGTCCAGATTATGTTTACATACCAGAATTGTTGTTGGGACACATCTTTATATGTGACAAACTATTTCATTAAAATTGACAATTTATGAAATAGGTGCAGTTGCGGTCCACAGCCTTTGCTGTTCCCATAAAATTCTCAAACAACCAATGTCCGTAAATGTTTGAAACGTCCTCTTTCACTGTCTCCATTACAGACCATGGCAGTTCCATCGGTGATGGTGTTACCCATGCTGATAGTGGTGGCAGCAGGGATATACTACATCTACAATGAGATTCTTCAGTACATGTCCAAGTCCATGGTGCGCAACAAAGTGGTGGCCATCACAGATGCTGTATCCGGAGTGGGAAGTGGTAAACTATTCTACGAGCTCAAGCTAGAGTTAAAACGATATGATGTAATACAATGAAACCCCGTGAAATGGTCGAGATCACACTGTTTTGTATACATCCCTCTTTGCATATCCCTCCCATGTATCACTTTTGCTCTTCATTAACCGGCTCCTTCCTCCGCTCTTTTCATCCCCTCCTTACCTCTATCTCATCCCTGTACAGAGTGTGCGCGTATCCTCCATAAGGGAGGTGCCAGGCTGATTCTTTGTGGACACAGCTGGGACAAACTGGAGTCTCTGTATGACTCTCTGACAACAGGGGCTGATGCCAGAGCTGTATGTAAATGCCAATTGGCAATTTTAGATTAATTAATCCAATATCTGACCCTCTTTTTTTTGTGTGTGGCTAATATATATTGCATGGCTATTCATTCCGTGACGTTTTAAAAGGCACTTTTTCAAAGTTTAAGGGCTGACATGTTACTTTCCTAGGTTCATTGCCTCGTTTGGTTTTGAAAGAAACCTTGTTGAATAGAAAAGACCTTGTTCTGACAAACCTATCACAGTATTCCACTCGATCTGCCACATCGTCACTGATCACCACTTCCTCCCCTGGTTGCAAACAAAGGCAGGATATCCTCCCTGACAGCACACTGTCCACTGGCTATCTCCTTTACAAAAGCCAGCACACACGTGTGGAGACCACATGGAAGAAAAAACATCAAAACAGACTGTTGATAGGGATATTGTGTAATTAAAATACATGACCTTGTGTCTCTCAATGAAATAGTAAGGATGTGATAATACATGGGGGATAATACCTACAGTTTGTTGATATAGGCGGATGAGCATATGTTTGTCCACCATTTTGATGTGCGATCCAAAATCACACGCAAGTGGTATCCAGCTATGTAAATAATGCATAAACATCAAGCTTTTAGTCTGACCTGCTTTATCGTCTCCATTGTGTTTGCCCTCAGACATTCACTCCTAAACTGGTGATCCTAGACTTCAGTGACATGGCCAGCATGCCGGAGGTGGTGTCGGAAATAGTGGACTGTTTCGGCTGTGTGGACGTGCTGATCTGCAACAGCAGCGTGAAGCTGAAGGCTCCAGTGCAAAGCATCTCTCTGGAGGAGGACAGGAACATGATGGACGTCAACTACTTTGGCCCCAGCACTTTGGCTAAAGGTGTGGCCTACATTATGATATACCGTAGCAACACAAATATTGACAACATCCCTAAGGAGGGTCTGGTAATAGACTTCTTGGCCTATCTGAAGACATGGTCTGTTAGTGAACGGATACGGTAGGTTTGGGATATGCATCAGTGTGATGTCACAAGCTGATGACGTGTTTCACGTATTTGACAGGTGTGCTTCCGTCGATGATCTCCAGGAGGTCTGGTCACATTCTACTGGTCAACAGCATCCAGAGTCGATTGTCTGTTCCCTTCAGGACGTCATGTGAGTTTGTTTGGATTTTCCTTCAAAGGCTGTCCGTGCGGTGTGAGGTTCCCCATGCTTTAAAGTGACCTCAATGGCGAGACACGTTTTCAAGTTTCCTGTTTGCAATTGCCACGGGAATGACAAGATAACAATCTGCTAGAATGTAAAGCTTCCAGTTTTCAAAGTGTTGCTGTCAACACCGAGGGTTCCTGCGGGGGAACTAAATAATGATTAGGCCCGGTGTCTCCTCTGTAATGTACGGAATGAAGCCCAGCTATGGGGGAGCCACACCTCAGTTGTGTTTTGCGTGTGTGCGTGGGTGCTTTAGATGCTGCCTCCAAGCACGCCGTGCAGGCCTTCTTTGACTGCCTGCGGGCAGAAGTGGAAGAATATGGCGTAGGAGTCAGCACCATCAGTCACACCTTCATCAACGCCTCCAGTCCTTCTACTACCCCTCCGCAGAAAGGCTCAAAAGGCCTGTCGGCATGTGAGTACAAGGGCTGTGGTGGGCTCTGACTAGCTTAGTTCGTGTCTTTTGTTAAGAGGAGGGACTAATTTAGAAAAACCTGACAGCACTATATACTGTATTATGTGGATAAATCTGCACGCAATGTTGTTTTTAAATTCCTATTGTAATAAGTTAATTACAATTTCACTGTCTGAAATCTCTTCCCTCAGTTATTGCCAGTCAGCTGTCCCATGGTGTCTGCCCTTTGGTGCTGGCCAATGAAATTGTGCAAACAGTAAGCAGGAAGAGGAAAGAGGTTCTGCTGGCCCACCCCATCCCCAGGGTGGCTCTCTACCTCCGCTCCTTTTGCCCCTCCCTGTTTTTCTCCGTGGTGGCTGCTGGAGTGAAGGACTCCTCCATGATTGAACAGTAAAGGAATAATTTATCATTTGGAGAGGGACAGACAGAGACAGAGAGAGAGAGAAAAGAGAGAGAGAGAGAGAGAGAGAGAGAGAGAGAGAGAGAGAGAGAGAGAGAGAGAGAGAGAGAGAGAGAGAGAGAGAGAGAGAGAGAGAGATATAGAGAGAGAGAGTAGGTATATGGTTTTGGTTGTGTCTACGGGCATGCTTTTTGGTTGATTTCGTCCATATGCTGATAAAACTGATTTTAAATTATTCTGACTGCTGATGCAATACATACACTAGAATAGGTAAAAATGGCTGTTTGTTTTGCTTTTACATTTTCACGTGGTTTGATGCCATTGTATACATCTCATACTAACCACTAGAGGACATATCCGTTAAAACTGTGTTTACTTAAGCCTCCATGTGTTCCTCCAGGCTATTCTCCGTTATTCCTACAGATGGCAGCAGTATGCTGTTATTTGCATGATTCAATTTGTGTTATGAGTGAGAGTGCACTGGGATGTGAGAATCTCAGCAGGATTTTAACATAAATGTATACTTTGACAGGGTATTGTTATTTTATCAATCTTAAATCAGTCTTACTATCCACATTTTTGCTCCTGGCTTATTTTTTTCTGATGAATGCTTAGAACTTTTTATTACATTTCAAAATGTCATGAATATTTCGGTCAATAATAACAGACTTTCTGACATTAATCTGGACACAAAATAGTGCAGTGACTCTTTCATAATCTTTAGTAGGCCTATACATTTTGTTGTGTGATCGTGCAGCTCCCTAAGATTTTCCTTTCTTTTTATCCGTATTGGTGAACAGGGAACTTCTACTAGCCTGGGGAAGATTAGTACTCTTGGGTCATGCACCATACTGAAATGGTGAATCCTGGTCATACTACGTATATCAACATGAATTCAGATCACATCAACAGAAATGTACAACAAAAAAACTTCATAAGCCAACGTCATATCCTTACCCAACCCCCTGCTGTGATGTTGTCATGTAAATGAGCAGTCACAGAGGTCCTTGCTTCCTAGTCTGAGCTGTGTGTGTGTGTGTGTGTGTGTGTGTGTGTGTGTGTGTGTGTGTGTGTGTGTGTGTGTGTGTGTGTGTGTGTGTGTGTGTCAGTCTGAAGTCCAGCTGGCCGGCGGTGGATCTGTGTCCTCCAGGTCACTCTCCTCTGGGGGATAGGGCCTCTTTTGTCTCCCTGACTCCTGGACTAGGATTCTGACTCTCTAGCACATATGAATAAATGCAGCTTGCTGACATTTTCACATGTTGAAATTGAGGAATTTCCATTGAGAGCGCAGCTGGACCTTGCAAATTGGTGTTTTGATCCACTCCATTTGCATGTGTCCTGTAGCATTGTGTGTTTATGTATGTTTCCTTGTATGTGATCTGTGTGTTGCACGTGCAGAGACACCACCCATGTTTGTAGATCAAAGTAGGTTCCCCAGATAAAGTTTGATGGTTATGTGTCATCAGAATACCTTTCAAGTCAATTCTCATTCAGTTCACATTTTCCCAACCGAAATGAAACGCAAATCTACGGAGTGTGTGCAGTGGCGTTTGAAAGAAGTATCTCCCATTGATGAGTCTCTCTCTACTATAACCCTTTGCCGAATGGTGAGCACTGCAAGACGAATTACATGGTTGTCCTAAAGTGATATTTGAAGTGGCACATCCTTAATGTCAAGGCATGCAAGTGCCGTATTCGGGAAACATCTCGCAGGGACACCTCCCCCCAGTGGAATGGGCTTTCCATGAGCGAGGTGATCACCTTTATCAATATTTAAAGCCTGTGTTATTGGCAATAACGTGAAATATGGAGGTTATGCAGGGGCCACGGTAATAATTCCTCAAGCCTTCATGTGCATGGCACCACAGGGGCCAGTTCAAAGTCTCATGCATTGTCTGATTCAATCCGTATTCATGTAGTGTATCGGAAATGACATGGAGTGAAAATGTCAATTGGTTACATTTGTCCATCTGATTTATATGATTATGTATGATTTATGCGCTGGGCCTATAACCAGAAACACCCACACAAACAATTCTTAAGAGGAGCGCAGAGCATCTTGAAGTTTTTGTAAGATGCAGTTTTGTTATATAATCTCACTTACTTGGTGTCAGTCGGGCATCTGCTTGAGGGTGAATTTTGAGATGCACTCCATGTTTAAGCTCCAAGCATTCTTTAGTGGAATTACATCTGTAATCTGGAAGCATAACTCTGCTTTAATCTCATATTAATCCACACACAGGGTTCTTATATCTCTTCTCTTTGGTGTGTTGCCTCCCAAGATACAAGTTTACTGAGAATCGCATGACACCACTAGTTAAGGACATGGGACCGTTTTAATGTCGAAACTTAATCCTCCTGTTCTTCTTCAGGATTAAACCCATTAGGATCTATTCCATGACCTCACCTAAATTATGGAACTCTCTCCCTCCTCTAATTCGGAATTCCAACTCGCTATTAACCTTTCAAACCCACCTTAAAACCTTTTCACCCTAGCATACCCTAGTTAACTCTGTTTAGAATCTGGTCCCTTTCTTTTACTGATACTATCCATTTGCTTACTTATAGTTAGAACTGTTGTTGCTGTCTGTCTGATATACTATTGCTGTCTAATTGTTTATTTTTGTCATGTTATCAATGTTGATGCTGTGAAGCGACTGTGGGTGTTAGAAAAGCGCTACATAAATAAAAGTAATTACTATTATTATTATTACCTCTGATGAAGTGCGAAGGAATATTTCTCACCGTTGTTGAACAAAAGGTAAATTACGCTACACTTTGAGAAGATAACCATAGCGTTTCACTTCACATAGGCCTACCTCTTTATTTTACCGTGCTGTGGATCAGTTACATGAAAAAACATTAAAGTGTTTTGTTGAAACCATTATTATTTGGAGTTTTGAGGAAAGTTTTCCTTTTTTCTTTCTTCTTTTTTCTTTCTTCTTTCTTCTGTTTCTTCTTGTAGGTCCTCATTCTTAGAACACCCTTGCGACTGTGTTCCAGGTCGTGATTGTGTCACTGTGTCAGGGGCATGTATTGATCTGCCTGTGTCTGATAAAGTTTCCGTCACTGCCATGGATTGTCTATCCGTTATCTGTCAATGAATCGGGTGGCTGCTTAACGTTCAATGTCATCAAGCAGTCATTTATTGGGTTTCTTTTATTACTCGGTCTACCTGTTTGTACAGTATGTGAGTGCAATAGACATTGCATTTACCAGCAACTGTTATGCTCAAAAGGAAACCTTGACAAAGTATAATTACTGTCTGATTGATGAATTAATTACAGGGTTCTCTGATTGTGGAAGCAGAGAAGAGAAAACGTAAGAATACCTTTTTTGAAACAAGTGTCAAGTGTGCTGTAAACAAAGAACAATTTAACTGAACAGCAGAAATGTAAAAACCTTAAATAAACTTTAGTAAGCATTATCTAAATAAATAATGGATAAGAGACTGTGTACCCTGACTGTACCATTATATCAGTTCCTAAGTCTCTAAGCTCCTGCGTATTGAGTTCTGATGAGCCATCTCACTTTGTGCATAATATATGAGTGCTGTGGGACTCCAAAGGCAACAATATTGACATTGTGCAATTAGACGAGGGTCATTATGTCTGCAGCTATTTCAGAGTAAGAAAACCTGGACCCCATCTCTGGAATTCTGCCTGAATGGCAGATGGAAACACACACACACACACACACACACACACACACACACGCACGCACGCACACACACTCGACACACTGGTTTCCCCTCCCCCGCCCCTACATATACGAAGTCCCCCTCATCCAAATTAAAGGGGGTGGTAATGGGGAGGGGGAGGAGTCGGGGGAGGAGGACTAGCTAATGAAACAGAAGGGGCACAGGGCGGCCGAGGGGAATTATAAACCCTGGCATAGCTGGAGCCACAGAGGTGATAGTCCTGCTGAGTAATTACTGGCCTGCTGGCGGATGGATACGTTCCCCCCAGCTCCACCTATGCCCAGGGTCTCTCCAGCCATGATCCCTGGCCCTGGACTGCTTCCACAGTGAAAAGGGCTTTTGAAATGGCTTGATTGGGTTTCAAGTGTCAAATTGCATGAAAGAAAAAATCCTAGGGATAGGCCACTCTCCTCGGCTCTGCCATATTGAAGGAGAGACCGTGTGTGCGTGTGTGTTGCTCCAGCACACCAATTGGCCCTTTCAAAGTGACCTTTCAGCAACCTTCTTATCACCCTAGCGACATAGCCACACGTGTTGTTTAAAAAACGATTTCTCGCTCCCTCACACACAGAGACACTTTTCCACGTTGCGCAATGTTCTGTGGCTTAAGGTTCAATTGAACTTGTACGAGGGGGCGTGCTGCTCACCCCAAAAGTTCGGTTGACAGTTACCGGCTCAGCCTGTCATAACACAGAACAACAACCACGGCTTTGGGGAAAGGATCAAGAGAACATGACCACAGCCATTTTAAGAACAGGTCGTAACACCACGGATTATGAAAACAAAGAGGAATTGACTTTGTGACAAGGCGTTGCCATTCCACGTCATGTAACATTTCCCCTAATTTATTCACACTGCCTTAATCAACAACAAAAAAAAAGCCCTGAGAAGCCTTCAATCACTCTTCATTGTCACAGTAGGCCCCTCGGTATAAGAGGGATACACTTTTGCATTTACGTTTACGTCGCTTCACATGTCCCCAATACATTTCATGTGTCCCCCATTCGACGCTGTCTTGTCAGCGTTATTTCTTTCAGACCCATCTGACAGGCCCCTAGTCCGAGCTGACAACCGGCGTTACCTCAGCCTGAAGGCGACACGGAGCCACAGAACGCGAGAGGAGACCACGGCAGGGACTTAGCATAAAACTTGTGGAAATACTCCAATTGTATGAAGGTTTTGTTCTCCTGCTCCAGGCCCAGACCCCTTCTTCTTTATAAGCCGACAAAAAAGTCCAGTGTGTGTGTGTGTGGGTGTGTGTGTGTGTGTGTGTGTGTGCGTGTGCGTGTGCGTGTGTGTGTGTGTCTTTATGCGGCCGCTAACAGGTCTCGGATCACTGGTTGTGAATAGAGCGCCTGGTAAATGCGATGTTTCTGCTGTCAAAGGGCTGCCTTTTCATTCGTCCGTTCGGGCCGTGCCTCGGCTGCAGGCAGGGAGAGCTATTTTGAACGTCTGAATGGGAGAGACGTGGGCCTGTCGGGTCGTCGCTGTTGAAAGTGTGTGACGGTCTCAACCGGTAGCTCTCTGCTAATGGCTGGGGTAACGGGGCCTCTATGGGGAAGCCGGCCTACAGCATGGCTCTCACTTCGTGTCCCTTGGTCATCAGGTTTCTCATAATGATGAGGACGGACTCGGGGAGGGACAACAACAAACAGAGGGGACAATGCTGGGCTGTCCACTTGTCATTCCACAGTCTGCGTCTTTGAAGTCAACGGGTTTCAACAAAGCAGGCAAAAAAACAAAAGCAAAGCTTGTCAGTTACTAACTTCCACTGCCAGTGAAATACTTAGCTGCCCTGTGAAAGCGGGTAAAAACAGCAGCTGCATCTTAGGAATGAAACAGTTTGGTGCGACAAATCAGTTCATGTTGTCAACCCAAAGCCAGACTCTCACGTCCACCAGGGGCAAAGGGCTGGTAGCTGTGATGTTCAGAAACAGCAGTCAACGCAGGCTAAGACCCGGGAGACTGGAGGATCAATGGTGAGACTGGGGAGCCAGGGGGCCGACCTGTGATCTTCTCTGCTCAGCTGAACTAAAGCCAGATCTCTCTGAGCTCTGTGGGAGTATTAGGGGGCATAGATTATGGCAAAGCCGGCTCGGCTGGGGTTAGATGTCCTCTTTGAAGAGGGAGCAGGGGGAAACGCGGCACCCTCGCACCTCAACTTAGACGTTGCGGAGGGGGCTTGTGGCATCGATTTTGTCGCAATAGTGTGAAACTCCAGGGAAACCTCTGCCAATCCATCAGCCAATCAATCATCAGCTTTCATGGCCCAGGGCGGTTATTGGCGGTTACCATGTGTTCAATACAATCTGACGAGGCACTTAGCCGTTTTTCCCTTGTTCAAGTGTTTCGCTAAATAAATGTGATGAAGGAAACTGCCTAAACCGTGTCGATCTGACTGTGTGTGTCTAAGAAATGTAAGGTCAAGCTGAGCAAACACACCCCTCTTCATCACCTTTTTGCCACTGACTGTCAGGGGAGACTCGGAAGGAATAGCAATTGATAAAAGAGCAAACACGGCAATAGAGGATCAGACTTGTGTGTGTGTGTGTGTGTGTGTGTGTGTGTGTGTCCGTGTTTGTGTGTTACCCAGATATAAGTGGGCAGTGGCCGTATGTATGTGTGTGTCCATTAGGCGAGAGCAGCATATGTCAGAGCTCAGTCAGATGGGCTTCTTTCCCACTGGGAATATACTGCTCACAGCTGGCATCTTTAGGGAAACACACACACACACACACACACACACACACACACACACACACACACACACACACACAGAGAGAGACAATGAAAATATGCACAAGGCCTTCATGCTTAAACTGTTAACAAGCAGGGATTGTTCCCACTGCATGATCAGCACCGGTTGGCTGGATATGGAGGCCGCTGGGTGTGGACTGTGGACAGTGACAAAAAATGAGTGACTTTCAGAGGTCTGGTTTGAATCTGACAGAGATCGTATGGAACCCTGAAGTAACGAATTACTGTTTTAAGCCAGGCAAAATTCTGAAGCATGCTTGTTAATGAAATTTACCCATGTGACCCGGAAGATGTTTGAATAGATACCTGGAGATAATAGGCATGTTATGCCAACAGCCCTGATTTTATCCTTCTGATTGTGTTTGCGTGTCCTATTAGGGACAATGAATTGAGGGCCCAGGGGAGTAGCCAAATGAACATGACCATCCGTCTCCAGCTACTTGCTGCTGTCAGGGCCAGAGGCAGTGGAAGAGGGGACCGGGGGACCTCTATTAAACAGCCCCACCATGGCAAACTCGTTGGGATGGGCTTTGGTCTTCTGGGGTCCGGAATCGGACTGGGTGAATGGACTAATGCTCAGCCTATGGATATTCTGCCATGGGCAGAGCATATGATGGAACATCAGCACTTGTGAGAGCTCTGAGATTGTGTTCTAAATCAAACTGTCATGAGGGAAAAAATAAACTCATTATGCGTTTAATCGCAATATGAGATTAGGGGATAGAAGGGGGGTTAATCTGAGGGGTTAGATATGAGGAATCTAATCCCAAGTCATGCATAATACATTTTGATTAATGACACTCCACTTACATGTCATGACAACAAAATATGCGTTATTACATATTTAGCATAATTTGCTCGACCTGGTTAGAAAAACAATGTCATATGGAGAAAGGATTGGGTCACTCAAGGCCAATGAATATATTATGATAAAGCTGATCAAGCAAAGTCCATCTGTTGACATTTAAGGAGGGAGGGTATGAAACAAAAATGTAATGTACAATAAACTGACGTCGTTGGGTTTATGAGTTCAGTAGACAGGCTTTGAAAGATTAAAACAAAACGGGAGCATGGATTTAAAACACATTAGCACCAAACCAAATGATTTTAGGGCTATTGTTCTAAAAACGCTTTGTGATTCTGGCCACCCTCTGGGTAATGCGCCAGAGCAGAAAACAAAAAAATGTGTCCGCCAAAGAAACCCTGAGTATTGTCTATACGACGCTTGCAAAAGAGACGGTGTTTGTACGTTGCGGGCGACCCATTAGAACGTAACTCGAGGGCTTGTGAAAGGTGAGGCAGGAAACTCATGCGATTATCCTCCGCATTGCTTCACTCTGTCTAATCCCGTGACAGTGAGTCTCCCAGAACAAATGCTGGATAACAGATTTATCCGGGATGAAGTCGGTGTCGTTACAACGTCTCCCTGCTCTCCCAGGGCAAAGGGGGACTGTAATCCCCTCTCTTTACAGGAGGGACGGCCAACAATGCTAGCAGATGTGTCTCCAGTCCTGGGGAAATGAGGGCAGACTTTTCAGCAGGTTGTCCTAATCTCTTCCTACTCTCTCCACTCTCTCGTTCTCTCTCTCTCTCTCTCCCTCTCTCTCTCGCTCTCTCTCTTTTTCTGACCGTCAGCGTTGACAAGAGCCGTTCCCCGTTTTCTTTTGAATAGAAGATAGTGTCTGACACAGAGCCTCAGTAGGGGTGGTTGTTGGTGCATATATGTTTGTCTGTTCGCAAGCTTTGAGTGCTGCTTTGAAAGACAGGAAGCTCACTAATGTACCAGTCTGGGCTCCTTGTTAAAGTCAAGTTACTAAAATACCAAAAGCAGGTCAAGGCATTCATCAATAGGTTGAGTGGTAGTGCAGCCACCTGCATTGAGACCCTTATAAATACTCTCCAATGATAATGCCACATAAATAATTCAGAAGAAGATATAAAACATGGTTTCTGTCTCTGCACTTTAGCTCCTTCTGGCAATCCACTGCCACAATTCCTGTACGGCCTTTCAAACTGTACATTTCCTCTGTGTCCCAGGCTCCATTACCTTGTTGTAATCCTTCCATCGGGATCTGCAGGCAAACGGACAGGCTCCTGAGAGACGTGCACATACGTTCAGGTGATTAGCCTGACCGGGCTTTGCAGCAGTGTGGGGATGGAGCCACGGTAGGCCGGCAGGAGGGCATTAGGAATGATTAAGGTCAGCCCAATAACTCCATTACCCCCCCCCCCCCCCTCCCGCTTCTCCCTCACTGTGTCCTGGAGAGAACCTGCTCAGAGACATGGATCCACACGTTTCAATCGGACCCCACAGGGTCGGCTTCAGGCTAAACAAACAGTCAGGTGAATGACTCCAGGCAAACAGTGTAAGGGTTGTCTGGACTGAGAGTCCGTGTGGTTTGAGTCACAGGGCTTTTTAGATGAGAACATTCCACAACAT
>JAPMUY010002658.1:132500-137500 GCA_026901105.3 Galaxias olidus | reverse complement strand
TTTTATAGACGACCACTTCATCATGGAACAATCCGCGGAGAGACTGCCGACAAAAGACACAATCTCACCGGAGGGCCACTCCGACCTTGTCTGCCGATCCATGGAATATAGTTTGAGACTAAAATAAACAGGATGGTGAAATTATTCCGTTGTGTCTTGATTTTTTTTTATCTCTTTTCATTTGGTCTGTTGGACTTGGCTGTGTTTGGCTTTTGCAGCGTGTTTTTTCATTCAGGATTCATTTCTTCTTCCTTTAATTATTCTGTCAAACCAATAACTGTTATTGAAATACTGGTTTTGATAAAGACTCTCTTATTTCAGGGTCAGTTGAGCCTTAAGAGTTTTTACTGGCTGTCAGACGATCAGTCATAAGCATTTATCATGCAAGAAATAACCGTCACTGGGATGACTAGGACTGTCGGTCACTAATGCTCGGCCTTGGTCACCGGTCTCTATTTGCACAAGACGATTAAGTTATTGAAAGACAATATTATGTTTGTGGTTTCCTTTTCAAAATTATTTTTCTATGTTTAAAGTAGTGGTAATGGCAAAGTGGTCATGCATCCCTTGTTGATGTCTCAGGAAATTGATATACTCAAGTTTTGCTTCTTATTTGCAAATTGTATGAATGGCCAATAAAGTGTTGTTATTATTATCATTTTGTTTTAGCTTTGCATAGACTTTGTATTTACAAAAGAAAATAAAAATAAATAAATAAAAATAGACAGGGAATAAGCTATCATTCTATATATCATGCATCTATAAGTTAATCAATAACACATGGCCTAGTTTTTTTTATTAATTCAAATAACACAAAAAAAATTGTAATGGTTCCGTGATATGCACGTTAAAGGTGCTGTTTTTCTTTGTTGTGAGGTAAAGTGCGACCTTATGACAAGGGCCTCATCTGCTCTGGCTAATGGCAGGGCTAAGCCAAATGGAACATTGGTAAGAGTGTGTGCGTGTGCGTAAAAACCAATGACTCTCCGGTGAGCCATTATCCTAAGCTTCTCTGCAGCAATAACAACAATAGCAGTGCTGGCTAACCAACACTGTCAATCCCACAACAGCACACACCCTGAATCTGCATAACACAATGCAATTTTCGTTCTTTTATTGCACTAATAATTATTTAATGGTCGTCAGGAAACTTCAGTCAGGGCTTCTGCTTTTGTATTGGACCTTGGTCAGTGTGTGAAGCTCTTCATTAGTGGGCTTTGCTCAGTACAGCATGCATAGCAATGTTGACCACTAAACCAATTATTGGATTAGTTTTAGAGGGCAGCAAGGTGTGATAAACTCTACACAGAGCCATACTGACCTCACAGTCCTGACCAACTACCCTGTCAACAGAAGCTCACTGCTTCCATTCCCTTTATGTCTGATTAGACAGCATTGGCTTATTAGGCAGAAAATCCCTCTAAAATAATCCTAAAGATTTTACACGACTAAGTGACACTGACTGGACAACATTCGTAAAGATCGAATTGTACTACCAACCATTCTTAAATGCTGACATATTAGACAAGCTGAGGACAGCACTGGGACTGGATCCATCCCCTTGCAAATGGTCCCCCACAATCAGGCACACGCATCGAAATTGATCCCATTTTTCAAGTAAGTGTTGTGGAATTAAACCCACCTTCGGGCATGACCATGCAATCAAAGATAGTTTAGCTGCGTGCTTGGCGCCTTCCTTCCTGAATGAATGAGAGAGATAGAGAGAGAGTCATAGGGAGACATACATAGAGATGGAGAGAGAGAGAGAGAGAGAGAGAGAGAGAGAGAGAGAGAGAGAGAGAGAGAGAGAGAGAGAGAGAGAGAGAGAGAGAGAGAGAGAGAGATCCTGCTCGCGAAACCCCTTGAGAGTCGTGGAGGTACTCAGACATCGAGTTATCCCGCAGAGGAATATCACTGCAACTCTGTGCGGATATTAAAAACTGTATATTTTCATCGACAGTTACTCTGATTGGTGAGTTAGAGGATAGGATGCGCATTTCTCTGCATTAATTGATCACATGAGTTAGGAAGTAGTTCGCTCAAAGCTTGGGTGTGTAAAATGAAACGCCAACTGAAGACATGGAGAGCATAGGACAGCGGGACAGACATTTAGGATTGGCAGTTTGCTGAACCCATACCGTCGAGACTCGACTGTGGTAAAGTAATGTGACTATAACTTTATTGTAGAATGGCCCCTCTCAGATTCAACTCTGAGGGATGGCAGCTTTCTTTCATCATCATAACCCAAAACCGGACGTTCGGAGGTTTATCCAGCGACTCCTGATCATGTATTCTCTGGGTATCATTTGCGTCTCTCTCTTTTATTTTCTGATGGGATGCTGCGAGTCGGATCTAAAAGAAAATTCAGATGTAAGAACTCCTGAGCACGAATTACTCTTGGCAGGATGGATTCAGGAGGAAAGGAATGATACCTTATTCAAGGACGTTCTAACTGGACAGGAGAGCGCTGAGTCCCAGACGGAATCGAACACCGGCTCACCTAGTTTGAACAACAGTTCGAGCAAAGATTGGACTGCTACCCGGAGGCTACCTCAGGCTATGATTATTGGGGTGAAAAAAGGTGGCACAAGGGCACTGCTGGAGTTTCTCAGGCTGCATCCTGATATCCGTGCGCTAGGGTCAGAGCCCCACTTCTTCGACAGGCATTACGCACGAGGATTGGAGTGGTACAGGTACATTTAAGTGCACAGACAACTCTATTCTAAACGTTCGAATGTTTGACTTTCACTTTTGCTTTCATGTTTCCCTTCAGAAATCAACAAAATTAACAGTCTATAGTCTATATTTGTAGCTACAGTATATGATAGTTATTAATGTAGACTTTCGTACTTTACACCAGCTTACCTTTCCCAGACTTTTTATAAACTGAAAATTGGTATTGTATAGGCAAACATTGGGGCCACAAACACAGCATTTGCGTGTATTGTTTGCATTGCCAAACATATCTATGGCTGTCCTATTGAGGTTTTGGTGACAGTCATAGACAGAGGCTGCCATCTGGCTGTGCCAGTTTGTGTGTGTTTGTGTGTGTGTTTATTGCAGAGCAGGGGTCTGGATGAGTTCTCACACAGCAATCATCTCCGGAGCTAGGGCCAGATGTTACTGTTGTCATCTGGCTCTCCTCTGTGACTGATTCATGGAAACGTTCATACAATACATACACACATGCATGAGTGGACGACACTTGTACCCATGAGTCTATGCACAGTATTTTGACATGTTAAAATGTGCAACACCTCAGACTACAGACCATATTATACATTGATTTAGTACTAATCCAGGCTGAGTTGTTGGTGGTCTATTGTATTTATGACTCAATAGTGATACACTGACACCTTTCCGATATTTTAACATGACTTCTACAGTCAAAACAACAAAAATGACTTATTACAAACATATGTGTGTGTGTGTGTGTGTGTGTGTGTGTGTGTGAGTGAGTGACATTGGACTAAGTGAGAAAGGGAGAGTGACAGCAGATTGTCCCCTCTATAGGGCTAGATGGGGCTCCCAGCATGTCATGCCTCTTGACATGTCTGTCAGGGCTGTCAGTTGACCTTTCACCTCGGGGCACTTTACTCTGGGGGATCATGATGTGTTCACAATACTTCATTACACCACTCGTGACGGAGATCGCTTTCTTTTCATTATGGGGCTAAATCTTTTTTTTTTGGTGTGTTTGTATTTGTTTTCTATGGACAATTCTAACACTTGCACACACCACACTTATACGTACGTACATAAACACACATACACACAAACACACGAAAGAAGGTGGAAGGTTAACCAAACTGCACACACACACTACAGGCTGACTCCATGCAATGCTAGAAGAATCCATAACAATCCATAGATTCCATTTCTCTGGGACCATGCAATCGAAAAAATAGGACGAGTTTGCTGGTCCGTGTCGTGAGGGGAAAACATTTCACTTCATAAGGGGCCATTGAGATCGCTGTCCCTGACAAGGAACCGCTAATGGCCCCTCGGCCGCTGATTGGATCTGGAGCCGTGCTCCGAGAGGGCACGGGAGATGGACTGGAAGTTGTAGCCTTTCCCCTGTTCTCTCAGATCGATGGCTCTATCTCCCCTCGCTCTGACCTTGAGCTGACCGGAGAGTCGGAGCGGTTAGCGCTGGCCAGCCTCAGCTTCTGTTACAATTAGCAGGGAGCTCTATCCTACTGTGCTGTAATCCCTTAGCAGACACTTTGCGGGGGGTCAGGTTACAGTCACTACCGCTGGCTGGCTCCCTTCATAACTCCAGGAGTCTGTTTGCCACACTGGCCGTGCACCTCACGCACGTCCAGGTGCTGAGGCAGTCCAGGGGGGGGGGGGGGGGACGGAGTGAACAATAATCAAGAGAGAAGGGAGGTTAAATAAGGGATGAGGGGAGAGATAAGGCCGGG
Source organism: Galaxias olidus (assembly GCA_026901105.3). Classification (NCBI taxonomy): domain Eukaryota; kingdom Metazoa; phylum Chordata; class Actinopteri; order Galaxiiformes; family Galaxiidae; genus Galaxias; species Galaxias olidus. The sequence continues at coordinate 133,076 of JAPMUY010002658.1, read as the reverse complement.
TGAGGGAGAGGTTAAAGGACGTTGTCAGTGTTTTCTTTTTTCTCGACCGAGCACAGACGACTCTGCTGACCTCTCCCTCAACCCAGGGGATTGTCATCAGAGACATCTCCTTCCAGGCGGCTGTGCGGTCGTTGCCAGACCAGAGTCCTGGACTGTAGGTAGAGTGTGAAGCAGTACTCTGTTACTGACCCAGGAGTTTAACCGGTAAAAAGACGGAAGGTTAGTGTGAGCTGGTGACTCTTCTGACTCTCCACGACTTCCGTCAAATAACATTACCGGAAGAAATAGAAGTAAAGAGAAAAACGAGCATCGCTTAAATCTGTTTGACGTACGACTTCATACTGCTTAGCAAAGTACACGAGAGTTCATGTCAGTCTTTTGTGTTAATTGTTGCCCTCTGACACCAAAATTGCCTGTTTGGGAACGCGGAACACGCCCACCCGGGCCACACAACGGCGTAGAGGACGACACACTCCAAATTGGTTTGTCTTCTCACGGTCAGCTGTTTCTGACATGGCGGCGTCTTGTTTACGATTCACGTTCAACTCGTTAAAAAAGTGCCATATCAATTCATAG
>JAPMUY010002658.1:0-127500 GCA_026901105.3 Galaxias olidus | reverse complement strand
CGTGTGTGGCCGCCTCGTAGTATAGGTGTTCACTTTGTGATGATACTTAGCTTGAATGCATTGACAGTTTTTGCCCTAGGGAAGCAGGAAGTCAGTTGAGCCATTGTCCGTATTACGAATCGAATGGAGATTCAATTCTTTACACTCTATATGCATCCAATAGTGAATGTGTCAAACTATGCTAACCCTTTCCATCATCGGGGCCAGCTTAGTCTTAGCCAGCTAATGGTGTTGCACCATGGCAGCACAAAGCAAAATGTCCTTACCTGTTATTAAGACGTTTCTAAGTAGAGTAATATGCCATTCAACCGTAGAGAGTGAAAGGTAAGGCGGACTGCTTCCCGGTGGATGCGCGTCAGTGGAGCTCCACAGAGCTCATTGTAATTGGATCTATAGGTGTGGGTTGATGGGAAATGGAGTGCCGAGTCCACTAGATATTCCAGCATGCCGTTTTAGCCACAATGTTTACTGTAGACATTAGATGTTCCTGATGCAATGTAGTGAACAACACAGTCACGTTCTCGTATGCCTGATGTATTTTTACATTCCTCACTTCTCATGACCTTGTTTCATGTGTTTTTTATGTATCAGTCTCAACCCTTAGGAATTCAAATAAGTTATTGGCAATCAATACATGCATATCAAATATCAAGCCCTCGAGCATTATTCCAGAAAACGGGATTAATGTCTAATGTAGAAATCACCACAGGGATGAGTAGGTGAGTAGCATATCCCAATATAAGTGCTCAGAGTTGACTGAGAGCGTTTCTATTGTTGAATAATGAATGTAGTGAATTGAATAAAGAGGAACTCATGGGGATGGCCCACTTAGGGTTGGTTGTTGCCCACTGGCACAGATCTGAGATCAGCTTATGGATAGTTCATTGGCAGCACTATCTTACCCTGAAAAGCCGTGGATTTGAGGTTGGCTTAAACTGTGCTACATTTTAAATTAGTGCACTCTAAAGATCAAACTTTAGGGTCCAAACCAGTGACTTAAGTTGCTATAAGGAACTCTTGTTGGCAATTTGCATGTACTGTATATGCACTTGTTTGAAAGCAAAAACCTCAATAAAATTATTTTGAAACAATATTTTTTGCTATTTTTACTCTATTGTTATACACTATTTCTCATCGTTATCTTTTTAGGTTGACTCTCTAAAGGGGAATGGATTCCTTGAACTATGACTTTCATCTTATTTTCATTTGACAGGAAAGTGGTGTTTGAGACTGACAAAATTGTCTGCCAGTGTCCGAGAGAATCGACGTTTGCTTTGCCACGGCAACAATAGATCCGTATACGTCCGTTTTCATTTTCTTTTTGATAAACATGAAACAGAATTTTATACAAGGGGTTGTTCGTGATTTATTTGCAACAAGAAACTGAGCTTATCACAAGTGTGACCAAAGCACAGTCATATAAGAATTATTTATAATTCCCCATCAATATATTGCTGGCTAAACATCTTTATTGCAAAAAAGGTTTCACACAAGTTTCTGAAAATAACACTAAACAAACGTATCATAGTAGACAAATATGACATACACAGAAGTATACAACATACCATGCCTAAATCCTTGCAGAAACTTAAGATACTGAAATTTGCAAAATTTACAAGAAAATACTTTGTTTTAAATACACGCTATACACTTCATACTTAAATCAAACAAATAAATAAATATAAAAAACTACTGTTTTTAAATGCATTTTAAGTTACAATCACAGTTGCATCCCTCCATGAACGACATAGTTTTAAAATACAATTATCTGATATCTGATGTATCCATTCATTCAAAATTGAGTCCAACAAAACTGAGAGCACTTTACCCCAGTTTTTATACAGTAAACCATTAGTCATTGGACAACATCTCAAGAGGCCTTCTCCTCTGCCAAAAAGAACAGCGGGAAATAATAGATGAGGTTTGGCAGTCGGCACAGAGAACTGAGCAGTTCTTACAGTCATCAGTGTAGCTTTAGGAACAACGGTACCACTGGCTCTTTGTGAAAGTAACTATGTCCCCTTATTATTTTGTTGTCAGAACATAGCATGCTGTTTGAAGATGATCCAAGGCATGGCGCTGTAATCAAAGGCACTCAGCATGGCCAAGGCATTCTTCTTTCAGCACACTGTCATTGTCACAGAGACCAGGCTGGAACACCGGGATCCACCCAGCAGGGCACGTCAGGGTGTTTCACCCAGCGCTCCTAATCAGTGTTATTGTTTGCATCTGTGTTTAAATCTTGTGTATTTAAGCCACAGCCTTTGCTTGCTCTATGGTCCATTGTTGTTTTATATGTGTTGGTGATCTTATGTAAAATAGTGATTTGTTCAATAGTGATAATTTTATGAACTCTGTTATCGTTGTCTGTTAATTTCTCTTTCATACAGTACATTGTTACTCACCTTGAACGTCCTTAGAAATCATCTATGCACTTGTGTGCATGTCACACCTACAGCCCTGATACTCATCAGCGAAGCCATTTGAATTCACATAGTTCATATTGCCCAGATTATACAGTATTCATTCAATTCAAGTTTATATCCACCTAGTTTCAGTGTTAACTTTTTCTCATATTTGCTTTGTCCATTTTCCATTCTCTTACACGTTCTCTGTCATCTGCATTTTAGCTTTCTTTAACATGTCAGAGATGCTCGTTCCTCCAATTCTTCCTAAGATACCATGTTACCAGACACCTCTGAGCGTTTTGGCGAGTCTAAGAGCACAAGTCGAATTCCTACTTTAGTTTTGAATGGAGAAAGGTCTTGCTATTTGGTTCACAGATTTGGTGGCAGTGTGCAACGGTTCATAACAGAAGCAACTAATTATCTTGGTCATTAACACATTGAGGTACTTCAAAGGGTCTCCTTACAGCAGATCTGCAATGCAGTGCTTTTGAGCTGGAATGTTATTGGAAAAATATGTCACTTCATGAATCATGTCCTTATATCAATACGAAAGGCAAAATAGGAGCTTTATAATACAGTGTTAACATTCAAACAAAAAAAACAACAACCATGCACACTCTCAAACACACATTCCCACATACGTTCTAATTACCAACACAACTTGATGCTACTTTGTACATATTTGTCAGGAAATGAAAACCCAAAATACAATCCTTACTTGGCAGCTAGATAAGTGGTTTCTTTAGCTGGGGGTCTCAGGACAGAAAAGGTGTGCGTTTGACCATCAGGAGCATCTCACTGATTAGGGACCAAAGTGGACAAGCGGACCGGGGGCTTGGATAGGGATACAACAGGTAGACCACCTCCAAGGGCAGGACCCCGGTGGCTGTGCCTCCGCATGGTCAAAGGAGGCGAAAGGTCAGGGGTCAAATCAGCAGTACTCCTCCCCTTGAGAGTCTGGCAGGTCGTTGAGGTCCAGGAACACCGAGGCGTTGGAGAGCTTGCGCCCGTTGGAGGACAGGTCCAGCAGCTCCTCGGCCGTGCTGGGCACTGAGCTGATGTACATGTCCCACACCTGCTCGGGGGAGTCCAGCTCCAGCAGCTTCTGCTTGATCTTCAGGTTCTTCTCGATGTTCCTCCGCTTGTGCTTGAACTCCAGGATGGTCTTGGTGTAGCGGTTGATGGTGGTGACCGAGGAGGCCATGCAAGCGGTGAACGAGCTCCACGCCAAGCTGCACAGTAAGACAGGACACTCAGCCATAGCAGACGCAGGAGCACATTTTATTTTACGGCTAAGACATTCAATATGAAAACCGATATCTGGTTTTAGGGTAGAAAGAACTGTTTAAACTGATGGGTTTGAGGTTTTGTACACTTACATGTAGGACCAGCTGTAGTCCCACGTCTGAGGCTTCCAGTCTTCCGGGCCTAGGCTAACGGTCAGCTGGAAGGCCGTGGTGTACATCATGTGGGCCACCATGCCTAAGAGGCCTGCCGGTTGGAGAGAGCACGGTTTAGTATTCAAAGTGCCCACTTAGATAGTGGTGCTAATTCCAGTTTAACAGGTGCATATCCTTTCATAGCTCCATGGGCATTTAGTAACTAGTTCCAGAGGACAGTATAAGACACACCTCTGACTCTATATAGGAAAGATGTTTACTGAATACGGGGTCATCTCCTTTGGACAGTGTCTTAAACGCTGTCTGGGGTGATCCTTTTGCAAACGCATTTGATCCTTTGCAGAAGTACCTTTTTAAATAAAATACTTGTATTGAACTTTATTATTTGGTCTCATCGTGTTTCATATATAGAATTTCCATAACAAAGCACAGATAATCTGGGATTATATTATATTGTAGACAAAAAGTAAAGAACGATTAACAGTTGTTTTGATACATAAAAAACAACTTTATATGGTACAACCTCACCATCACAGCAGATTCAGGAGGTACATTTCCAATGTAAAAGTGAAGTTCCCCTCTTGCACCACTTGGTGGCAACATCATCCTGTACAATGTGATGAGGGATTATCTTCCCCGCTGTTTTTGGAATCGCCTACCATGCATACTTAACAAAGTAAATATGAACTCATTTCCCTGCATATTTAGTATGTTAAGGAGGCAAAGTGTACGATTCCGAACACAGCATTACTGTTGCTTCGTTACTCTGCCGTCATTCGTTTTTTATAAATCCCCTGTTGTGTTTCATGTTTTAATTAAGATTGGACATTAATTATATATTCAATGAAGGGAACGCCCTCTGGCTTCACGTTAGAAGAGAAGTCAACAGAAATGAAAAAACATGGCCCATTTTACATAACATACATTTATGAAGAATGCTTGTGTATTCAGTACAACACACTACTGTAAATCCTTGGGAAGGTTTCAACACACATTGTAGCTAACACAATATTCTCAAGCCCCACAAAATCAGTAACACGTGCCCAGACATCCTTATCGACAAGCAGCCAGCAGCCAGACTTGGCACACACAGATTTATCTGTCCCCAATAACCCTGGCCAGACTCGCTGTCAGTCAACCAGAGGGAGGTGGTGGAGAGAGGAGAAGTCTCTTGTCAGAGAAAAAACACTTAGATCAGTGGTCTGTGAACCCGCATCCATGGATTCCTCCAGCCACAGGATGTGATGACTCATTTTCATGGAAAGCCGACACACACAGGCTGGCAATGAAACGCCACGAGGTCACAACATGCTGAGTTAAACAGACATCTGTGGATGCCAAGACTCCACTATTGGGTTGAACCAGGTACAGTCTGCGTAGGCAGAAAGACCACAGAAGTGACAAACATGGGTTTCTGGCGCTGATGCTAAGTTATCTTTCTGTCTCTCTCTCTCAGGCTGGCCTGTTAGATCCATGTCAGAAACTGACAGCCGAAGCTGGGGATCTCCTCACCCCTGGACTTGTAACAACCACAAAACGACGAATCAAAACAGTCTGCGTTCCAATCCGATTACTCCGTAAGCCCCCCAAATCCTTGGACTGAACAAGAGCCGAAGAGCCATTCGAAACGGAATGCCTTGATTTGGATTTCCCCTTACTATGCTCATGTTTATCCCCCCAAAGATATTCCTTCCACTGCATAAATTCAAAGACTGCCTTATGTTACGGAAAGCAGAACAAATCCTAGTGCCAAGGCCACGCGCCGTCTTTTCCCAGAATACATTCTGCCTGTTTGATTAAACAAAAAGGTCAGGTAATTATATTCAATATTCAATCATTCATATTTGTTTTATCTTTAAATAAAAATAATATTTCTGCGAATTCCTACAACTGTTGTTTACAGGGAGAATTGTTTAATCCGAGGAGCGATACTCATCAAATTTTTTTATCACAGGTAGACACCATAACCTACTCTGTCTTACTTACTTTTGTTTTTGCTTGGTTGGAGGGTTGGTCACAAACAAGGTTCACTCCGAGCATCACAGTGTAATATAAGGAGGATGGAACCGAAGAGCCATATTGTGGTTCGGTATGTAGCTATCTCTAGTATTTATTTTTATTGTAAAGCATGTAATGTCAATTGCAATCAGATTTGCTCAGTACTTATTTCAGGCCCTGCTGCTTCTGTCCGCCTGCTTTTCTTTGGGGGCTATAACAGATGTTGCGCACGCAGACACACACATACAATACAGAGAGAGAGATAATGCTCCCTATTCATTCCCATTCAGAAAACGTACTGAACCCTTTCAACAGCATATCTATTTGATAACACCATTCCATGACGCAATTCAGAATCTGTACATATTCCAAACTGTTTTTGTTAACATGCACAATACAAAACCCAACAAAATCAAACTTCTTTCCAAAACACAAGCAACTCTGATCTTTACGTAAAGGCAAGAGATAAAACACACACCGAAGATTTTTTTTCTCAAGACCTACGTCAATGAAATGTGTTGCTTTCTACCTCTCCCCCTTTTCCTAGTGCTTACTTTCACTCTGCCAGCACTCACAGACTCACTCCCCCCACTACCCCCTTCTTTTAACGGATACTTTCTTCTTTTACTCCCTCTCTCTTCCTCTTTCACTCTCACTTTCTCTCCCTGTGCTCTCCAATGATCCAGCGCTTCATGAAAGGTTGTTTTGGTTCTTAGTACTCCTTTGGAGCTCATTACAACAGCATGCTGAGTCAGGGAGTGCCTGAAACCGCCGTAAACTACAAGGCACATAAAAAACTGGAACTACTTCTAACCACCTCGGCCCTTCATTGAGCCGTTTGTGTTGAGTATTGGCCCCTTGTGATAAGCTCTGTATATGGGCGCGGTAAGTTTCCAAAAAGCCAATTTCAAAATGCCTCTGAGTAGTACGGTCAGTTCCCATCAAGGCAGCTGTAAATAAAGGGGGTTCTTTAGACAATAAAGCCGTCAACACAGTAAATCCAGATACGGCCAATCCCTCTCTGTACATTTCAATCTGGCCAAGCAGTGACCTGGCACAGAACCGGGTTGTGATTTAAGGTCAGCCAAACGTAGATTAGATTACAGCTAAAGGCGCATCTGCACACTGGTTAACAAGGGTGACAAAGATGCTGAAAAGGATCAGCATGAGACGTAGGGTAGAGAACAGCATGGAAATAAGATCTGACGATGTGAAGATGTCTAACATTAAAGATGCCCCGACACCTCTCTAATCCTGAGGACACAAATCCTCAGAATCAGATGGAAAAACACTAAATAAGCTACCCACGTCTCATACAGATTTTCCTTTTGGCTCTCTACTAGGAATGAAGTCTACTAACAAAGTTTGTGGTTGCCACTAGGAATGTAAACATGGAGATGCGAGCGCACACATACATACATCAACGACCTCGACCTTTACCTGAAAGTACCGTGAAAATGGCAGCGAAGGCGTTGAGCTTCAGCCCGTCGATGACATTGCCAAAGTGGCACACCTCGATGGACATGAGGATGCCCCCAGTGGCCAACAGGAGAATGTACAGGCACTCGGCCACAATGCACAGCCACAGCACTCCTAGTAGGGGTAGGGGTGAGGGAAAAGGGGGAAGGGTTGAATAAGGATTCGGGTTGTAATAGCATGAGGTAGAGGGTAAAGGTAATGGGAAAAGGGAAGAAAGGGGGAAGGGGGGGGTTGAGAGCAAAATTTGAAATATGGTTGTGCAGAGAAGAGGGGACGGTACAGGAACACACTGCAGGAAGTGCAGAGAAAGAGACGAAGCAAGGGTTGTAGAGAGAGGTATCAAGAAATAGAGAGAATAGGAGGCAGAAAAAGGCAGAGACAGAGAGAGAGAGAGAGAGAGAGAGAGAGAGAGAGAGAGAGAGAGAGAGAGAGAGAGAGAGAGAGAGAGAGAGAGAGAGAGAGAGAGAGAGAGGGAGAGACAGAATGAGAGAGAGAGAGACAGAATGAGAGAGTGAGAAAGAGTGATGGAGAGAGAGAGAGAGAGAGAGAGAGAGAGAGAGAGAGAGAGAGAGAGAGAGAGAGAGAGAGAGAGAGAGAGAGAGAGAGAGAGAGCGGGAGTGGGGTGCGGGGGCAAAGAAGGAAGGGCAGGTGACCATTGACCCGATCACCCATAACATTTTCACTGTCACAAAATGAGAAAGAAAGACGCCGTCAGCCACTGAGAACATATGACATCCAATCTAGGGTGAAACATTGCTTTTGTCATGGAGGTTCTTTCAGATAGCGGAGAGCAATACCTGCTTTCAAATGAGGCTTCTTACAACCTATTCCTTGTTGTGATCGTTGGATTTCTTTGAGTTTCATTTGACCTCAGATTAATCCGATTTCCATAATTTATCAACAAAATATTCTCATGACAGGACCAAGAATATTATTTAAAACAAGAACCGTCTAAATGTTGTAGAATTAACATCATGAGGGAATGATGTACATTGTTATTGTATCATTCATTTGATATTATTGTTATTACCTCACTGAAACATTTCCCAGGGACATGATCACAGATAAAATATTGATACAGTTGTACCAGTGGATTAAACCTGAGCACTACATACTAACACCCACACCTTGCTTTGGGCGCAGCTGCAGCAATGGATTTCCGGACCCAATTGGATATCTTTAATCACATCATTCAGGGAGAGACAAAGTTAAGTGACAATAGGACTGGACCTGGACTTTGACTGTTGTCTGTCTGTCACAGAGGAGCTAATTTCATTTCAGGGGAGATAGTGTCTCGGCCTGTCTTGTCAAAAGGACCATCGAGCAGTCCTTTGTGTTGGAATTAAATCAGAGATGCTAGACTAGAGGATATGGACTCAAAGCAGGCCGTCACACTTTGTGGGAGGAGATGGGCGTCTGATAAGGGCCGTCCTCGGACCAATCGGGAGCAAACTAATTATCCTCTCTCTCACAGTAGGGACAACAACACCAAACAATGTGATTATCCTTTCAGTGTTATGGACAGATTTGTTTTGGTTTGAGCATACATTGCGTCGTTTAGGTCTGTAGTTGAAATTAACCTTGGGAATGACACATATTACAAATCTATGATTTTTTGTCTGTCAATCATATTTCATCTAGCTTATCTCAGTCCAATAAATCAAAAGCTCCTGGATATTACTATGATTTTTAATGTTCAGTTTTCACATTACAGGTCAATTTAAAGTGTATTTTGCTGTGGGGATGGGGAAATATTTCCTCAGCTTGGAGTAATGGGAAGATACATGAGACATGAAAATGTATATTTATATTCATATCAATGTATTCATATGTGTATTACTTACTTACCTCTCTCATTTGAAGGTGCAACATATATGAAACTTCTGCAGTTTTCACCTGAAATGAAAGTAACACAGATGAAGATGGTCTCCTGGGAACCTATTTCAGTTGGTATTTGTTGGACAACAAAGTGAACTACCTGTTTCCACTCAATTTTGTTTTATAATGTAAAAAATAAACACTGTCAACAATCAGTCAGGATATCTTTAAAATCCTAGAACAATAGTTTAAGTCCTTGACCCTTAGCTCAAACAAAATGCCAGAATTGCAATCCTTAAATCCTGTATGAAACCATTGTCTGTATTTATTTAGGGAATTCCTTGAATTTCTTTATCACAAATCTCTGCTTTCTGCTTAGTCATCAACCGCAGATCCTCATGTCATATTAATCAAAATCAAAATCTGGTCTCTTGGTATTTTTAACACATATATGACACAGTTCAGGCATAAATATGTTTTTTTTTCAGAATGAGATCAAATACAAAAGCATGTCTGGGTAAACGGTTTAAAGAGCTGTCGCTAACACTTGTGAATAATATTAGGTATTGCATTACGCGGAGGGCAAAACAACAAACCCCAAATGTTTGCTTATACTCTAAAACAGTCGTTCAGATTTCAATCAATAGTATAGAATTTATATTTTAATACCGTGGTATGTGCGCACTGTTTACCAAATGTACGGGTACGGAAGGTGCCTTGTGCATGCACTGAAAGTAACAGGTGCAACCTGGGTGCAACGGTAGTAGTTCTGTTGCCGACTTACCGGTCATGTTAACATTTTGTTCGCAGGAGAACCAGATCCCTGTGTGAAACTTCCTCATCAAGTACTTGTCCTCGCCAGTTTCCCAGATGTATTGGACCAGTCTGGAGTCGTTTACGTTTGAGCTGTTGAATCGGATGCAGAACGACTGTCTTGTAGTTGTTGGCCCGGTACAGTACGGTTTAACCACTTTCCGCGTGCCCTCGCACCAATAGCTGGTTGTGAGAGCAGACACGGCGAGGAATAAGGCTAGAAAGTTTAAGGTGAGAGCCAACGATGCCCTCCGTCGCCGATCTATCCCCATGACTGTTACCGAGAGTTGAAACACACTAAGCCTGACGTTCAACAAAATATTTTGCGACTCCTCCTCAAATCTTTATTATGCTGATTTCCATGAACGTATCCAGAGGCAATTACAATGGTGCATCTAGCTCCAGCCGCGCACTCTTCAGATATGCGCTTTTGTGGTGCTGAAACTCTCATTTTGTAGGCTACCCCAGTCCCCCCTCCCAATCATTTCTCTCTCTGTTTTGCGCTTCCATTCTCTCACACCTATACAGCATCTCCTTACTATTAACTCTGAAGTGAATTGAGGCCGGAAATATTTCAGGGAACTGGAAATTATTGGTAAATACAGTGCCATTTGCTGTGACTCAAACTCGATGATGTTAATACACTATAAGAGGCAAAATTTTGTAAAAGATACCCACGATATTCTTGACTAATGATACAGAAAATATCTTGGACACGCAGCATTCCTTTTTTTTTTTTTTACTCAACAGTTCATTTAAGCCTTGAAGTGTCCTATAGAGCAATTCAATCATTGTGTGATGGACAACTCTTTATGTCATGAACCCTATCTTTAAAATAAGTTATAATATTATGTTACATTACATTTAGTAGCTGTATGCTTTATGTTTGTATGCAAAAGTGATTCACAGATTTTTTTTTAAAGCCTAATAATGAAATAATTATTAATTAATTATTAATATTGCTTTGTGTAACTGTCGGCATTGTTAATGTATCTCTTACACACTATCTTGTCCTGTGCTATCTGAATTAGTTTAGCCTTGTATGTGTATGCGAATTTGAGTTGTTTGTATGAGTAGGAGCATGAGCATGATTGTGTTTGCCATCATATTTCTCTCCACTATTAATTTCCTGTGGTTGTCACGTGCGGGACACCGTCAATAACAGTGAGACAGTTTGGGTGTCAGTCTGCATGTGTGTGCGCTGACATGCGAGTAGATTGTGTTGAAGTAGAAACTGTCATTGCACGGGGTTCAAGTCGTCGTTTCGTCTCTCTGCCATACCCCTCACCCGACCTTTTTCGCATGAAACCACACAAGTACCGAAGAAATATAGCAGGAGCATTGGCATGAAACAGTGCCCCTAGGATTAATTTGGTGCAATTCAATCACGTTTAGATACTTGCCCGTGTCAAAGCAGATTCATTATGGCACTTAATGTCAGTGATGTATGCACTTGGTCTTCCTCTTTTCCAACTGATTTCTAGCACTCAGCCTAACACTCCCAGAACTACAGCCTTACCTAAAATTGTTGGTCAATTTTGTTTTTGTCCGTAAGTGTTTGTATGACAATGCTATTGTGCCATATTATATACTGTATATTTGCAGCATGTCTGTGAGAGGGGGTCCATTTTCTAATTTTCGCTTGCGAGGCCTATCTCACTTATGGGAAGCGCCCCTGGGTGTACCCAACCATGGAAACTCCCAATGATACCATGTCTGTCCGAGGGTCCCACCCCCGTTATAAGTCACTGTCGGACCCATAAGTCGTTCTTGCTCTCGTCCACGTGAAGACCACATACTTGCTCCTCAGCCTAATTGGGTTCACTGCACCTGCTAAACTGTTAAAAAGCGAGCCGTCAAGGACTTTGTTGCCAAACGCAGGAGCTAGATGATCTTTTCAGGTAAGGTGAACTATTTTTTTATTTTAGGATAGGACTTTCCTTAGTTTTATTTTGGAAATGTTTTAGATTGTTTGTTGTGGCGAGGTTTTCTCACAAGCTAGTTCAGGCTTAATTGCAACTAGCCAATTCCCTTCAGTAACAAGCAGACACGTTGTTGGGAGCTAATTTCTAACCTTACCCATTTGATAAAAGTCAAACAGACTCAGTCTTTGCATAGCATGCCTGGGAATCAAATATATATCAAATCAAATAAGTCACACATTTATTAGGTTCTATCAATTGGACGCCACTGCTCCTTACTTACGGTGCTCAGTGTTGGTTCTTCCAACCTAATGGGGTAATCTACACTTTCGTACTGGGCCTTACAAGCTTTTATGTTTCGGCCAACTGTACTGTCTTGGTTGTCCGCGGGGCGAGGCAATACTGGAGTTGTCTACATCCTGCCATTAAGTGAGATACCAAGCGAATATTTAAAAAATAACTGAATGTTACATACGTAGCCCCGGTTCTTTGATAATATTAGTGATGTATCTCACTGCACGTCCCTCCTTGCAGTGCACGTGGGAAGGGATTGGCTTCAGAATGACTATAGGGGTCCGACAGTGACTTATAAATGGGGATGGGTTTCTTGGGGTCACTGTTGTGACCATGGTGCCATTGGAGCTTCCGTGGTTGGGTAGGCCCAGGGGCGCATCCCATTATTTTATCAGAGAACCGGGGTTACACCATGTAACCTTAAGTTATGCATTTGTGCTTGTTATAGTCGGTATGTACAGTATCTGTACGATCAAAGCCCTTGGTTGTGTTTTATGGGTGTCCACCAGGGTAGGCTATAATGTGCTTGCTTTCATATCTCAAAAGACAGAACAGGCAATTACATGTACGGTATACAGATCTGATAGAACCGTGATACTTCCTTTTTCAAGATGAGTTACCCATGTATAGCTCTGGGTCTCACCAAATGCCTGGTGGGTGATTCTCAGCCTGTGTCAGCATCTAGAATTGAGTAGTAGAAATCACACTTTTAAGAAAGGGAATGTCACCTTCCAGTGGATCTATGTGTAGCCTTGAGCGAAGGTAGAGAGGAAGGGTGATACTCACTTTGAGTGACATTCTCAGTATTATTCAGTCTGCTAAGGTAGTGGTGATAGAGAAACGGTCCCTCCAAGGGCAATGTGCTTTAGTAAGAGATTACAAATCATTCTTATTATCCAATGTAAAACAGCACATTTAGTTGTCAAAATATGACATCATGTTTTAGTGGCAATATCGTTTTAAGCAGTGACCAATTAATCATATGCATCTATATTATTAAAGGTTTATTAAAATTCATCCAAAACGTATCGGATGGAATTACACACATTATCGCTAATCCAACAGAATTGATGACTAATTACGTTTTTCAACACACCATTCGTAATCTGTACATGAGGAAATTGTTTTTAAGACAGTAATCCGCCCAGCACTGTCCAAAGCAGACGCTTAGTTCCAAGGGCACCGTGTCCTTTGCTGTGCGACGACATCCCCTGGCCTTGGAGGTGGCTGATAGAAGACCATTGATCTGGTGTGTCGTGTAAGTGCTGCGTGACTTATGTGCCCTACAGGGTGGCTTATATCAAGGAGTATGCTATCCTTTTGGTAGAGAATATTAAATCTGTAGTTAGAAAGAGCAGGGATGAACTCTCTTATACCTTCTCTGATTAATATTAATATTAATGGTTTAGCGTTACATTAGGTTTCTTTAACTTTAAAAATCTATTCAGTTTAATCTTTTCTGAAAGTGTGTAATCTAAAAAGCTTTCTCTAAATTGTCTCTGTAAATTAAATTAGGCCTGATTAACTTCTTAATCAGAAGCTGACCTTGACTATAGCCTTACTAAACACATTTGTCTAAAACTGGCTAATTAAAATAAAAAACAAATTGTCCACTGCAGAACATCAATAATGTAATAATCTTAATGACTTTGTAGACTCATTATTCACTTACAGTGCATCCGGAAAGTATTTACAGCGCTTCACTTTTTCCACATTTTGTTGTGTTACGACCTTATTCCAAAATTGATTAAATTAATTTTTTTCCTCAAAATTCTACACACAATACACCATAATGAAAAAGTGAAAAATGTTTTTTTGAGATTTTTGCAAATTTATTTAAAATAAATAACTAAGAAATCACATGTACATAAGTATTCACAGCCTTTGCTCAATACTTTGTTGATGCATTTTTGGCAGCAATTACAGCCCCAAGTCTTTTTGAATATGAGGCCACAAGCTTGGCACACCTATCTTTGGGCAGTTTCGCCCATTCCTCTTTGCAGCACCTCTCAAGCTCCATCAGGTTGGATGGGAAGCGTCGGTCCACAGCCATTTTCAGATCTCTCCAAAGATGTTCAATCGGATTCAAGTCTGGGCTCTGGCTGGGCCACTCAAGGACATTCACAGAGTTGTCCTGGAGCCACTCCTTTGATATCTTGGCTGTATGCTTAGGGTCGTTGTCCTGCTGAAAGATGAACCGTCGCCCCAGTCTGAAGTCAAGAGCGCTCTGGAGCAGGTTTTCATCCAGGATGTCTCTGTACATTGCTGCATTCATCTTTCCCTCTATCCTGACTGGTCTCCCAGTTCCTGCTGCTGAAAAACATCCCCACAGCATGATGCTGCCACCACCATGCTTTACTGTAGGGATGGTATTAGCCTGGTGATGAGCGGTGCCTAGTTTCCTCCAAACATGACGCCTGGCATTCACGCCAAAGAGTTCAATCTTTGTCTCATCAGATCAGAGAATTTTGTTTCTCATGGTCTGAGAATCCTTCAGGTGCATTTTGGCAAACTCCAGACGAGCTGCCATGTGCCTTTTACTAAGGAGTGGCTTCCCTCTGGCCACTCTACCATAAAGGCCTGATTGGTGGATTACTGCAGAGATGGTTGTCCTTCTGGAAGGTTCTCCCTTCTCCACAGAGGAACGCTGAAGCTCTGACAGAGTAACCATCGGGTTCTTGGTCACCTCCCTGACTAAGGCCCTTCTACCCCGATCGCTCAGTTTAGACGGCCGGCCAGCTCTAGGAAGAGTCCTGGTGGTTCCAAACTTCTTCCGTTTACGGATGATGGAGGCCACTGTGCTCATTGGGACCTTCAAAGCAGCAGATATTTTTCTGTACCCTTCCCCAGATTTGTGCCTCGAGACAATCCTGTCTCGGAGGTCTACAGACAATTCCATTGACTTCATGCTTGGTTTGTGCTCTGACATGCTCTGTCAACTGTGGGACCTTATATAGACTGGTGTGTGCCTTTCCAAATCATGTCCAATCAACTGAATGTATCACAGGTGGACTCCAATTAAGCTGTAGAAACATCTCAAGGATTAACAGTGGAAACAGGATGCACCTGAGCTCAATTTTGAGCTTCGTGGCAAAGGCTGTGAATAGTTATGTACATGTGATTTCTTAGTTATTTATTTTTAATACGTTTGCAAAAATCTCAAAAAAACTTTTTTCAAGTTGTCATTATGGTGTGTTGTGTGTAGAATTTGGAGGAAAAAAATGAATTTAATCAATTTTGGAATAAGGCCGTAACATAATAAAATGTGGAAAAAGTGAAGCGCTGTGAATACTTTCCGGATGCACTGTATCTGAGCATGTGAATATGATTTGTGATATAGACGTTATTTCCTGATGTTTTTGGTTGATTAAAATTCCCAGACAGGCCTCCATAGGCAGTGACATATGTTTTCTTCCATGATATGGCAGCAATAAAAATATGCAAATTGTGGAGATGTGATTTACTTATTTAGAGCTTCCCAGACTTTGCCATCCCTCCTCCCTTTTCGTTACCAGTCATATGGTTGTTTCATGCTGCTCTGTGGTTTATGAGTGGGAGAAGCTCAGAGCTGGGGAACACACTCACAGGAAGACAGATGGGAGCCCACTGATCCTACTCACTCTTCAAATGGTCTTATTTACATAATTACCCTCTGCCAAACAGTGCACACATAGGAAAACGGTTGCATGCCAGTAACACACACACACACACACACACACGCACACACACACGCACACACACACACACACACACACACACACACACACACACACACACACACACACACACACACACACAAGCACACACTCTAAGGCTTTGCTGTAAAGCCGTATATCATATGTTATGTATATGTACGCAGTGTTGATGGGGGGACTAAAATTGTCCAACATAAAGAGTTTTTTTTTTTATTAGTAGACAATGCATTTAATTACCAATGAACAGTGAAAAGTGAACAAATTATTACTGATTACCTGGTTTATGTAGTAATAGGTGTCCTATTGTTTTTGTTTGACCTTCATACTCGGTAAGTGACAACAACACAGACACACACAGACACACAAATCTGGCTCCCACAGTCTTCTCTATCGACACTTCAAAACCGTGTCGATTGCTGGGATGACGAGAGCTGTCCCGCATGCTTCCCAAGTCTGGATCAGGATGATGTGCTCACTGACCCCTGTCACCGGGTGCCTCCGCTCATCGCCATCACTCCACTTCCTCATTATCTCATGCCACTATTTTTCCTCTGTGGTGATGATGACCACAGTAATGCTGTGTGATCATGAGCCTGTCTAATGACGACTCGATCAGCCTCACTCCTCTAATGCACCTTGTTTGGCCAAATGGCCCCCCATTTCCGAGGTTGCAAAAGTGCTCTCAGTGCTTGTTTGTGTGTTTTGGCATGACTCACTGAGCCTGCGTGAGTGCACTTTTTTTGCGTGTGCACGTGCGTGTGTGTAAGTGAGGCGGCATGCCTGCTGGGGGGGAGGGGGAGGCGGTTATCACTTAGAGTCCGGACTGATCAGAGGCCCAGAGAATACCTTACCTGCCTCATCTGATTCACCGCAGACAATAATGCCCAAAGTGCATCATTGACTCGTTAACTCTTCCGTTAATGGAGGGGTGCGCGTTGCTGCCCGTCCTCCGAGCCGAGTGGAAGGAGTCGTTACTCGTCGCTCTGCTGCCCGGCCTCATAGAGAACCATTACACCGTTCGCCATGAATCAATCCCTGAACACACGGTGTATTTACCGCTCCGCCACGGCAGCGGAGGATGAAGCGCCGGGCTAATGGGACAGGAAAGTCACGGCGGCCTAATTGTGTTTATCGGCTTCAGATATGGCTTACACTTTGCATGCAGCTGTGAGGCAAGGCCAGGGCCATTATTTCCCACCCGAGTGGCCAATAGGCCTGATTTACAGGTTACCCACTCATCTGGAACAATGAGAATGAAGGAAAAGCGTGGACTGTATTAAGGTTCATAATAATCCATTCATCATAGTGGATGTGGAAATAATTACAGAGTGTGCCGTCTCGACCACCAAACTATGTATTAACCCGCTGACCTCGTTTACATAGGGCTGCACTCGCAGAGGAAAAGGTTTGCTTCCCCTGTTTGCTTCCCCTTTTGTTTTTCGGGAGTTCAAAGTGAGTCTCAGGTGTTGGGTCAGATTTTACAATTACACTGCAGATAGAACCTTAAAAGGAATGCCAGGGCAGACACCGTGCTGGTAGGTAACAAAAATCCAGAAAGCCACTCAGAGCTGGCTAGGATTATCACTCAGAGGTACAGGGCACCACTGCCAATCGAAGTGTGCCAGCTGAATGTCACACAAGAGGCATGCTGGGAATTGACAAGATGGTAGATACGTAGCTGTACACCGCAGATCCCCTGCACCCTTACAGAAGGCGGTTGCTTGGAAACAGAAAAAGAATCTTATCAAATGTACTTCAAAACGTCTTAAGGTGCAGGAGCCAAAAGTTGGCAGGGGATTAAATCGTATGTCCTTTATTTGTAGGGCAACAGGTTGAAGGATGATAACCAACTATTGAAATATAACATGGGAGTGTAATCCATTGAAAAAGCCACCAGACTTCTACGCGGCCTAATAATTCACAATCTGCATGATAAAGATAAATGGTGTCTTGATTGAGTCAATACTTCATTGCTGTAGTGTTCACGTGGCCGTTGTCATCCACAGGTGAGCTATGAGCTGATGCAACGGCTTTAGATAGTCATAAGCTTTCAGACACACTGCTTTCAGCCACACTGAGAAGTCTGACCGAACAGTCCGTGGGACTGCTGTATCAATCCAACAGCTGGGTTTATGCTGAGCTAATTCAATTAAATGGAACCTACCCCTTTACTCTTTGGGGAGTTAGAAGTTAATGAAATGAACAAATGTGTCAAACTGATTGGATCTGCAAATAAAGGGAATTGTTTTTCAAAAGCACACCGCTTTTCCCTCCTTGTGTGTTTGTGTAGTTCAAAAAGCAATAGGATTTAATCAACCAGAAGCGAAAAGAATAAGCAGGATGAATGTTTGAACTTGTTTATCAGTACACAACAACTGCTAATGCAGCGAGTGCTCTGAGCGAGTATGTGATGCCTGTCGAGGCTTACATGAACGCACATGCAATCCCTTTTCATTCGGCACCCTTTGTGTCTCTGAAAGACACACAGTTTGAACACCATCCCAGATCTCTGATCCATGACTCTAGACAGAAGACACTTCTGTGCCCGTCTGATAACTTGTACTTGAGCTGAGGCCACAGACAGAAAGGCTATCGGCAGTATGCCGTGAAATGGGTCAAAAATAGAGCACCCAAGTTTCGAGAAGTTTTCAACGTTTTAGATAAGGCAAAGTTATGTTCCTTTGAGAGGATTTTTTCAAATCAATAAGCAGATGATAACACCTGCTTTATCTAGGAATCGCTTTTTAGCTGAGCCAACAAAGAGAAATGTGCTATTGATATTTGAGTCGGGAAGTATTTTCATGGTTTTGTTTGTTAGCGTGACGCATGGCCTCGCTTGCTCTGTCAGCCAGCAGTCTGCTGTGTTCCCAGTGGCTGTACTTCTGCTCAGCAGTGCCACTGATGCTTCTGCCAGGCGGTTTCTCACCCAGGTTGGATGGGAAAAGCTGCTGTCAGCATGTTACGTCAGCAAGGCCCCAGATTATAGATGGAAGCGCTCCCATATTTCAGCTCCCGTGGCAATACTTCAGTGCCGAAGCTGTCGCTAGCAAAAGTGTCTGTGTGTTTATGGTCAATTAAGTTGTGGGATAGCATGGTACTGTATGCTGTAGGCGTCCCTGCTTTATTGTCCAATCAAAAGTTTACAAAAAGAAAGTGCAACTCAATCACAATCCTCCCTGTAACTCTCGAAAGCAGGCATAACAGAAGCAGCATATGATTACAAAACAATGCAAAGCAACACAAATTAATTCGTTAAGCAAGTATAGGAGTTTGGGTGCTGTTACGACTGGCTCAAAGGGACATAACAAAAGGGAGACACCATGACGGAAAGTTTAACAGAAGTAACTTTATTACCCAAAAACTAATCAAACACTCACTAATTGAAGGATGGGGTGTGAGTGTCTGTAACGTCAGTAGTATGTGTAGTGCTAAATGATGGGTGCGGGTGTAGATATGGATGTAGGTGTTGAAGGGTGCATGAAAGCACAAGGTAACTCAGGCATAAGCGCGCGCGCACAACACAAACCAAAACCAAAACGGGTGCCTAGAAGGAGGAGCAGGGAGAGACTGAGTCCTCTGCACCTGTGGTTTAAAGAGGCTAAGAACCTCCTCCCCAGGTGTTGCAGATCAATGAAATCAGGGCACCCACAGGATGAGAAACCCCGCCCATTACCCCAGATGACACCAGGGGTCATCACAATGCTCAAAAGTTTTGCTTAAGCCTTTGTTCTGTAAGCCTCCACACCCTATTGTGGTCATTTGTCACCATAGGTGTGTGTGTCTGTGTTGTCACCTTCATCCCTTGCCAGCGGCATCTACTAATTACCTCCAATCTCGCTACATCGTCCACACCTTGTGTGG
Source organism: Galaxias olidus (assembly GCA_026901105.3). Lineage (NCBI taxonomy): Eukaryota > Metazoa > Chordata > Actinopteri > Galaxiiformes > Galaxiidae > Galaxias > Galaxias olidus. Next base: position 107,812 of record JAPMUY010002658.1, on the reverse strand, counting down.
CAAGGTCGGGGGACAAGTGTGTCTCGCGTCCTTGTCAAAGCCCTCCAGAAAGATGCGGTTTCTTCTCCCAAAGTAACAAAGTGTCAGCCGGGCAGCTTTTAGTGTGAATAAAAAGTCGAGCTGTGAGTCACCCTGGACTACTAAGTGGGATAAGGGAATAGATAATGTATCACGTCTCTTCTAGAGAAGAGGGGGGGTCAAATCTATAGGTGTGCGCCGGGGATTGAAAGTGAGGGAAAAGAGGTGTGTATGATGTCATGTGTTAGAGACTAAGAGGGCAAGAGATGGGGAGAGAGGGCTGACCTGTTGACTTTTCTGGTAGAGCGCTTGGTTTATGCCAGTGGAGAGGACCCCCCCCCTAAGAGGGGTGGGGCTTGGGACTGGGGGACCGTGGATGGCATAAGCTCTGTCAGTAATGGTTTGCTTGGAGATGAGACCCCACGATAAATCCTGACAAGCCCAGTCATCAGAAGTAAGCTCCATTTAACTTCTGAAAATATCCCCATAATGTACATTCTATCGATTTCTTTTTGAGGACAGTGATGTTAATGCTGATGTGATACAATCAGAAAAGTATTCTGATGTATCGTGATATGACTAAACAACATGTAGAATGAAAGATTGTGTGGCCCTTCTGGGAATGGAGGGAATAAAGTAAGAGGTGGAGCGATAGATACAGGCATGGGAAGAGATAAACACATTTTTTAGGAAGTTAGATTAGTGTACAAATCGGGCCTGTAAGTTTATTATAACAACATTGGGTGCATTTGCAGAGTAATAACACAATGGTCACACGACAGCAGAAAGGGTACCCATCTCTTCCACTGTCACGAGGGACATTGAAAACATTTCCTTCCTAAAATGAGATTGACCTCATCTGTCCCAGTTCTATCTTTTTTACTCACAGGTGACACGGCACAGAAAACAGATTACCTCTCCATAACCCCATCTTGCCCGATTAACACTGCGAGTCTGTGTCAGATAACCCCTCCTCACCCACTTGTCAGAGGAGCACACTCCATTTAATTGTACCTGCGGGTATCCAGCTAAAGATCTAGGTTAAAAAAATTATGATCACACCTGTTGCAGGAGCAGCATATTTGAAAGCTCCTTTATTATGCACTGGCTTTGAAAGGAATTTTAAACAGTCACATGTCTTTTGAAAATTGTCGATTAAATTAAAGAAAGGTCATCCGTTTGAGATAGGAAATGTCTGTAAAAGCCCTTGTGATTTGTGTATTTTGGGAATACAGGGCTGATACACTGGCCCAGGCTCCATCACAGTGGGATGAGATTCAACCCTGTCTGGAGTGTTTCAGACCCTGTGCTCTGGTGACTGGTGTCAGATAGCAGGGATTAGTGTCAGCATCAGGAACCACCCGCCTCCACAAGTCAGGGGGTCAACACGTTGATGGACGGCTGCGTAAGTCCCCGCATGCCGGTGGGCTCTCCCTGTTAACTCTAACACTCTAATCCGCCATTGCTGAACTGGTCGTTTGTCTGTGTGTGTGTGTGTGTGTGTGTGTGTGTGTGCGTGCGTGCGTGCTTGCGTGCGTGTGTGGCATGCATGCATGTACGATGTGACATAAGGTGGCAAACATCAATCAACGATGTCGGTCCACAACCAGGGGTTTATGTGGGGTCAAATGTTCAAGGTATTATGCACTCGCACGAAGCAGGTACGTTGACAACTTTTAAAATGGCTTTGGACAGACCTGCATATTTGGAAAGAGCTATCGCCAACCCATTTGATGCCCTATCACGTTTATGTGGCCAATAAAAAAAACAACAAATACATTGGCCTGCGTGAACCCTTGTATGGCTTCAAAGGCTAAATTTGAGGAAACAAAGAGATCTGGACAAAAACAACAACCTGGACAAAGGATCCTCGACACAAAACCAACACCTGTCAGCGAATTACCTGCCTCTCTCTCCTCTCCCAGACTAGGTCTGACAAAACCCTCCACTGATGGACAGGAGCAGAAAGGCCAGGGCAGCAGGGGAGCTTGGCTGCGATTGCGGAGGGTGCTGTCCATCACGGTTGGCTGTTTGGCGGCGGCGGTGGCGGCTGGCATTGGCAGCAGAGGGGGGTCGGGCTGTGAGGTCCATTGACTGTGCTAGATGTTCTCCATCGCCAAGTCTGGTTGGATTCCCCTGGGCGGGCTGGCCGAGCCGGGCAGGGAGCCGAGGTGATTGCCTGGGCCTGTTAATTTACCGCTCCCTAGCCCAGGGTGGCGTCCACAAAGGAGAGGGAATAACAAAGTGCCCAGCTCCAGCAGCCCCCTCCAAGCACCTGCACGTCAAAAGGTATCGCCAGTTGTTTTTTTTATCATGTACAGCCCACAAAATGAAATACTCAAAAACACATACAAAAATACAAAAACATGAATAATGGCTTAAGAGTAGCTGAATGTTTAGTTACACAATAGATGCTAGGCAGCACATGGTTCACGGCTTTGCGCTTCTATATATCATGGATGGGGTTAAGTTACAGTGATAGGCAGAGAGTGGTGGTGGTGGGGGGTTGTTGAAGAATGTAGAGTTTGTAGGTCAAAGAGGTGTGGATGATAAATAACAAGACCACAGGCCTTATAACTGCTGTACCACAGGGGTCACTGTCTCTGACCCAGAAACTGTGGCTGAGTACCGGGCAATTACTAGTGAAAACCGTGGGCACAGTGCTTGAATTAGGAATGGTATTTTCCTCGCTAGCTAGTTCACAGATATTAATATCTGATGAAAACCCGGCAATGGGGAGAGAGGGAAAGAGAGATGGAGATGGATATGGAGAGGGTGAAGGGAAGCAAGGGAATAACCAACCAGCCAGACCCATTTCTTTTCACAAGCTTTTCATATTGAAACGCTTAAAGCAACTAAAAGCAACTTTTTTATTTGAACGGATTATCAATACATTCCTTCTGATAGCACATTGCAATGTCTGTGGGAGGATGAAAAAATCGCGGTTCAGACCTGTCCTCTTGAAGTCTCAATATTTAACACCAATTTTGTCTGCCACCGGGCAAGATCTCCCGCAAAACTGTGACGAATTGCTTCATGGCACAAGGAAGTGCATCACTAAATGAGGAAGAGATGCCCATCTTTGGGGTATAGTCGTTGATTGTGCTAGTGATATGCAGTGACCCCGAGCGTTCTGCATGTCTTCTTTGCGACGGTTAGGGAATATAATTTCACTAAGCAGGGGTCACCAAACATATAAACTGCCTCTAATAACTTTAACGAAACCCGAATTTAGCACAATAAGCACATTGTAATATAATTCAACAATATTACGCATTTATGCCTTTGGGGATGTAATAGTGAAATGAAGTAATCCTTGCATTCGGATTATATGATATGAATCAGAACACCATTCTTGGCTAGCATTTGTGTCAACACAACATAAACCCACTCAGAACAGAGTACTTACTCGTCACTCGCTTTTATCCTCGTCTCATCCCTTGATTTCTCAGTGTTTTAACATGAGAGCTAGTAGATAATATGTTATGTATGTTAAAAGTAGGTCAAGGCATTTGGTTGAGTGCTGGTTCCATTAGAGAGGGCCACTTCAGCGTTGCTCCTTGGGAGATGTGAGTGGTTACGCCATAGCAACAACCGGGATTGACCCTATTTTCCCTGACGCAGCAGGGCCAGGCGAGTGTTAGATTAGCCTTACTGTATTCATAGAGGAGAAAGGAGAGGACAAAGAAGTGATTGGAGGCTTACGCCGAGAGAGCGGTAGAGAGCAAAATAGAGGAGGGGAGAAAGACAAAAGAGAGTAAGAGATAGCGGTAAGACTCCCAAAGGCGACACAGACGTGAAACAACAGGAGAGAAAAGGCGTAAGAGTGGGGTGGTGATATTTCTGGGGACTGAAAAAAAAACATATACCAGAAAAATCAAGCGGAGCTCCTCTCACCCGCTCCAAAAGCCTACCACTGGACTCCCATAGAGGCACGGAGAGGCAAACAGAACAGGTGTGAGCAGGTGTGCTGCCAGGGTTTGATCTTTACTTCTGTCCCTTCATCCATCTCTCTCTGTCACCCACAGCTGCTGCTCTCTGTCGCTAGCTCATTGTCATGCCGAGGGGCATGCTCCTCCCTACAAATCTATCTCCAGAGGAGCTCGGCTCTTACAGTGATCACACAGATTTTTCCAGAAAGACGAGCACGCACTCAATCACTTCACACCCTTATCTCTGAGGGGGGATGCATGTAAAAACAACAACATTACCCAAGAGTGTGGAGACACACGAGCGGACATACATTTATAAAAACGTTTGCAAATTAGCCAATACGTGAACAACAAAATCCTTGAAACCCCCCCCAAAACAATTCCAAAGGCCTCTACATTTTAACAGCAGCGGGCATGCAGACACAGTAATGTTGTTTTGACAGTTGTGTCCCTTCACGGCATTGGACAAATATAATGAAAAAAAAATGTATTAAGGCACAATGGCTGTTTAGGTTCATTCATTTTTAAAATAACATTGCCCAGTTGACCCCAACAAGAGGCTGTCCTTGCTACCTTCTACTCTGCCCTTAGCGATAAGCTGGAGGGCCCACGATTATAAGGTAATGAGAACAAGAGTAAGAAGGCTCAGTCAGCATGTTTTTGTAATATCCGTGCCTATCTTTCAGACAGCGACACTTCCCCCTCTGGTTGTTGTTTCAATGACTGGCGTGTGCATATTTCCCATGGGGCAAGGGATTAGACATTCAGATGGAGATTAATATAGTTTTTTGGAGTAATGACTCTAGGCCTAGACCTAATTAATTACGTGTTTATAGGCTACAGAGAAACACTAAGCTTAGGCTTACATTTTCTGTATTCCTTATTCGATCATCACCAGTTATGGGGCTTTGGAGTAGAGAATCGTAATTATGTGAACACATGGATTATTGATCAAATACTGAGCATTATTTTAAATATAAGCATGTTGCTTAGAATTGCTTGACTGAAGACCAGACATTTAACAGGTTTTTCATTGCCATGCTTATTTATTAAATAGTAAATACATGTACATTTAGTTTTAAACATATTTCTTTACATCGATATTATGTATGATATCGTAATTTGTGTTCAGAGTTTATCAAGGGACGTATGTGGCTAAAAAAGAGAGCAAAACAGAACAAAAACATTTAGAAGCATGCTTCACGTGATGCATTTTACTATCGTACCTCTTTTTACAATAACAAAAACAACCAACCCTCTCTCATCGCTCATCTCATGATACCCCCCCCCCCCCCCCCCCCCCCATCTACCATATCCCTCCATTAGGATTAGTCACTAATCCCTCTGTTCAAATCAGGTCTTACTACAGGGAAGAAGGAGTCAATTTGCTGTTGCAACCGCCACCTGCTCTCCACTGTAATATCTCATTACCGAGCTAAAGAGGCACTCTTCACAGTGAAACTGCTTATGCAATAGAGGACGGGGAATTATAAGCCTGTGTTAACAGAGCAGCCTGGTCCTGTCAAACTGACGTTTTCAAAGCATGTTGACATAGTCCCAGGCAGCCGGCGGCTTCAGAAAAGGTGTACTCTGACTGTAGTGTCACAATGGACTGAAGCTGCTGTTCGTCTTAAATGTAGACGATCATACAATCATACATTTATGTGTGATTCCTTTGTGTTTATGAAGCACATTTAAAAATGCTTGAACACGAACGGACAACCAAAGCCACGTTGTTTGGCTGATTGTTTGTTTGCTGACGCCCGGCCGCTGGTGACAGAAGTGGGATTGCTCCTTACTGAGTTAGGGTTGGTGGGTTCCTCGGGAATGCGGACCTGCCAGACTCCTAGACTTTGTCCTTGGTGGTTATCTACCTCCGCAGACTGTTCTAGACATCTTTGTGGAGAGCGAAGGACTCATTACCCCGGTCTGTCCCTGAGATCTCAATACGATGGAGGTTTAATGTACTGCGCAGTGCCCTGCCTCGACCGGAGAGGGGTGAGGGCCATTCAAATGACTGTCCAACTCAAACCGAGGCCCCTGTTAATGACAACCCGAGCTACTCTCTCTGGGTGTTGTCTGTTCAGCATAACAAGCATTTCAATCTCCTTGACATTTCAAGAGCTACACGGTCAGTAGGACCAAACAAACACAAGCACTGTAGAGTCATTTCATCAAATATATTTCAAGAGTGTATGTATGCATATTTCACCGGTGTCCTCACAACGCACACATCTCATGGTCGGCACCGACTGTGAGCACTGGGCCCGTTTGCGTCCCGGCATGAACTCTGACTCCCAGCTTTATGGGCATCCCGGCGTTGAGATCCCGTGGGATTGGTCAGGTTTCAAGGTGACAGCGGTTGAGCCTCAATTGAAGATGACAGCCCATTCATCATGGCCGTGGCATCCGTTCCACCGCGTGGAGCACATTCTTCACCCTGCACTGAGTCCGCGCGTCGCTAATTAAAGGAAAACGGCAGCACAGTAAACAGCTTGAGTGTTCCTCACTGGTCGTGGCAGCCCTGCCTCGTTAACAAAGCTGATTGTTCTGATGTTTGACGCGTCCCTTTTTTAAAATGAAACAATCACATCGAGCTGTTCGTCTAAGAGATCCCTTTGATTCCAGTTGTTCTGAGGTGCCACGCGATCTGCTGGTCTCTAATGGATTACTGATAAACCTCCGTGTGTGCGTGTGTTACAAACAGAGAAAGAGAAATATGAAACATCATCTGTTTTGCTACAAGCTTAGCATTGCTGGCATTTATACGAGCTGCTACATGTACTGAATATATGAAGTGCCATAAAGAGACATCCTGCTTGCAAATCCCTCTGAGAGACGCGGAGGGACTCAGAGACATCGAGCGGTCCCGCAGTGGAAGGTCCCTGCAACCCTTTGAAAGGGTATTAAAAGTGACATGCTCCTCTGCTGACTGACAATACAGGCCGGCCCGAGGTAAGAAACAAAGTGCTGTCGCAACCGCTCCGGAATGCGGTTCTTTTTGCCTTTCGGAACACAAGACTGATGAACGAAGCGAAACCCCACTCATTTGTAGATTTTGGAGTTTCAGTCTGCACTGTTTGATATTGCCCCCCCCTTTAAGGCTTTTGTGAAATGAGTCTCGTTCGCTTGCGCTGCAATCTTTTTAAATGGAGTCCTTCACCTGTCTCACTAGCCTCTCTTCAACATCCTATGATTCTCCATACCTGTCTCCCTGCAGCTGTTGAATCTCTTGTTCTTTCTGCCTGCCTGTAATTCTCCCCCGGCTTTGTGTGTGTCTCTCTCTCTCCATCTGAGTGTCTCTCTCCCTGTCTGCTGGCTTGGCTGTCTGACTATACGTCTCCCCATCTGTCTGCACAGTGACTTGGCAGCTGTGTGTCCTTGGGACAGGGGACTGAGCAGTGTAAGTCATCTCAGCCTGGCTGACTGGCAGTAATAAGGGAGGATACCATCCTCTCTCTCTCTCTCTCTCTCGCTCTCTCTCTCTCTCTCTCTCTCTCTCTCTCCCTGTGGGACAGTCTGACCTACGATGGCAGCCAGTTGGACAGAAATAACCTAATGAGCGCTGGGTCCCAGCTAAATAGCCATATTAAAACCTGCAATTTACTGCAGAGGCAAGTCACTACGCTCTATTTCAAATGCCAGGAGTTCTGAGTGGACCTTGATTGCGAAACAGTATATAACATAGTGCCTTTCAATGCATCATTAAATTATTATAAATCAGAGTTTTCTAGAGACGGAGATGTAATTAAATTGTGTCTTGCCTTTAAGTTAGCTTGGTTATTTACCACTTTTGGGAATGTTTCACACTGAGGGACAGAGTGGGACAACAGTGTAATTACAAAACGGTGACCCTGAACTAAGAGGGTACGAAACATATATTTACAGACTTCTTCTGGGGATGTAATAAAAAATGTGTTGTCATTTTTGCAAAGTTTTTCCATGCAGAAATAATTTATGGCGACTTGAGCAACCGAGTGCCTCGGGGTGTCTGCCAAGGTAGACAGCCTGCGAGAAATACATGAACTTTTCCTGTACAGTTTGGAGAGTTCCGCTATTTTCACGCTAAATTAGTTTTCAAATTAATTAAAATCTGTTTAAATCCTGATATTGCAGATGGACCGTGACCATGCAAGACTGAACAGAAGACCAAACGCATACACACACTTGCCTTGCAAACTGGCAAGCAAGCACATACTCACATGCACAGCCGCATACACTGTCACCGACACAAGCAGTCTTTTGGTGAACAATTTGTGATGCTGGTCAGTAATTGGCTAGCTCAGCTTGTTAAAGGCTGTGGTCTGGGCCCTTATGCACCTCACAGGCCCCTTCCTCCAGACCTCCATCCCGGCCCTCGCCTGCAGCCCATTAAAATTAGGCCCATGACTCCACAGCAATTAGCACCCATCAGCCTGTAAACAAACCACCACCCTCGGCTAGTTGTGTTTGTGTGTGTGTGTGTGTGTGTGTGTGTGTGTGTGTGTGTGTGTGTGTGTGTGTGTGTGTGTGTGTGTGTGTGTGTGTGTGTGTGTGTGTGAAAAAAGAGATTGAGAGAGAAATAGAGTGCAAGTATATGTTTCAGATATTGCTGGCACATTTTCGAGACGTACTCCAATTCCATTTTGGCAGGATAGAGTATAGAGATACAGTAGAGAATACAGTAGCAAGTCACTGATTGCAGCTTCATGGGAAACAAGCTTGTTCAAATGCTTGCATGCAAATGAAATTTGGAAATCTTTCTAAACTGTCTTTTGAATAATAGCTTAGTTAAATAGGTTTCTTGATTTTGATTACGATGCATGACCCAAGAGGAAGATTAGCGTAATACAATCTACATGCAACCAAGCATCGAAGAAACAGCAACAAAACAATAGGCTTTGTTCCTCGGTTATGAAAAAAATATCCCTCCTAGTGGTTGGAATTAACTTGGTAAGCTATTTATAAAAGTTAAGTCCAATACACATAACTGCAATGTACCAAATAGAGAAGCTTTTTTTATGTATTTCATATTAGACAGTAAAAATGGTCTAAAAGCACATCTCCTGCTCAAAGGTGGGGTAGGCAGTTTTCTTTTGGCATCATTGGGCAAAAATGAATTACATATTAACCGTGCAGCATATTGTAATTCAAGTGGTCTGAGAGAAAATCTCTACTCCTGCCCTCCTTTTGGCTCTGTTTAGAAGCTTCAGAAAATCTAGCCCGTGACGGTAGACTTTGGCCATTCACAGGTCATTTCAGAGAGAGGGCATTCCTATTGGCTGTTCTACAAATGCAGACGTGTGTTCACGTCCCTTCAGACAGTGAAAATGTGATTCAATGGCGGACAAACCTGTGGAAAACGTTGCTATTCCAGCATTGGCAACAGCTGCCTACACTACAAAGCAACTCAAAAAGATGAAGACGGACTTATCAAAACGAGAGTCTAAAAGAGAGTCTGACAATAAACGACATAGAACACGTGTCAATATTGGTGAAGCGTTTCAGAGAGGGAGAGAACTCAAAGATTGCACCGGCCTCAATTTGGATTCGGAGCTTGTCGTTCTTCTCCTGGGCTGGCTCACTGGCGGTTGCCTCTGGCTCTAGTCAAGCCAAGCAACCTTGTGTTGCACGCGCATGAAACGCATGCATATGCCCGTGCTCATCTGGTGGGAGGGGCTTAGGATAGGGAGAGCTGCAGGAGGAGGGCTGTATTTTCAAATTCAGGCGTTTTTTTCCTTTTCCAGAAAACTGCCTACCCCACTTTTAAGCTTATAACTGATAGGTTAAAGAAGCAGAATTGTAATTATAATTCATAGTTATCCATAGCTATTCAAGCAACTATTGACTGGTTGGCATTTGAAGTCACCAGATCAGAAGGGCAACCATTGCAAAATCAAAAAAATATAAAAAAAACTGTATATACAAAATTAAACATTGAAATGTTATTAATAGTTATCATAGCAGTTACCTATCATAATTGTATGGACGTCTTTATGTGTATGGTTATTCAAGGGATTAGGTTTGCATTTGCCCAGGAAAACAGTTCATGTACCAAATGTGGCAAAGTCTAAAGCTGTACTGCAGTAGGTGCAGAATACCAATCTAGATTAAACTAAATACATTTTATTGCAAAGTTTGGTAAGTTTGTATTTCAGTATCAAATCAGACTCACATGGTCTCCCAAGGGTTGAAACAAGACTATCGCAGATTGCCTAACAGAATACAAAAATACAAAATGTTTTTTTCCTAATTCTCAAAGAGGCTGCCACTAGGTCTACTGGGGACATCTGGTTACATATCAACTCCTTACAAACAGAAAGTATTGTTAGCTTGGTTTCCATAGTTTAAAAATTGTATGCACTGCTATACAAAAGTATTCAATCCACAAAATAAATGTGCAAAATATATATGCATACATGACATTATGGACAAATATTATAATTATGATAATCTATACTAATCTAAATGCTGTCTAAATGCTAGCAGTGTATTGATGTGTGATCTAGCCTATAGCTGTGTGACATCCACGGAGGGCCATCAATTTTCAGAAAATCATTTCTGCCATGTGATAGAGCATCACCTGCATTTATAATCATAATCAATAAGCGGCGACATGACCCCCAAAACAAATCGTTCACATTCAAATGCTATGTCATGGTTAAAATGTCTTTTTAAAGGCAGTTTAGAGGGCAGTGGTTTTCTTTACTCATCTGCTTGTCTCCCCTCTCTCTCTCTCTCTTTCTCTCTCTCTCCCTCTCTCTCTCGTTCTCTCTCTCTATTTATCTTTTGTACAAAGGTGACTTTCTCCCGTCTCATCAGGGGAGAAATAAATAAATGAAAGCGAGGCTTGCCCTTCAGAGTAAGCACACAGGTTCCAGGTTCCTGAGGTGCCGCAGGGAGACACCCCACCGCAGCAAGCTGAGGCCCAGCTCCCAAGGAAGGACCAAATCGATTGGACGCAGACCCCCTCTGCTTCAGATCAACCCATCATCAACAGATGTAGGTGCCTGCGGTGTTGGAGGATGACTTTCACCATAATGCATCATTATTGGTGGTTTAAATGAATCCACAGGCTTGAGGTGTAGACCCCTCCCCCCACCTCCAATCTCCCTAGAGTCGCTTCATTAATGGGATGAAAGCATGGAGGTCGTTCTATCACCGCAACGCACCGACTTCCCTGTGGAGGAATGCTATCATCGAATCCGCAAGAAGGAGGAGGCCTGCTGGTTTAAGAGGAAATTCAGCCAAAGGGCAGTGTCCGTGGCATACACCCCTCACCCCACACAACAAGACATTACAAGACATTGCTTAAAACCATGTACAGGAAAAAGCCCCCTTCTCTAATAGAAGGGGTAATGACAAATGTTGCTGTCCTGGAAATGAAGCGGACAACAGCGAGACACTATATCCTAAACTATGTCCTTTCGGCCCTTCTATAAGCAACACTCCTACATTGGATAAGACAGACCAGCAGAGGAAGGTCCTGGTTAAGGTCCATGTGGGAAGGTTAATGAAAAGGAGACCCAGATATCTGGATCTAAAAAAGGCAACAAAGAGTTGCATTGTACCATGCTTAGGTAAATGACCAAAAAATGTATTGACTGATGAACTGCTGCTCTTTCCACCTTACACTCATCAACACACACACACGCACGCACACACACACACACACACACACACACACACACACACACACACACACACACACACACACACACACACACACACACACACACACACACACACACACACACACACGAATGTATCTGTAGCTGTACCCTCAGCTACTCTCTGAAAGATGTTTGACAGTTTTCAACTCCGAAATGTCTTTTTTGGGGTACTGTACTAGTGGGATGTGAACGGCCTGACGTGTCTGCCAAACGTTGAGAATAGCTTCATATACACTGTCTCTACTTGTCTGCTCAAATATAATTGGCCGAGTTGAACCAAAAAGCAGTAGAACTGCAGGTGAAATTGCCTTATTTTGAATTCAACAAATAGCTGACAGCAAATCACCTGTATTTTAGCATTTTGTTTCAGTTGTTTGCACACAGATGAGTCTGTTGAGTTTTCTACAGTGGCCACTCAAAGTCGTTGATCGATGGTAGCATGGCTTGATAGTAGCTGACTGTACAGAAGGTTAATCTCCCTGAAGCGAACCCTTAAAGGCATTGATTGAAAGTTTAACACTTTCTGTGTTTCCCAGAGACTGAGTGTGAAAGGTTCTGCATAGATCTGTCCCTTAGATGCTGTAGAAATTGGTCTACCCTCATCCAATCAAAACAGAATCCGGTAAAACAGATTTTTATGGCCAATGTGCTACACAGCTTTTGATTTTTATGGTGGTGAAAGTGCTGCCGGAAAATGTATTTTCAAAATGATGGGCAGAGTAGAGAGGGAAAATAGATTTTTATTTCAGGTCCTTACTCAGGAAGTGCCAATAGAAAGGGTAACGAGTCCTCTAAAGACAATAATACACATTAAAAAACTCCAATTGAAAACATCCCAGAAAGAATCAGTAGTGCATTGCCACTCTTACCACCCATTACCAAATACATCATTCCGGCCAATACCACCAACCTTGGCTTAAGTGACAATTTAACCATGATCCATGGACAAGACAAATACCTGTTCAATGTTCTAGCCTCAGTATTCTTTGCACAGCTACTGCAGGTGGAGTATGTTTTTGAGACAAAGCTCACTAACAGGGCCAGTAATCCTTTCAAAATAAGGGAATTGTTGGCGTCCATCAAACCTTTTGAAACTATTAGGTTCACAACTGATAATATTCTTTCAAAAAAGACTTTCAAAGAATCGTTTGAACAACCGTTTGAACCATTAAGACCCTGGGCGTCTTGTTTGACATAAAATGGTGTTTGATAAGATCTGGCATAATAGACTACGATACAAGCCAATCAACTCCCACTGCACACTGCCATGCTTCATCATCAAGTTCACCTCTAGCGTTCTACTGAGGGTAGGGTCCACAGCCATCTTATCGCTCGTCATCCCATAATCGTTGTTCATTATTACATTACAGTCTCATCTAAATATCTGATCCGATCCCATACAAATCATATGAATCTAAGTTATGACACCTTGGGCAGCCGCTCCAAACCCACTAAACAGAAGTAAATGAACAAAGGCAGAAAAATACAAGGCATGGTCCAACATATTTCAAGGGCATGCAATGCAGGCATGGGGGAAACGAAATGAATTCCCATCACTCAGAGCAGACAAACAAGGTTTTTTTATGGTATGTAATTTATTAATATATTCAGTACATGTCGCATAAATACCAGCAAATCTAAGCCTGTAGCAAAATGTGTTCTACTCTCTCTCTCTCTCTCTCTCTCTCTCTCTCTCTCTCTCTCTCTCTCTCTCTCTCTCTCTCTCTCTCTCTCTCTCTCTCTCTCTCTCTCTCTCTCTCTCTCTCTCTCTCTCTCTCTCTCTCAGCTTGACTCATCTAACAAAAAACAACAACAAAAGAGCGACCTACACACACACACACACACACACACACACACACACACACACACACACACACACACTGTTCCCACTGTTGTTTGGACTAAAAGAGTGAGTTCTGGTTAGCCTCAGCCCCCTAACAGAGGCCCAATTTGTCATTCAGCTGGAGCAACGTACAGTCCAACACACTCTGCGAAATGAAACTGTGACAAAGAATCGTAACAGATACGGAGATGAATGGCTCTACACAGTATCAACATCAGAGTTTTATTGTATGTAAGTGAATGGAAAAGCAAAGACCTATAAAAGTCCTGGATGATTCTAGAGCCTACAAGTAAACAGAATGGAAATAGAAAATAGAATATTACTGTAATCCTCAAGCTGTTATCTCGCAACAACAAAAAATATTGAATTAAAAGCCTTTTTATTGTCATACGGCCAAGGGACAGATTGGCATCACAGCCACACCAGTATCTATTCTCTTCATCTCTCTCTCTCCTGGCAAGGCTGGCACTTCGAACTGTCATGCAGTCCTAAGCAGACACCTGACAGACACAATGAAAGGCAGCTGGCGAGACTCCACTGGAAAGGCGAGTGAATAATTCATCTGAGCATCTGGAGTCATCTCCCCCTGCTCTTCTCTTAACGGCGTCCTCCAACCCAATACCCCTCTCACTACACCGCCGAAAATTTGATTTTCTTTTCTTACTTGCCACAATGTTTCTTTTTTCCTTTTATTCTGTCTTCTTCGGTTCGGTCGTGAAACTCGCTCCCATATTCCGATCTTCTCATCTCAGGGTTGTTTACCGTCTCTTGACACTTTCTCTTTTCCTTTTCCTAGTTTTGACCCCAAGGGCCATGTAAATACTACTCTAGAAATGCAAGAGTTTGGATATTATTCCTTTTCTGTCTATTTTCAAAAAGCTCTAAAGTGGAATCTTTCATATTGCACAATTCATGTAACTGTGTTACAATGTCTTTAATTTGATCCTATCTTAATTTTTTTTTTCAATATAATTACAGCTTAGATAGAGAATCATTTCAACACCAATGTTTCAGAACGTCAGTGCCTTCAAGTTCTTCTGAAAGGTTTTTCCAGTACAACTGTCAAGATGATAACATACCTCACAGTATAGGTTGAAATTCTTTCCCAGGGAACATATTTACAATGAGTTAAGGAGAGCAGAGATAAAGCGAGTGAGAACACAGACAGGTTTCGAAAAAGGAGAATAGAGAAAGCGTTTATGTAGAGAGACACGGAGTGATACATAGTGTGTTTGTGTGCGTTTGCGTGTGCATGCACGTAAACAAAATTGGGTTAATTTGCGTAGAGGAGCTTGAGCAGAGCTGGTAGTGGGGGCTGAATGAATGTCAGAGGAGGGGTAAAGCAGAGAAAAAGAGTGAGCGATGGAGGGCTCCAGCACAGAGCGATGGCCGTGGGCCACTAATACAGCCGCGGGTCGTTTTTTTAATCCATTGACTGGTTTCATTAGAGGGCGATCCCATTGGTCATTGATCAATGGTTGTCACGGAGAACTTGTGGGTAGCCTGCTGAGCAGAGATCAGAGACCCCCCCCCCCCCCAACCACCACCCCCACTACCACCTCCATGCTCCGCTCTGCTCCTCTGCTGTTCAGGAAAGTGACCACACTACGCCACGCTGAGACCCTAATGGAATGATTCACTCTCAGAGAGGGAGGGAGGAAGGACGAAGGAGGGAGACGGCAGGCGGGAGCGCTGGGAAAGGGGGGGGGGAGCGTCAGCGAGAGAAGGGACGGAGGGGGAAAGGAGAGAGAGCAACACGGGGGGGGACGGGGGGGGGGACGGGGACGAGAGACCTATTCCATGAAGAAAATAAAGGATGAAAGAGCAATGAGAAAGCAAAAAAAATAAAAAATAAAGACAGACAGACAGACGGAGACAGACAGACAGAGACCTTGAAGAAGAAAGCGAGGGGTTCGAACTCGAAGCCCCCCCCCCCCCCCCCCGCCGTTTAGGAGTCAGCGGGACTGGAGCCTGCCGTCACAGCGGGCCTGTGAGGACTGAGGCCGGTCGGGGGTCTGTCAGCGTGCGGTCCACAGCCCCAAAGCACTACATCTACAGAGAGACCTCACTGGCTCCTTGATGGCTCTCTCCACCTAATCCTCAGCCCAGGTTGGAGTTTCAAGTAAGGGCTTACAGCCGTATCTTCAGGAAACTATATCCAGGCATGGACGGACAAACACAGGTGTTTACCCCCCTCGTGAACGGCCGACGCGGCGTCACTAACACTGCGGTGCGACCGGTTTATCACTGCCGTGTCGTCTGCACGACCGGGACGCCCGTCAATAACACGCCCTCCACAAACACCGCCGCGGCCCGCTAATCCTTCCCCAAGGGCCTGGCGGGGCGGTCGCTCCACGGGTGGTTTATTATGGTCTGCCACGGACGTCAGCAGTCACTTTAGGTGGGGCCCACAAGGGCAAGGCACTGTTTATATCACTGCCAGGCAGCCACAGAAAGAGATGGGGGATAACAGGGAGGGCACTAAGTACCAGCGTCGCCTGAGTGACGGAATCAATGGACTGCCATTTTTGACAGGAGGTAAGGGGGATGGGGGTGGAAGAGATAGCATGGGAGTGAATAGAAGGAGGGAGAGAGAAAGGAAGAGTCGAGATAGATCGAGAGAAAAGACTAAGTAAGAGAGACGCAGAGACAGTGCAGGGGCATTTCAGGGCCTGTCAGCTACCGCCCACATCGTATATCATCCTTTGGTATCAGCCAGCCGGCAGGGTGAGCGCTAGGGCTAAATATTACTCTATAAGCAGCCAAGAGGGGAGGAGAGGCTGTATATTAGAAATGTAATCTCAGCTGTCTGAAGATGCAGCCACTAGGTATCATCACGCATAGCAACGGAATTTTAGGAGGGAAACTAACCAGAGACAAAAGCTAAACGTGGTTTTTGGCCTTCATTACAAACACACGGGGTTTCCAGTAAATGAGATGTTTCTGTCTTTTTTTCCCCCAGTGGAGTCCAAATGAACTGTGGACAGATTGCCTAAGCGTCTCCATACGAGAGGCCACGAGTGATTGAATGGCGTGGGACTTGGCGGGAGCGAAATTTCATCCCTCGCAGCGAGACAAATTATTCCATTAGCTTGTCTCTGTCCATTCAATTTCTTGGTGTGCTGATTAATAGCTAAAGAGACCCTGTCACAACAGGAGTCTAACTTGCCATGTCTTCCCCACTCCTCCACAGCCAAGGCCTCCCGGTAATAAGCCTTTGCTCTCTGCTCACGGCGCAAGATTGCTTTGATGCTCCTATTTACTCTGTGTCTTAGCTCACCAAACAGAATACACAATTCCACCCACCCTTGAGCCCTGGAAATTACAACGGTGCCCAGACCATAATGAAAGGGGAAAAAAGGAAGAAAGAGACATAGCGCCATCACAACAAATGAAAATCAGTATGCTATTGTCACTCAACGTTAATGTAATACAGGCAGACGTGCCTTTTCAATTTCGATCAGCTCTGACAGTCCACTTGGCCATAGCCCACTGTATAAGTAATATTCCCATTGCCTGACAGAGCTCATCAACAGGCGTGCATTCTGATGGTGAAAAAGGCAAGACATAATGATGAATATTTCATCCGGATACGGATAACAGAATGGAGGCGAAAATCCATTGGCTACTTGGGTAATGCTCCAGCATCGGGGCGGAATGCTAATGCTGCCCGTGGCCTTTATCTCTCCGGCGCCCTGGAGAAAGAAAATCAGCAGGGGATCCAATTTCCCTGCATCGCCTTCACTCCCCCACTCTTTTCCTTTTTTAACTTTCTGCTGTGTTTCCTCCCAGCCCTTAAATATTCTGCACAGAATTGGAAGCGCGGCTAACTAGGGGGCATCTATAATTTACCCCCACTCTACTCCGCTCATCTCTCTACTCTGGTCTCAGGTGTTGGTCCCCCCCCGCTCACACGTCTGGAGCGAGAGACAGAGAGAGAGAGAGAGAGAGAGAGAGAGAGAGACTTACAAAGAAAGTGAGACATTCAAACTGTATCCCCCGAGAATAGGTCTCAATTTCCTATGTCCAGATGGAAAAAGGACCCCAATATCCTGTGTGCCATTTTCTGACACCAGCAAAAGGACCCCGAGGGGGCTAACACCCTGGGGCCATGACATTTTTATGCCATAATCCATCACCATGTGACACAATAACAACAATAATTGAACTTTTTGCAAACATTAAAATCTCAGTACTTGTCATCGGCCATATTATATATTAGACTATTTAACAGTAGAACGGAACATTCAAACCCAAAGAATCAGACTCACAGAGCAACAAAAAATAAACGGATCAAGTGACTGACCCCCCTCAACACACACACACAGACACACACACACACACACACACACACACACACACACACACACACACACATACACTAGAGTAGTTGTTGCCGATGGTATAGTGTGCTGTGTGGAGGGAATGGATGTAAAAGGCACAATAGGTCTGGGCGAGGCCATCAGCAACCAACCATAGCGCTTTGCTTCTCCCTTCTGCTGACTGTACACTCAGAGATAGATTGGTTCCATTTAACAATTGTTAAACTTGATTGCCACTATTTCCCCACTGCCAAATAAATGGGAAAGAGAGACCTTATTGATTCTTGTGGAATACGTACACTTACAGCAAGGAATCAACTATCACAAATGGATAAGAGATTATCCTCGTTGGCAGTATGAATATCCTCCAGTCTGAGTTTTACATGAAGGGATTTGTGCTTGTTAAAAATATAAAATAAAATAAAAACATTGATGAGATACTTTATTGCTGGCTGTAAATACACAAAAAGCAATCAAACTCAAAATCCTAGACTAATTCCAATGTATTCAATTTAGTGCTTTACTGAACTGGTTATAATCTATTGCATAACATATTATGGTCATTTTGCATTTGTCTTTCAATCCATATATTTGTGACAACCCAGCGTCTCAATAGAAAGGACCATATTTCAGGATTGCATGTATATGCTTAGTGCCCACTGAGTAACCGAAGCATACAGTGTACAAGCTATTACAATGTAGCAATGTTATCAGTAAATGAGGATGAAACAGGCTGGGGTCTAACTAGACAGGCAGCTTGCGTGACCACTGTCATACATTTGATTTCTTTTCAGCTTTGAGGTGGCGTGTGGGTGGAAAGGAGCCTCTGATGTTTGACGTTTTAGCCGGTTGACCTGGCTGGCATAGGATACAGCTTATCCTCATTTAAATGGAGCCAATTTTATTTGTTGTAGACATCTTATCCTAACTTAAACTTGTAATCCCCCAAGCAGATGGAAAGGGGAAGGTTCACAGGTTTAAATTTGAGGAGTAACAAGACACCGAAAACACGTTATTTCAACTGACTAAACATGTACTGTATTTATGTACGGTTATAAAACGCAAACCAACAATCCAACGTGAAAAACAACATTTTATTGTAAAGTTCTTGACGTTTGTTTCTGTATCAAGTCAGACTGTGCATAGTAAATTGTCTGACTGCATGCGTCCATGTGACTTGGTCCTATACCGTTTGTGCTTAGCTTTTGGCTTGCCAAACGTGCATGTTTGGCCAACATAATGTCTAATCTACTGTGAGGCGATGCACAAACATACAAGCACCAGCTTCCACAGTCCAAATGGACAAATCTATAACTTTAAGGGTCTGTTGAAGTGTTAAACTCAAGCAATTCCACATTGTTCACTCTGAATAATTTCAAATAAACTGACAGTGGCAGATATAATTGAGAGCAAAGCACGAGCTTTAGGCACATTTGACACAGCTACTCCCTTGAGCAAGTTTCAATTACGAGCGCCCACACCAACACTCCACACGGTTTCTCAATGCATTTTCTTCACTTTGAAGAAAAGTGGAAACCGCCCTAAAGGTAAATGTTTAAAAGGAGAAGAGGGGCAAAAATCCTCTTACCTCTAACTTCCCTGGTCCCACTCCGTTGTTCAATGTGCAGAGCTCTCCATTTGTAACATTTGCCAGGCTACAATAGATTAAACCCAGGCCCTCCTTCAGGGAGCAACCCACACATTGCCCTCTTACACGGAGCGACCCAGGGAGCTGTCATACTTCTCAAACAGGTGACATAAGGACAAGACCACAGAGGTTGTGTTGAAGTGACATTCAGATCACTGTCATGTCACAAATGTGCTGCCATTCACTTCATTGGGCTTTGAAAAAACAAACGATTAGGATCGTATTAGCCAATCGCATCCGTGAACCTGCCCTCAGAGACGCTGTGCGTGCCAAAGCCTGGTAAATTAGCCCGCTGTCACGTTGTCTTTGGGAAGCTTTCTATCGCCGTTTGAGTGGATTAGGACTGGCCTTAGGAAGCGTTCTGTTTAGGTGTGTAATTGGTCGCTCCGCCACCACTGAGGCACCCTCGCACATACTGAATTAAAAATACCTAAAGAAATCAAAGCGAGTGGCTTTGAGGCAAGACCGCAGCGCTTTGTTCACTCATAATCCACCCTGCAGCACCTTCCCGTCGCGCTGACACGCCGCGTGTCCCCACAGCATCCTAATGAACATTCAAAATGTCACCGACAATGGAGGGAGAAGACCATGCAGTACTGTGCAGAGTTAGTATGCAACAGATTGTCCCCCTGTAGTACCTCCTCTCCTTGGGAGCGAGGGGCGAGGGGTACGGCTTTTGGCTGATTGGGAAACTTCAGCTGATTGAACGGGAAAATTGTCCGAGTGGTGCAATTAGCTGTGGATGACTTTGCGGTGGCGTAGACACGTCGTTTGGTCCTTTGAGACGGAAGCTGCGTCGAGACGCAAACAGGGAGGACACTTTATGCCCTTGACATTTCACTTGTCATATATTGCGAGGATGTTTGAGAGTCATATCGACCTGGTGTTCTGTTTTCTAATATCGCTTTACAAAAAAAGGTTGAGTGGGAATGCGGCTTTGATACCTGCCACTAGGCCCATTGAGAGAACACTCCTGTTGTGCTTTAGTCGCGTTGACAACCTGTCTATGCATTTCACAATATAAACTCACCAAGGAGATATTTAGCTTGTGCTCTGTGAACAGGGTTTCTCAATCCCCGCCTGAGCTGACAAAGTAATGGAGACATTTGTTTTTTTTGTCTGAAGTTCGTTTCTTTTGAAATCCCCAGGAACAGTCAAAGGCCACAGACACACACACACACGCACTCACACACACACACACACACACACACACACACACACACACACACACACACACACACACACACACACACACACACACACACACACTGCACTGACAGGCATTTGCAGGAGAGAAATAAAGTGAAAAACAAAACATCAAACTCTTATCATGTTCTCTGAGGTGTGCTTCGCATCACGTCCCCGGACCCTCATTCTGACTCCGAGCATGAGAGAATAGAAAACGATTTTCTCCAATGAACTTGGACCTATGTGTCGAGGCTACCACTCTACAGTTGCAACCTCATGCATGAAGCGTGAAACCCCTACACTGCCTGTGATATGTATTTCACGATTGGGATCGTGGCTGGCCGGCTCTTTTCATGTGTGTACTGTACATGGGCCAGTCTTGTCCTGACTAAATGTGTTCAGGAGCCACTGCAATGGGTCCAAATGTTTTCATGACGAATGTTGCAAACAAAACACTACATTTCAGAGAGTGCTCCATACCGATCACTCCAGGTGGTGGTGGTGGGGGGGGGGGGGGGGGGTATAAGTTGACGTCTTTCTTTGGGCTTTCTCTCTACTAGATTAGTTTATGTTTAGCGGTGCATCACTGATGACCTCTCATGTGCAGATGCAGATAGATCGCTAGGTAAAGCTTACCTTCTTGTTGTTAAAGTCAGATATCTCAACTTAAGAGACTTGGGTTTTGATTTAGTGGAATGACAGATTCTTGACAGACAAGAATCTTATGATACTTCCGCAGACTCATACAATACAAACAGCTTTCTTTGTTTGATATTTTACTTGCACTTATTCTGTCCTCAGACACTTTTTGTTTATAGATCTATAATGTATTACAAGCTAGTAATACAAGAACAAATGCACATAATGTATTGTAGATTCAATGGTCTGAGGAAGTGAATTAGGCAAAGCCAAGGAACTATACTGCATTCTCCATCTCACTTGACATTGTCAGAAAGGTTCTGACTCCGCAGCTTCAGAGAGAATCCACTGTGAAGGAAGCATGCCTCTCTCTTCTCTCCGTGCCTTTTGTTTCAACTCCTCTGTGGAAAGTCGTATCGAAAGCCGGCAAAGGCCCCGTGGGCGCGCGAACAATGGCTCGTGCCGGTTCACACAGCCGGCTCTAAAGGGAGCGTCAGAAGAAGCACTGGAAATCCCCACACAAAAAAAAAGAACCGTGTCCTGGGTTTTCTAATGAGCCACGCGCCTCCGCAGAACGCAGAGCGGCTGGGGGATTCTCTCTCGCTCCCGTCCCAGTCTCTTTCAACTCAACTTTGCCACAAGTTACACTTTCCTCCAGGAAGGCGGACCCCTAAAAAGGGATTGTTGGCCAGGGGTTGGCCTTTAAATGTCCCAGCATGGAGCCCTGGACAGCTCATTGTAGTTTACTCCCTACGGAGTGACTTCTCTGAGTCCATGTAATAGCACTCGTTTTTGTGTTGTTATTGATTTTTTTTTAAAAAGCTGGCTTTTTTTTAATAACTATTCCACCACAATAGCGTGGGCTGTAATAAATATAATGAATACGAGAAGACAGGAGAGAACAGGAGAAGAACGCTTATATTGACCAGGAGTAGAGGGGGGAAAGTAATTTGCTTTCTTAATATTCTGGAGTTAAACATTGGATTGGCTGGTCCTCCTTGAGGACTCTCAGGGGCCTCATCATTCAGCCACACTAGAGAAGCACAGTGGAGACCCCGAGCATGCTAATGTCCTACCGTGATGTTGAGGCATGAAAACAATCAATTACAAATGCTCAGATGTGATTGCCTTAAAATCACACAACGGTAGCGAGCAGATCAGTCAATCAGGAAGTGTGATCCCTGCTTCTCCTCCGTGAATACTGTATTGGTATTCAGCCACAGTAGACGCACGCATGCTGAAGCACTGACGATATAGAAGAGCAAACAGAAGCGGTCCTACACACTAAAACGTAGGCCTCAATTTCCCGAGCACCTACGCCGGGATAAACAACACCGTAAAACATCGCTAACCCTGAGACATTTTAACGGTGTTCCTAGCCTTGGCCGTAGGAGAGCCATTGACGAACAGCGCACATTAAGTGCTCTAAAGGGGAACCACAATGCGGTCCATCCATCTTCTTCCTGACACAGGTAGAAGACCCAGAATGCCTTGCTGGAGCTGATTAAAGGCTGGTGGCAGAGCCCTCGGAGTGTGTCAGGCAACATGAGAGATGTCTCCGTATCAAAGGAGGCCTGTAAGAGCACCGGCTGCACTTGAAGGTGACGCTGGGACGGTGTCTGGAAGATAATTTTCACATGCGGTGTGTGTGCGTGCGTGTTGTGTGTGTGTGTGTGTGTGTCCTTGATCAGGGTGGTGGGGAATAATGGCAAATCGATAACGCAACTCATCTCATCTCGCAAGGAAAGGCCCGTGCTCGAAGCAGATCTGTCACTGTGTTCCCCGGACCGGGCCAGCGTGCGGAATAGATACGGAGATCCATGTCCCTCTAGCAGGGATATATTGGTGTGCATCATAACCTCCCACGCATTCAAGGAGCCTCTTCCATACACCAGCCGATTTGTTTTTTGTAGTTACCATTCACCGTTTTCTGTATCAGTGTGATATATGCAGCTGGAGTTCGAAAGGTTAGATGATAACAGTAAAATTATTCTCACAGTTTCAACCCATGGAGAAATAAATAAAAAGACAGTAGATGTGACCACCTAAGTAAACGAATCCTAACTTCTGTTCACTTCTTGTTCCGTTTGGATTCTGGAAGATTTTCTTAAATTAGATTTGCAGATTAATGTTCTATGTAAAAATGAATGAAAAGGTTTTAACAACATTGGTTTGCCAATAGTTTAAAAAGAGCGATCCATGGTTTTGTAAACAATGGCAGCCCACAGTCCAACTTGAGTTTCTTTGCTCTACATCCTGCAGCAATGCTTCCTTTTCCAGTAATGCCATTTTTGTATACTAAATATACTTCAATAAATAATGTTGGCCATATGCAGATAGACTCACTCTTGCCACTGAAAGATGATGTACTTAGGGATTTCAGGTACTTTTAGTAGCAGACCTTCTCTCTTTACTTCACCAGTTTGATTATGTCTGGTTTATGATAATATACACATGGAAACATTTAAATATGACTGAAGAATAATTTAATGATTAAATGGCTTGTTGGATGTTTTAAGAAACACATTCAGAAAATGCTTAATCTGCTGGCCTGTAGGCTGATTCTGGTTCCCTCTCATGGCCAAAACCTCCAGATAATGATATTGCTAAATCACTATGAGAGGATTCCATAAAATAATTTGACACTCCGCAACACTGAACTACTTTGAGTGTTTAAAGGAACATCCAATTCATGGGCATCTTCCGTCTATATCTGGGAGGGAATAACAGAAAATGGGTTTTGCTGTGAAAAGTTGAGGCAAGGCAGTAGTTGGCAGTCTTAAATTATTCCTCTCTCTCTCTCTCTCTGAGACAGAGCAGTGCCCGTAGCAGCCAGAGTGTGTATGACGTGTGTCCCACCTACTCTGATGTGCCCGGACACTGTGCGGGCGTTCCGCGTGCTCTCTGATGCTCTGCCCCCTGAGCATGGCCACCATCTTTATGCTAATCCTCAGACACTCAGAGGACCTCTGGAGACGGACACACACAACACACGCACACACACGGACACACACACACACACACACACACACACACACACACACACACACACACACACACACACACACACACACATACACGGACACACACACACACACACACACACACACACACACACACACACACACACACACACACACACACACACAGACACACACACACAAATGCTTTCTGGCTTTTTTGTTCTCATTTAAAACCTCAAAGGCAGGAGGGAAAATCAAGGCCTTTTCCAGAAAGCTTTCAAAATGATTGCTATTGATTTGGTGGTATTGCAGATTACACTAAGGGTTCTATTTTTCAAAGTGAATTGGTAGAAGTCCTTTTTTTTTCTCTAGCTCTGAGGTGTCTTTTACTTTTTACCATACACTCAGGCGTACTTACGTACTACGTGGCCTCTCGATTGATGATTGAGGATAGCATGTGTTAAGGGGTGTGTTTATTCATGGCTGTGATCAGGTTTATTGAGTTGACAGCTGCCCCGGTCCCACCTGAAATCCTCACAATCAGGCCTTTTTTTTCATTTAGGCAGTAGCCTGTTGATAGACAGTAACACAGTTTGTTGACATAAAGGTATGAGCGTGTCCTTTTCCAAAAACAAACACAACGACCAACGACTTTAGTGAAATGTTGCCTCTAAAGAGCTCTTGCGGTTTCTATTGTGCGCCCCTTTTCTATTCCCTTCTGTCTCTGTAAATAAAACCGTGGTAGGATCTGCTTTAAGTGAGTGATGCAACACACTGAAACAGGACAGTCCTCAAAAAGTTCTGTCCACAAAACCCAAGTTTTTTGAGTCAATAACACAATAGTATGGTCTTGCATTACCGTCCCTCTGCGTTTGGCTTTGACTTTGCAAGGCTGGGGCAGAGGCTAGTGCGCACATGCGATTTGAAACACAGTGAAATCCCACGATTTCAAATGTATGTATGATGCAATGTAAATAACACTTTACGCAACTAAGCTATACATGTTTTGGCTGGATGCAGAGTAATGAGTTCTAAATATTTCCAATAGGCCAGCCATGGCTGTGAAAAATCATGGTTATGAAATGGTTGTAATAGAAGGCCTATCAAGACTTTTACACAATTTGAGACGTTGATTGAGCTATTTGGAAGAGTGACGGAGCAAGAGGAATAATAGCAGTTGGTAATGTTGCTTATAACATAAGCCAGCAGTGGATAACCAGGCGGTTTGCCTTTTACCATTTGCCTTTCACACTTTAGAAATAGGATTGATCACTGAGTAGGTGGAACACATGATTATGTCTTCCTAATGCTTTATGCACATTTGATCAACTAAACAAACGTTAAGTTCCCATTAAATCCTAGTCAATGACTTTACCTTGTCGTAAAAGTCAGTCTTATGTCTTTTTTACTGACATAATGAAAATGCATCCTCCCCCATAAATATTTTAAGCTTGAGAATGCAAAATGTATGATATTTTGCCATTAACTAATTCATCCACATCTGACGCAATATGGCTTTGATACAATCTCTATACTTGAAATTCTCAGTTTAGAATGTAATTTGCACCATAAATGGATATAATATTGAGAGCTCATTAAATACTAAAGACTAGGGAAATCAAAACTAATCTAACCCTTTAAGAGGCCAATATCTTCTAATAATGTTAAGTTCAGAAAAACTGAGACATACATTTACAACAAGGAAAAGGTGTAGGATTGTTTCTTTCTTCTAATTTTCAAAGCTAGCGCACAGGCTAAAATAGGTTTTATTTTTTTAAGTCATAAAGCCTTATGAAGTTAAGTAGCAGTACAATGAACACAGCTGATATTCAGAAAATGCATGGTAGTTTGTACATTTATAAAAATCGATATTAAAAAAGAACGTGTCTAAGGATTCGCTCCTCTCATGGTTATGATTTTGTTTTTAGTTTTTTTTGGTCAACATACTCACCGCCTGTGACCCTCGGACGCTTTGAAATGTTGAAACGTCCAGCCATTACCAAGTGAGAAATCGGCCGATTTCCCCATTCAGCTTTGAGTACAATGCTGCCTGATTTCTCTACTCACCCTCTCCTGGTTGAGCTCTCAGCAGGAAGAACAAGGCGACAGGGAGACAAGGAGACACCTGCAATTAGAGCCGATTTCTCCCACAGGGATAGGCATTGTCTTCATAACAGGATTTACAAGTCTCCTTTTTGTTTTTGCTACCGGCATTAGATTGTCTAACATTTTCTCCTCAGCTAGACATTTACCATCCCCATTTCCCTGCCTCTAATGTCTCTCCTCCACATATTCTATTGTTCTGTCCACAGGACAGTCATTTGATTTGAAAGTTGTTTGTAATATATATTTAAACTGCGAGTAGTAAAGTGTTTGTGGATGTTGTTTACCACAACCACCACAAGCTGAGTGCCTAACTGGCAGACTGACAGAGTCTTGCATTATAGTGAGCCGATAATGACTTCCTTCCAGACGTGATAGTTACTACACGGAATCATTAGTTTGAGGAAGTGTTCCTGACTCTAAGCCCAATCAGAGCAAACAGTAGGACATAATTCACCATGACACGTGCAAGTGATCCTTACGCTCAACTTAGGCTTTACATCATCGCTGACATGCTGACACTAACACTGTTACTATTTTTTCACTGTGTCTATTCAAACACACACACACACACACACACACACACACTTTGTATACACACACACACACACACACACACACACACACACACACACACACACACACACACACACACACACACACACACACTCACACACACTTGTACACCCCCCACACACTCACACACACACACACACACACACACACACACACACACACTCACACACACACACGTACACCCACACATATCCAAGTCATGTCACAGTCCGTCTCCTTGCTCTTATGGTCTCCCCCTAAGTGATGAATGATTATTCCTTTAAAATGGCCGCCTGTACCTTGAGATCAAGTAATTACAGATGGGAGCAGCATTATAATCCTACCCTCTCCATTTAGAACAGAACTTCATTAATTATAGTCACCAAACACAGCTCTTGCTGAATCTATGACTCCAGATAATGCCATTTTTAGTAATGCAATATGATTAGTTCACAAAGGTGGAATATTCAATCTCGCGCACGCACGCACGCACACACACAAGCACGCACACACACACACACACACACACACACACACACACACACACACACGCTGAAACCGCCCCCACAAAATGAAACAGTATTAAATGGTGTGCTGTTAATGTGATTATCTTCTCATATCATCTTTTTATTTGACACCCGAGTAGGCAAAGTGCAGTTGCGTTGCTTGAAAAGTGGTTAAGACGCAAGCGGTGATGTGAAAACTGGATGCTAATGGTAATTACCCCAATTAGAGTCAAGGGGAAGGCCTGCATTGGCTGAGGCTCGGTGCCACTGCCTGTCTGTGTGTGTTCCACTGACAGCACAGCCTTTGATGACTTTATGAACCTAGTGATTAGCTACTCGTTACCTCGCTGATCGGGAGCCATTTACAACTAGCCGTCTAAAAGTCGATTCCGCCCGGAACAACGTCTCTCACGATGAATCTGGGCTGAGTTTCTATTTTACGTTTGAACCGACTCCTCTGCTTGAACCGTGGCTGCAGCTTTTGAGTGATAAACGATAATCAATATTCAGCATTTGCTGGGAGAGAGTGACAAAAACAAGCAGAACTTTTGTTCAAAGTGTGTTTATTTTCCCCTCTGGGATCAGAGCGGGGAAAACAGATACAACACTGCCCTCTTGAGAAAGTGTCTCTCCATTCATTTAGAACATCTCAATCTGGGCATTACTAACAAGAGATGTCCCTCTGCCCTTTTGGCCACATGTTGCCCTGATTGCGTCATTATTTCTCCAGTATTTCTCGTGCTGAATTGTTTCTCTTTTTCATTCAAATATAGGCACAGATAATGTTGGCCTATTTGGAATGAGTGTGTAAATACCACAGATAATACAGAGGGGGAAAGACAGCGCAAGAGAGAGAGAGAGAGAGAGAGAGAGAGAGAGCGAGGGAGTAAGCGAGAAGAAGAGGCAGGGATACAATCTCCAGTTGCCTAGCAGCTCCCGGAGCATAGAATTCTCATTTCATGGATTAGTGGATTGAATGTCAAAGATCATTGTTATGGTGCCATGGAATGAAAAAAGGATCCCGCTGAAAGCTGTGTTGACCCCATATGTTGGTCGAATTTGATTGATTTTAGTGGAACCTAAACAAAATCGATTATGATCATCTGACTCGATACGCGGGGGAAAGTGGGTGTGTTGCGAGTGACGGTCAGCAGGGGGCATACTAGTCACCCTGTTGTTATAGCTTACATTACAAAGACATGGGGTAAAGGCTTCGGCTAACAGACTCAATGCTGCCCGTAGGAAATGCAATACTTCTGACCTTTCACCACACATGGGGAGATTTAATTCAAACATAAGCTTTCACAACATTCTGTGACCTTCTGATGAAAACCGATGCTTTATCTCTTAAATGTGATCATTCAAATCTTCGAAAGACCTCCTGTGGTGCTCTTAGCTAAATTAGAGTGGTTTTGTGGGGAGCGTTTAAGGGAGATTAGAGCCTGGACACCAGACACCCTTTAAAGCCTTTGTGCTGTACGTGACCTCCGGTTTTGCTGTAGTGAAATTGATTGTTTGGAAGTTCCATTATAGAAGGCAATGTGTGTTTTTATCCCTTTCATAATCCTTCGGGGGGAGAGCGACGGCGGTGTCAGCTGGAGAACGTTCCAGATGCAGGTAGTGAAGCTGCTAAGTGGTTCCAAACCTCGTACCTCTCCAGACCACAGGATGACACAGGACACCTCGTCAGTCATATCACGTGAGAGAGAGAGAGAGAGAGAGAGAGAGAGAGAGAGAGAGCAATATGTACAGAAATGGCAAAAGAGGAATTGAGTGAGTAAGGGAGAGAGAGAGAGAGAGAGAGAGAGAGAGAGAGAGAGAGAGAGAGAGAGAGAGAGAGTGTGTGAGAGAGAGAGAGAGCTGAGAGAAGGAGCCTGTGTTTCTACTTCCAAGTGGGAGACACTTGTGGCCAAATCAGGGCAGGATGGGAAAAAAGATACAAACAGTCTCCATCCATGAGCCTTGGAACTCCGCCCAAACACAAGGACCAAATTGATGGTGTTTATATTAGAGCATTCATAGCAGACATATTTTGAAGGGATGCCTAATGTGTGTTCATTTCCATCAACATTTTTCCCCTAGTGGTTTTTGCAGGCCGCTGTATCCACCGAATCTTCAAAGAAAGCTTTGAGGTAATTGGAGGAGAATAAGTATTTTTAATGGTTGGGATTCAGATTGTGCGGACAACCTTCCTAGGTTATACTTTTTTCTGGAGGTCCCGCTGAATTCAGGACTGCACAGTAACCTTTGCAGCCAACAGTAACTGTAACTTAGATATCAAGGTTTGAACCTAGACTTAAACTTCAACTTTCACTTGGCTAAACCAAAGCTAAGCTGCGCGTGGTGGGTTTTGAAGTAGCTCGATGAGCAAGTTGAATGGAAGCCATGAACAAAGTTAAATGGAAGCGTGTATATGGCACGCTGATTTACAATTTGAAATGAATCTATGCTACTTGGCATGGAATCTACAAACAAGGCCACCATGTGCTCCTGGTGCCCTGTAATCCTTGTATACATTCTTCTGAGGTGGTAATTCTTCTTCAACCCTAGCAGTGTTCTGTTTGACAGCGCCTCTGCTCTCTCTCCAGGTTACCCCCCTCTGAATGTAGTAGACATTCCCCATCATTCTCTTCTCTAAACCCACCACGGTTGTTCACAGACACAAGAGTTCTGAGACGGTGGGCTGAAAAACCGCTTTTAGCCTTCAGGTACAGTGAGCATCTGAGTGGCGTTTTGCATAAACTGTTGGATGCCTTTGAATGAATAATACACGCAACTAACAAATGCAAAAATGTGAAATTTTTATGGTGAAACAGGCCATTGTTTCGGTTGGTGCCGGGGCCGTGTTAAGTGCTTTTAGGACGTAACACACCACAAATGGCTTTCCTCAACGCGACATAAACATGCTGTGCATCCAGATATGCATTATGTCCCATTCTGTTTAACTTACTGCTGCAGAGTCTGACACGTTTACTACAGTCCTTTAAGGTATTTATGAGACCTAAGTTCCATTAAGGATGGAAAGACATGAGTTAGTGTTCGCATGAGAACAGAAAGGAATACTGAGACGTGTTTTGTGTTGTGACTGCAGTTGACCGCCTTATTTACTGGTGTTAACGAGTTACCTTGTCCTTTTTGTGTCAAAGTTGGTTTGATCCCTGGCTTAAGGAATAAACAAACAATCCCAAAAAAGTTTTTGTGATGCTGCAGCAGGAACACTAAAAAATTCACATATTCTCAGAAGCTGTTGTTATTTTTGGAATGTCAGCCAGAATTCCCGGGCTCCCTAATGTGTAAACACACTTGTCAGAGGAATAGATAAACGTTTGAGAAATGTATTGTCTGATGGGCATCTCAACGCTGGAGTATATTTACATCAGGGATAAAAGCGTGAAAGCTCACGAATGGATAAACTATGACACACTTTAGACAATGTGGAGATGGGCCAATAATTGAACTAAGGAAAGATTGCCAATTTAATTTATGCAATAATTTGTGAGATGGTAGTTGATAATGGTATACTTAGATTGCATGAATTCTCAATCTATGATGTGAGGCCTAAATAATGAACTTTACAAATGATTAACTGTACTTCTCCATTCACTACATTTCTACAATGCCCTCCTCATAACAGGATAAGTTTGAAGTCTATTAAACTTGTATGGCAGCAGTTAGTGTAAACGGCCTCAGTCTTGGATATACCAGATGCATTTAAAGTGTAAACAACCATTTAGTCCATGGCCCCTCTTGGAATGATTAGAAACCAACTAACACTGAAATTCTTATTTCTCTCTTAGAAAAGCCAGTATAAATAAATACATTTTTTCTGGCTCTCGGATATCTTATGTTTCCAAACAATGGTATTATTGTGTTTTGTGAGGAATAAGCTAATCATTTGAATGTAATATTTCAAAACTTTTGTCCATATTTGTCTCAACATGTAAACTACAGCCGTTTATCTTGTATCTTGTTCTATCAACACTGTCTGTCAAAACATAAATAACATTAAAGAAGCATAAATAACCAAACTTTTTACATGTTTTCCTAAATATAAACTGATAAAAAGTGTGAGCACGTTATGATGTAAATGAATATAGCTCTTAATTGTGCCAATACATAATTATTAGTACCTTATTTAATTTCAAAACCAAATACGTTTTTGTTTTTGTAATATTTTTATAATTTTAATAATTTTAGGACTGCTGTCAGCACATTCTTTTTTTTATTTTGTATAATAGATTGTAATACTATGCCAAGTCATTTTTTTTCTGAAAACGTTACCATGTGAAGTTATTGAGCACCTTTTGGCCTCTGTTTAGACTTCACTGCTCACTGGGTGTTTGGGAAAAAGTAAATGGAGGATAAATCATTATACTGGGGCTGAAAAGCTCTCCCTTTAAATGTTCACGAACAAGAACTAATCTCCCTCAATCTCTAGGAAGGATCTCGCGGAACCACTGTCCAGTCCCAAAAATATCTTGAAATATTATAACCAACTTTAAAGTAAAAGAAACAAAATCACAGATGTTTTTTTTAACTTGTCCTACAACATTTCTCGTACAGATTGTCTGCACTGGGGTAACTGTGCATTTCCAGTTTCAGCAACCGACCATGCAATTCGTAGCCCACAAAAAGAAAAAACAATTACCGCTTGTTGAAACGCTGGCAAGGAAGTGAAGGACGTGACAGAGGGAGAAAGGATGAGATGAAGGGAACAATGAGGAGAAGCGGTGGTCCTCCATCAGGCCCCGCGTAGCCCAGGGACATGGAGACGTTACGGGGGGAAAGAGGGTTAGGAGGGTGAGTCCGGTGTCACCGTCTTATTAACCACCTCAATAACCATTTTCAGTTCTTGCTTCAGGATAGTGGCTGACGATAAAAAAAAGTACTTATGGCTTATTGGGTTGAAGATTTACGTTCATACCTTTCCAAACATTGCGATCTCATATATTGCCTGGTCGTAAATATTCTATGAAATGTTGAGGTGGACGGTGTCACAGGTTTTTGGACTGTGATGCCCCACGGACTGTACATCCGCGGCACATCATCACTTCCTCGTTCCTCCCCGCCTCGCATTCCCAGAATTCTAGTCGTTGTCCGGGTGACTGTTGTCCAGTGTGATTCAAAGCAGGAAGGGAGGGCTGATGAATCCACCTGGGTCAAGGCTGCCTCTGTTTACCTGTCCCTCTCCAAGGTCCTCTGCGCTGAGAATTTCCACTCTCCAACAAGGAAACCGTCATAGTGTTTTGTGGTGGTGAGTCACTAAAACATCTAGGTAAATAAACAGAGTACAGCACCTTCTCTTTCAATGTTGCCACCTTCTTTTGACTTTTTAGCTCAAATTATAAACGTTTTTTATGACATCAAATGTTACTTCAATCAATTTTCTTATCAACTTCTACAAAGTCTCAATAAGAATCAAATAAGTCAACGAATGGCTCTGCCTGTATGGATAAATAATTATCTAAAGGCACCTACTGTTACTGTAGCACTATGGCATTACATTAGTCACCCGGCATGACACGTGGGCCCGGGGGCAATGTGGCGTTGATGCTGTTGGCGGGGCTGCAGATTGATGCCCTGTGAGGCCAAGTGTTGACCAAGGCAGGCAAAGTGGACAGGATGTTCCAGTGTAGTCAGGCTCCAGGCGCTCTGTCTCCCTCGGTCCCTCCTCCTGTTTGTTTTTCCGGCTGAGAGCCACCGTGCCGCTCAGCGCCCCTCCAGGAGGCCCGGCCGTCACTCTGCCTCAGCAGGAATGTAAACGTATCATGTGCCGTACATACAAACACATGCAGATGCAGATGGATACGCAAGTTTACCGTTGCACCTGTATAACCGCATACACAGGCAGAACCGAGCTCACACACACAGGAACACCCACTCACACACCCAACACGTACACACACACACTCATGCACACACACTCTCATGCTTACACACACACACACAAACAGGAATGCATGCTGCACGCACAAACACACACACACACAAACACAGAGTCTAGTCAATTAACAGCTTTAAAAATCTATCAGATCTGAAGCAACATGTGGTGATTAGGTAACTGCACTGTGTCTTACAGCCTATGCCCTGTCGCTTTGACAAAACTGTTGTATAACCTTCTCACACCGAGCACCCGTTTTACCAAGAAGTGTTTGTACATTTCTACCTGAAAAACGTCAAAGATCCAGCCCCACAACGATGAAGCAAACAGTTTATGCACCTTATGAAATCTGTTTAATTTCCCACGTAGCACCTGTCCTGCCTGCTAAACATTTTCTAACCCGTTTAGTGCGGAGGGTAAACATCGATGCCCCCACTTGAGCCTCGCTCCCATCCTGAGGGCTGTATGTAGCGTTTGCTTTACACGACCACTCACAATTTAACATGTGGCCAATGGACCTGGGAGAGAGCTGCATACACGGGATGAGAAGGTACATTAATGCACACATACTGAACTTCTGGGATTTATCGTTGCATTGGCTGTTGAGTGCATGTTTACATTTTGCTCCATGATGTGTAATTCTGAGATATAAACAGTACATACTGCACTACAAAACCGAGATATCATTTTTGAAGTGAAAGAATTTTGAGCAAGAATTTGTGTGTTTTCGGCCTGAGCTAGTGCGTCAAAACCCCATCACAATAATCCAATACTTCATGAAAATTAATTATGCATTGTCAGTAAACAGTCATTAAGCACGTATTTCACAGTCGCATATTTGCACAATTCTAGGGTACATGAGTCTCCCATATGTGAATGACTAAAATAACTAGTGATGGACAGGCACAAGGACATTTCACAGTAGCCAGGATCAATATCTCTGTGTCTATAGATTACTAAACAAATGTCCCCACAGAGAGATCTGGCTGTGTTAAATGGTCGACAGGTTCAAAACTAGCAGTGGTTTAAGAGTCAACAGGAGTCAAGGCAACTATGGAGAGTAACATGAAAAATCTGTTGTACAATTTGAAGTTTGTTTGTTTACCTAGATACTGTGCAATGGCTGTGCCATAATGCCTTTAAATAGGTTCCTGAATGGAATAAAAGAACATGTCATCTCATAAATCATCTCATTTAATTGCTACTGTACATTAAGACCATTTCTATTGATGCATGTTTTACGTTGAAGACAAAGCAAATCATTGAAATTCAACACAGGATTATTTAAAAATAGAATCCCACAAACTGTGCTTGGGGGTCGTGTGTTCAGAATGACTTGTCCGGATATTAAAAGCTGTGATGGAGATGAAACACTACATTAATATTAATATTTTTGATCAACAATGCTCCTCTCCAAGTCCAAGATTGTTCTACTCTTAGTATCACTACCTGCCACCCTGCCTGTGTCAAAGGCCAGACTACAAAGAGCATTAAAACAAGTCCTTAGCCACCACAGTGGTCAGATTTGTCTGAAAAGCTACAGGCAATTTAAACAGACTGTGTATCTAACTTGTAAACTGTTGAGTCTATTACAGCCAACAATTTCAATACGTAACAAACCAAATGACACCGTCATGGCTTAGCTTCACCTCTACCTACAGGAGGACCATTTGGTCCGGCCAACCTCGCCAAACCAA
This sequence comes from Galaxias olidus, assembly GCA_026901105.3. NCBI lineage: Eukaryota > Metazoa > Chordata > Actinopteri > Galaxiiformes > Galaxiidae > Galaxias > Galaxias olidus. The sequence continues at coordinate 72,865 of JAPMUY010002658.1, read as the reverse complement.
CCCATCTCCTTTCTGTCCGGCTACAGCTACGGCCTGCGTTTTCCCAATGGAATAACACATTATTTGTGAGTGAAGCGCCCAGTGAAGGAAAGTGACAGACAGTTCTCATAGCGCCGGGCAGATGAGCCGGCCGACGGGACAGGCCCCTGAGATTCCAACCATTATCTAGGTCTCAAATGGGCACACTTGAACTGTCCCATTACCTCTTAGAGAGCCACTTCAGCTTGGCTCACACAGAGTCCAGCTAGCTCTGTCTGGGCACGGCACCACAATCCTCAGGACTAGCGCCAAGGCCATTTCGCCATGAAATTGCCTTTATCCCATTTCAATGCACATGGACCCCTGCGCCGAAAACGTGGATATCTATTTCCATTGAGGTCTAATCTACTTCTATTAGTTGTGAGGGTAATAGAAATGTATGGCCTTTGCACGGCTGTGCAAAGTTTTGGTCATGGAGCAAAACAACGGAACAAATTAGTTTTGGACGATGTTTCGTTTATCAAAGTCACAAATTATTATGTGGCTGGGTCACCATGGCGCCCTAATGCCTGCTTTGTCCTGTATCCAATGTGCTCTCTGGGAAATGGAGTCACTGTCAGGTCTATATCCCGGGTGCATCCGAGCACTTTATCATCACATAATGAAAAGAAAGTTGATGAATTTGTCAAACATTATTCTGCTCTACAAAGGTAAAGAGCAGATAGATTATCATCAACTGTCAACAAAAAAGCACACCCATTTGGCACCTCAGTTATTCCACTCATTCACTTATAAGAAGATATTGTTTTTATCATTTGGAAAATATAATTATGGCATAGGTCTAGATAAATAACGGTTAACATCTCTGGAACACTCTACAATTTATCAAAGTGGATGAATATTTAATGGTATATTCGTTTTCCATAGCCAAACAAAATCGTCTCATATCAGTGATTTAATATTTCAGTTTATGTCTATGAACAGATACATGCAAACATGCAAAATAAATGTGTACTTTTTTTTAACAATGCTCTGCAATTCATTACACCTGGAAGTTATTTTGCAAACGGCTATAAAATATGTACACAAGTGAATGCAGAAGTGTAATTTCCTTAGACAATGTGGTAATTTGTTGTTTCCTATTTAGACATTTTACAATTTTTTGTCCAATCTTGGATGCTAGAGTATTTCATTTACTTTATATGATGAAGAGACCAACATGCTACCACACTTCATATTACTGTAAATAAAGGAACACAGAATATTTTTTATTTAACCTAATGATATTTGCAAAAGATAACTAGGAGTTATAGTGATGTGCTTTTTCTTCTGGCTGTGACCTGTTTTTGGTTTGGCAGCAGTGTCTTTGTAGATCCATTAGGCCACACATACTCCCCATTAGTATCAAATGCTCCAGAGAAGCCCCTTTCACTATGAGAGTAAACCATCCAAATAAAACTGCCACCGCATGGGAAAGGTTCAACTTTGCCCTTTTTTATGACGCGTTCTACAGATTTGCCTTGTGTGTATGTGTATGCGTGTGTGCATACATCAGTGTGTTCTTATGAAGGCAAATGTATGTGTGTGTGTGTGTTTGTGTGTGTGCTCCCATATGGGTTCATGCCTTCTCCCTCCTCCTGGACAACCAAGTTATCGGGGTTATGTAGCTGCCGACTGTCCTAGGTCTTATCTTGATTGGCCAGGGGAGGACTGGGTGGGAGAGCAGGCTAGCCGCTGGTGAGGATCCACAGGCACTCTCACTCTCCATCAGAGCCTCTGGTCGGACGGACAAACAGAACTCCCCACCGCCGACTGGTGCCTTGTAGGCATCTCAACCAAACACACCGCCACGCAGGCGGAATGACTGATGACAACTTTAGCAAACACAGAGAAACCAGGAACAACTCAAAGTGGACGATAACCAACAGGACGCAGGGTGAAAGTAAAATAAGGAGATAATCCCAAGCCCGTCGGACGACTGTATGGAAAAATACTTTGCACAACTCATCTAAAAACTCTTGGATGTCTGACTGCACTGAATAAGAACCCACGCCTTTTCAACTCAAACAAACCATCAGCAAAGGGTCCTACCACAGTTTGTATGAAAACAAAGTCTAAAACCAGCGGTACCTGAAGCGGAGAGTGGACCGTTCGGGGATAAGAGGCTGGGGTCCATGTCCTGGGTCCTGTGTGCCGCGGGGGAGTGAAGTGGAGTGCTTCACCAGGGAGTCGTGAGGAGGTACCAGGAGGACATGGGGTCCAGCAACATGGACTGAGGTGGCAACCTGAACGGCGGACACAGTCTTTATGTAAACAAAGCGCCATGCCGGTGCCCCTGCCATCCTGGTACACGAGGAGAGGGCCGAGAGGAAGGAAGGCGCTGCGGCCCGCGCTGCTCCTGTTGCTGCTCTTCAACGTGCAGGTAAGACAGGCACAACTACACAGACCTGTACAAGAGCGTCTGACTGACTGACTGACTGACTGACTGGCTGGCTGGCTGGCTGGCCGGCTGTCAGAAGAGATAAACAAGGAGACAAGCAGACAGAAAGACAGACAAATAGAGAGAAAGACATACAGACACCCCAACACACACATGCTTAATCAGAAAAGGTTTAGTGACTGGAAACCTCACCTAAATCGAAGGAACATAATGTGCTTGACATGAAACACCTAATTACTCAGATGAACTGTTTCTATAATGCAAAATATAAGGTGCATCCCACTTCTGCTGGGTTTAAACTGATTTTAAATGCAGAAAGCACTCTAATCTTGATTAACAAAACCAGTACAGGATTATGGTGCAGCAAATGTGTCAGTACTATTGACGTAACAAAGTAATAATTTAAATGTTTTTAAATCCTTATCCAAGAGGAACATTATAAAACTTGTTCTTGATTGCGTTAAATAAAATAAAATTTGTATTTAAATTACACGGAAAGGTCAAATTAAAGTAATAGCACCTCCAGCTAAATTTAGAGCACATTCCATACTCTTCCAAACTTCATGAGTTCCACAGGCAATCACTTCGTGCCTCCGTCGGTGAAATGCTTTTCCACAATTCTAAATAATCATGGGGACAGCCACTTCTGTCTCTCCTCCCTGACAGCCTCCTGGACAGGCTGGTGATAAGAGAGGCTGGGATGAATTAAAAGGGCTCCCTGTCTGCTGGCTCAGGCCGCCATGAGAACACTATCTGTCACGTGTGATAATGAAGCTGCCACAGAGGTTACCACTATTCTATCACCATAGGTTACGCTGTCCAGCTCAGTTCTGACAGCTGTGAGGAGGATGGCAACATTTTAGTCAGAGATTACACTCGCTACCGAACTAGAAGAGTGATTAATTATAGGGGGAAAACTTGGTTCTCTGTTTGGTTTAAAAATGAAACAGAGGGTTGGGTCAACTCCTAAATGATGTAATGGGAAATAAAACAATATTCAATGTTCATGGAAATTATTAAATCAATCCGATTCACAAAGAGAAAATTCACATAAAAAAACCCTCTGCTTAAGATGGTCTTACTGCGACAACACTTTGGAAAAGCCTTTCAAATAATTATAACCAGGCGTGTTAAATGCCTAAACAACGTTCACTATGTTTATTAAATTGCCTGTTGAGTAAAATCAACTGTTGATGATATCTCCATAGAAATGGACAGGACAGTAGTTATTTATGGAACACTACCACCATGTGGACAAAAGCTGGTACTTCATCAAAATCAATCCATGCTCTTACCCGTAAATGTCAAGATCAAGTCTAAACATCTCGACCTGTTTACCACTCCTTTACATGTTATTCTGTATGTCAAGGTAATGAGCACCGTGCTTGATGAAGTGATATCTAAACGGACAGAATACAGGGAGAACTGCACTCAGACTCTTGCAAGAACCGTCCTAACAGGAACTGGTGAGCTAAACCACATAAACTTACTCTAGAGGTTGGATCCAAACATGCTCCAATATTCACATATTCGGTTTCAACATCTGTTACATTGTCTATCTTGTCCTGTAGGAATCTATTGTAATGGGTCGTTTGACAAGTTTGTGTGTTGGCCCCACTCGCACCCCGGGAATGTATCTGTCCCCTGCCCCACCTACCTACCTTGGATCAAAGAAGGTAAATATATGCTTCTAAAAATAAGGAGAAAGCTTTCCATTCTTAAATTCAATTTTGATCCTAACATGAATTAGTCACTCAGCAGAATGGGCTAATGGGTCTCTCTCATCGCTTAGGGCTTGGTAATTATCATTTCCTGGAGATCCCGAATGATCATTATCATGGGACTGTGTGGCAAGAGGTCACAGTCAGTCACATGACCGAGCACGGCTACAGTGGAGAACTGGGTTGTGGGGCCAGATGATTTGACCATATCAATATTAGCTCTGTCTGTCTTGTCAGCTCTCCTTGTGTCATGTGTGTAATTGCTCACCTGTGACCGTGTAAATTAAAATGTTCAACCTCAATTCAGATGACTCAAGGAGAGTGCATGGGGAGTGCTTAGCCAATGGGAGCTGGCGACTGGCAGTGAATTCCACAAACGCCTGGAGGGATCAAATTGAATGTGAGAGCCTCCACCACTTTAAATCTGAGGTGAGGGGTAGGTCATGAAAAGATTCCAGCTTGGAATCAAAGCTTTAAACAAGGCCTGAAATATGTGTGACTATCTGCTTCTCTTTCTATGTTAAACAGGAAGTGACTTTTCATGGCTGTTACCTTAAGATGCTGATATAATTTGATAGGCCACTTTATACATCTTTAAAGTTTGTGAAAAATGTGTGTAAAGTTTATCATTAATCCCCCATTAATCCTTTTGTTTTGTGTGTGTGTGTGCGTGAGATAGGAAGACGAGTTGTTTCGCCATGCAGCACTTAGGGTGGTCTCCATCATTGGCTACTCCTTGTCGCTCACCTCCCTCTGCTTGGCCACACTCCTCATGGCCATGCTCAGGTCAGTGACTCTGGGACAGCGGCTAGAGCGCTCATAGGGAAGGGATCACTATGATTTGTTATTTGAGAATCCATGTTCTGTTCACAAATGCTTAGATATATTGATAGTATTTCACATAAAAAAACTCAAAACAGACAGTGGAACAGATTGGATATTGAAGTAGGGAAAGGTTTTTCTTTTCGGGTGGCGGTAAGCAGGGGGGATTATCTGGCCATCTGAGATGGCATTGCTCACCCTTAAGCCCTCTGGAGGTGTTGTGAGCATAATCTAATGAAATATCCGGGGCCAACTTGAAAACCGCAATGACATACATCTGCTCTAAGCTAAATCCATTGTTAAGTATTGGTTTCTAAAGAGCACATCTTGGTATATGGCTTTATGGATATCATAACACTGCTTAATGTGTATTTTGGAAAACGTTAGGTATCAAATACAAATGGTAGTTGTCCTCATGTCTCCACCATAATCAACTAGCCTATAGTCAACTGACAAAGCTACACAGATTTACTTGCTGTGGACATCCCTGTTCTTTTTTACACAAAGCTTTTTAGCAACACAGGGTCTCACTTTAACAAAACGATCATCTAACATTCGGAGACACGATGTCCAGAGTAAGGATGGATACCTCATTGTAATCTCCTTTGTAACGATTCGGAAGGCTCCCGCTCACGTTAGTCCTCCTCTGCTCATCCGTCATCCGTGTTGTTGTCATTGAGGCAGCCGTAGGGTTTTGAATAACACTGTCCCGCACGGCACCCTCGCAGGAAGCTCCACTGCACCAGGAACTACGTCCACATGAACCTCTTCATCTCCTTCATCCTGAGGGCCGTGGCAGTCATTACCAAGGAAATCGTCCTCTACATAATGTACTCCAAGTTCCCTCAAGACAACACCGGGTGGAACTCTTACTTAAGCTCTGCGGTATTCAGCTTATGTGTGTTACTACCACTGTGGTTCATGTTTGAATCAAAAAATGTCTTTGAAGAAGCCAATTTTCTGTGGATTATTTACCAATCTCACCTTGTCTATTAGGTGCATTTGAAAAAAAAATGTGAATGATAATTCTATTTTGTTTGATTAGAATGATAATTGATGAACAATTGTATTAGTTGTATGAATATATCAATGAATCAATAGACTCCCAAAGTAATGGAAAATGGAATGGAAAATACTTCATTATCTGCTCTCTCCAACAGACAGCAGTCATGTGTAAAGTCTCCAAGGTGTCTATGGAGTACTTTGTGGCTTGTAACTATTTTTGGCTCCTGGTGGAGGCCCTCTTCCTCCACACCCTCCTCTTCACCGCTGTGCTCACCAAAAGACGCTTCCTAAGGAGATACATGTTCATTGGATGGGGTAGGATATTAGGCTGAAGAAATCTCGTAACCATCAAATAAATAGATCGTTTATCTTGGCACTGTACAATGCAGTCTACTCCGTCAACTTCTCGTGCTTGCCACAGTTTTTGGAAATTTATTGTGCCATGCACCATGCACCTTTGTTTTCTGATTGGTCTGTATTTTAGGTACCCCTTTCCTGTTTGTAGTGCCATGGACCGTCGTTAAGATTCTTTATGAAAACACAGGGTGAGTCTACCGTCATCTCTGCCAATTCTATTTGTCCGGTAAATGTGCCAGAGAATTGAATTCAGTTCATCAACAATTCCCTATTGCAGATGCTGGACCATTGTAAATAGATGGTACTGGTGGATAATACGAGGACCCATCACTTTATCAGTGTTGGTGAGCACACCATTCTTCCAACTATGATGAAGCCTGTAAATGTCTCATTGTTAGAGTTCATTTACAAGAGAATAATGACCATACAACCATATGACCCAGTAGTAGAGCGTCAGCAGGCAGTGTCAGAGGCACACGAGAGTTGATTTGGCGAGCATTCCTCTGATTTCTCCAGCTGATTCCATGCTGATTTGCATGCCTGCCGTCTCGTGAGAACATGTGACCTCGATTCAGCTGTAGCAGTCCTATGCCAGCAGTAGTCACAAGCATACTTTTTTAAACGGCATCTTGCACTGTTCATAGATCTTTATAGAAGCCAATTAGCTCTGCTTCACTTTATAGTGACACTGACTACAGCTTAAGTTTCTAAACTGATTTAAATGTAATTTGGAATTCCCTTGCAGGTCATTTTCTTCATCTTTATTAAAATCATAATGCTGCTGCTGTCAAAGTTAAAAGCCGACCAGATGAAATTTACGGACTACAGATACAGGTATTGTATCTAGGGGTCATCTGATTACAAGCATTAACCCCACTGTCATGAATAATCCTTTACTGTTCGTGAGTGTTAAAGCACATGTCGTCCCCATTCCTCTTACACTTTATCTGTTGCATCATTCATTTGTCCTAGTATTCCTTTTCCATTCATGCCGTCATTCTGCCTCACCATTTTGAAACACCACTCACAGCACGTACTGTGCCCCACCGTGCCCTGGCCTTTGTAGGTTGGCACGAGCCACGCTGGTGTTGATTCCCCTGCTGGGGATCCACGAGGTGGTGTTCACCATTCTCATAGATGAGTGTGTAGAGGGAAGCGCACGTTACGCCAGGAATTTCCTCAACCTCACCCTCAGCTCCTTCCAGGTAAGAGGACGTGGAACGTCGTTGGAGTTCTCTGTAGGTGACTCAGACAACCCACATCAAGATCACGTCGCCCCTATCTTTATGTTCTCATCAGACCACAAAGTGCCGCAGTATTCAATTGCCATGTGCTTTTCTTCTTCAGGGATTACTTGTTTCTGTGCTTTACTGTTTTGCAAATGGAGAGGTAAGACTGCAGATTAAATGACTGTATTTTAAGATTATTATATATTATGTATGTTCAAAAACCCCTTTGAGAACGTATTTGTTTTGCATTTCTGTGCAGGTACAGGCAGAGTTAAAGAAACGCTGGCAGCTGCTGTTGTTAACAAACCGTTTCCAGATCAGGAACTGTTTCCGCAGTGCGCCCTTTAAGCACCTGTGGAAGGGCTCCCGCGGCCAGCGCCCACATGGCTCGCAGCAGAGCGAATCCTACGAGGAGGGCGGAGCGTCCACACACCCACACCTGCTGCAGGTGGCCGTACACAGCGGAGGAGAGCTAGAGGTAGGGACCGTCAAAGGTCGCCGTATGAAGGGGAGGGACACACATGGACTGGAGTTCCTCACCAGGAAGAGCTTGTCCAGCAGCGACGGGGAGATGACCCAAGGAGAGACTATGGAGGAAATATTGGAGGAGAGCGAGTTCTGACCGTAATCTCTCTGCGAGCCTTCGTAATGTAATGAACAAACCCACCATGGATTTTTACAGGGAGAATTGAACCATGCGTTCAATGGCATGTACAGATTTCTGTCGGACATCCTGTGATTTAACATCTATACAGACTGAGCCACTGCATATTAGATGTAAAAGTTCTTGTGAAACTACTCTGCAGATATTGTGCTATAAGGGACCTACAATGTCAAGTATTTGTATCCACAGTTGAGAATGGCATGTTCTAATGTTGGATGAAACTGAAAAGGGAAACACTTTTTTTTTGCACTTATTTGTATTTTTTGTTATTGTATATCGACTTTGGGTTGTAAAGGTGATACACAAAATCTTTTCCAAAATTGTAATCACATAATGAATGGTCATCATTTCATAGTATAGACAGCAGAGGGACGTTTAATAAATATATTGTCCCTGCAGTCACAAAAAAACATACAAATTTTAGCTACAGTGTTTTGCCATCATTCATCATAATTTCTAAAGCAGCTATTATATCCAATTTTAATTATATAGATTTTTTTTTATATATAACAAACACACTTAATGGCTACAAAACATTTGTCTGCTGTGTACAGACATGATTGATGGGTTCCTCTTTCTGGGTAAATATTACACATCACCTTTAATAACCTTGTAATCTAATAACACAGATATTGCAGGCCAATCAATCTGGAAGGAAACACTGAGAATATAGACCCAATTAACTATATGATATATATAGATCCTGCATAATGTAAATGACAAACATTTGAAATGTTTTATATGGACAGAGTACAATATTAAATGTTGAAAGTGGTTGCAGATATTCTGCAACATGAATTTTACACATATAAACCAGTAAATTACTCATTGTCTGTAGTATTTAGTGATAATTGTACATTAAAGTAGTTGCATTGAGTATTTTATAGTTGCTCATAATACAGTTTTTGTCTATATTTTATATTTCATATTTTACATACAAAGGCTTTTACGATTACTGTAATACAATGAGATGTTACGTGCTGTCTTAAGGGGTAGGTGGGAAACCATGAGCTCAATAAAGGTTACAGTGTAATGGCCGAGTATAAAGCTATTGTTTCTTCTCCTTTAGTCGCTCCTGGACCTTCTGCGGTTCGTCAAACTGAATGAGACGCAGGATGTTCTTGTTGTCCATCACCCCTTGGATAAACTCTCCCTCTGTGATCTTATCTGTAACACAGCCAAAGGGATATACGTTTATAAGAAATTCCTTTCTTTAGGAACAAAGATCGATGACTTGCCACCAGTATTATGAGTACCGTTCTCGTTCTTGCCGAAGAATTCCCAGACTTTATCTGTCCTCTTCTCCGGTGTGTTTTCATCCTCCGGGAGGTTTTTCTGATCTTCGTTGGAAATCATATTAAATATCGACTGTCGCGGTGTTGCAAGAAAGCAAAATGCAGAGGTCAGAACCGACGCACCCATTTCCAAAGGTTCACAGACATCTACACTGACCTGCCGCTTCACCTTTACGATCTCGTGCATCTCGTTCTTGGTGATGGTGCCGTTGCGGTCCACGTCGTAGAGGTTGAAGGCCCACTCCAGCTTCTGCCTGCATTTCCCTGACGAGGTCATGTGCAGCGCCACCATGTACTCCTTGAAGTCCAACGTGCCGTCACTGTGATGAACATGACGTACATTTGGTCGTTGACACACGGACACGACCACTTCGATTGAAACGGAAGGTGCCGACGTAACACAAAGTAAGTGTAGGCACACGTTAACGCATAACGTATTTTAAAGACTCGTCGGTCGGTTAGTTAAGCCTTACCTGTCCGAATCAAAGCTTCTGAAGACGTGCTGTGCGTAGGCCTTGGGGTCTGCGTCGGGGAAGAAGCTGGCGTAGATGGCCTCAAACTGCTGTTTGCTGATCCTCCCACTGGGACACTCTTTTAGGAAGGTCTGGTACCTGGGAAAGATATCCAATTGCACAATGAAGATGAGGAAGACAAGGGAGACAAAGGGAACACTTGCGTCACTTGTCCGTTCTACTTTTGAGATGTTTCAAAGGCTGTGGTTGAATCCACACCATATCTCTGTGTCTGCACATTAGATTCCAGGTACCATGTTGAAAGCTGCTCCTCGCTGTACTTGGTGTTAAGCTTCAGGTCTTCTAGCAGATCCTTGGAAAGGGCACCACTGCGGCTGTTACCCATTATCTCGTGTTCACTTCCCTCTCTCCCACTTTTATGCTCTCTATGGTTTTGCCTCACCTTATGCCTTCTACGGCCTACTTTTCTCCCCTTCTTCTTCTTGGCTAACCCCTCACTTGCTCTCTTCACTCTCTCTCCCAGATAAATGGTGAGTGGGTTTCCTGACTAGAGGGCACCTGCCTTTCCACTGAACATAGAGTGAGCCCTCAGTCAGCAGATCTCCTATTTAAACCCTGATTAGCTGGCCCTACTATGGATTAGATGGCTTCTGAAGCTGAGTTAAAACACACAGCTGGAGACCAAACAGAGACCCCCCAATTTAGTTCAAGGAGAGTACAATGCTGGTCACATAAGGTAATTGATAAAAGCCTGTGGCGCACTAATCATGATAAAGCCCTGATAATACTCAGGCAAAATGATTCTAACGTAATGAAGACACACTTTCAAATGTAACCCATGGTATCTTACCGAGTTCTTCTGGGAAATCTAAGCCTGATCGTCATCAAGCTGGTAATACACTTCGTAGGGCTTAACAAACAAACACAGGAGACTTCGTGATCTTATTTGATACCCCCTGATTAAATTGCCATTTGTGGGTTGTTAATTCTGTTTAGCATTTATTGTGATACAATATAAATAAGGCACCTAAAATTCTCGGATTCTTGTCTAACTTTCCCACAAAACATTGTCTTAGATTTTCGCACAAAATGCATTTTAATCGTTTGCATTTGAGGTGTATGATTATCCACCATGTGTAACACTGATTATATAAAACCTACCCACAGCTGATGTGGTCTCGTGTCAGTGATGTGTGAACTACATAAAATGTATTCTGACCATGGCGACAAATACTCGTTAATCAAAGAATAGTAGAGCGATCGCTTTCTAGATATGCCAGGTTTGGATTGGTGTGGTACAGTGGAAAAAATAAATAAAAAAATTAAAAGCCCCGCCTACTACTGACACGTGTTCCTTTTTGTTTACGCCCCAGATGTGTACCAATGATAAAGCTGATTCACTCACTCATAAATCTGAGGAAAGGGCGGAGACTCCACACTGGCTGCATTTTATAACAGTTTAGCATTAAGGAAGATTATCAGTTGGTCATTTTAATCCCATTTGTTAATCTGCATTTACAAAGCATTGCAATGGCCAAACCATGCACTGGAAACGATGTGGCAGAGCGCATTGGATACATCACACGCGTACAGAGCTTCTGCGCATGCCACCGCTTGCATAGGTACCGTTCTTCGATTTCGATTTTTTTTTTACCACTGTCTAGATTAGGATTACTCTCGTAAAACATATTTGCATTACGTTTGTTCAGTTGTTTCACTTGAACTGTCCTTTCTAAAAATGAATTCGATGTACATCTTCTCATCTTTTTATTGAAGCCTGTAATCAGGGAGATTCTGGATGAGACCTGTTGCTATTGAGTACGGACTTTCATGGGATTTGTAGTTTTTTTAATTTGCCAGTGATCTCCAGATAAAGGCATTGTTTTTGGAATATTTATACTCGTTAGCAATCACCAAACTGGAAAATTTGATGCAAAAAACCCATTACCATCCACTTACCAGGGACAGTCCGACTATTATAGTATATTTGGCTATATTTGAATTAGTTAAAATATAATGCATTATCACGGGTAGCTTTGTGAATCGAACAGTACAATTGTGTTTATTACTTCTTATCCAGTAAGGTACTGAGTGATGAGGAGAACAAAAAAGTGTTTGGAAAATGCAACAATCCCAATGGCCATGGACACAACTACAAAGGTTTGTCACCTATTCTCATTTGAAATTGGAATATAAGCCTAGTTGTAGTTCACACATATCTGCAGTCATTTTACTGTGAGCTGGAACAGTGTCTTCTGATAGTAGGTTATTGCAATTAATTATATAAATGGAATTATTGTGCTTTCTTTCTGTTTTCAGTGGAGGTAACAGTATACGGAAAAGTGAGTGCCACCAATTCCCTATTGTTTCGATCTCTACTCATACAGTAGATTTATACTGACATGTTTTGAAAACATTTCCATCATTACAATTCTGATACAAGCCTGTGTCATTATTACTATAATTATTCTTATTATTATTCTTATTATTCTTATTATTCTTATTATTATTATTATGTTTCTTTATATAGGGGTATAAATGAGGCTTAGTCTATTTTCCAACAGTGCCATGTGTAAGGGCAGATATATAATAAATATATATATATATAAACAACAATATGAAAATAATAAAGATGTGTTACACTATATACAATAAAGTAAAATATTAAAGTTTCAACTCCCATGTCCTCCAATACAATGTTAAATTGTTCAACTGAAACAAACTGCTCTATATTCCATTCCAGTGGAACCTTGTTCCATTCATCTCAAAACTGAAAGTTCATTTTCCAAGTCCTGTTTACACTTTTGGGCTTTCTTGGGCGATATAGTCCTGTGAGCATGTCCTGTGACTGCTGGAGTTGTGCTTTAAAAAGTAAGGTAAAAAGACAACTTGCCCGGCAATGCCTTTTAAACAAAAAAGAGAAAAAAAAATGTCTCTCATATCACTAGGAGAAAACCATCCTACTTTCTTGTAATTATAGTATACAATGAAGAGTAACTATCCCCAGTTACAAAACGCCAAGCACTGTGGTAAACTGCATCCAGGGAATAGTTGGGGCTGCGTGCCTCATGCATGCATAATAGAACCAGGAATCATGGCATTTACAGCAGAGTTTAGTTCCAGTCAGTCAGAAGACAGTCACATTTAAAACAGTATTAAAACATGCTCACACACCCTATGAATTGTGTGTTTCCAGATCGACCGTCACACTGGCATGGTCATGAACCTTACAGACCTAAAGCAGTACATAGAGGTGAGATACTATCTGTCATAACAACTTGAATTTAACAGATAATCAACTTGACTTAAATTCTGCCATCCACTGTGCATATTAGCATAACTCACGTCTGGTAGTGTTTTGTCATTTATCCATCTGTTTTTTTATTTCATATTGTATTATTAACTAATTCATTCTTTGAACTTTGTTTAAAGGAAGTAATCATGATTCCATTGGATCATAAAAACCTTGACAAGGACGTCCCATACTTCGCGGACGTTGTCAGGTGAAAACCACTTTTCTTTGTGTCTGCTCGATCGCTGAATCAGCCCATCTTACTACAAGCGTCTAGTCTAACTCTCAAATGACTGTAATGTTTCACAGCACCACAGAGAACCTGGCCGTGTACATATGGGACAACATGGCTAAGCTCTTGCCGCCTGGCTTACTGTACGAGGTGAAGATTCACGAGACTGATAAGAACATTGTTGTGTATCGAGGAGAATAGGGTGCCGCCTTCAGCCATTAAGATCCTTCATCAGTCAATATTCTCAGTATTAAAATTGATGACTTATTGTTAGTAGATTTTGTTTGGTCGAATATTTTGTGTAGCTTAATGTTAAAGTAATGTATTGATGAATTTGGTGTTTATCATTTGCACTGTGAGTGTGTTTGATACACATTTTTTACCAGTGTTCTAAGTGAACTGTTGTAATATTCAATTTCTAAATGCTGGAGAATGTCAATCATTAGAACCTTGATAAAATGTATTTAAGTTAGAAATATAATAAAATTATCAAACTTTTGCTATAGGTATTTATACACACAACTATGAATACTGTGCCAACTGATCACAGCTGTGAATGCTTTCCTTCTGTGCCACAGCTTTTATAATTGCAAGTTATAACTAAATGTATTTGCAACATCAATTGCACCACTTTCAAGACTGTATTAACCAAAACGATGTGTTAATAATAATATTTGGGGGTGCCTTTCAGGACTCTGAAGGTCACCTTACAACAGTTTTACATTGACACAAGTAGCAAGAACAGATGAAAGTCTAATAACAAATAGATACATCGTTCTAGTAGAACGTAAAGGATTTTTCATCTCAATCAATTCTCCCTTCCATTCTAGCGAGAAAAAATTTATTTTGCCACTAGAGGGCAAGATTGAGGTTTGTTAACTGTAAGCACTGATCCTGTTTTTGATCATGAAGACGCATAGATGAACACAATACCTATTTGTGATGTTTTCTTCTTAATACTTTTTAATTTGTCTGCTCTAGTGTTTTTTCTGTCATCTCTTGATATACTTACTTTGAGTGGAAACCCAACAGTATAGCCTTCTTATAGCTAAAACACCCATGTCTGATTCATTGAGATATTTCTCTCCTATGCTATGGTGATTGTACTGGGGTGTTCAGTCTTCTAGACGTGAAATAATAAATGCAAAGTGATGCATTGCCCCTTTCGGAGACCCCAGGGTTAGTCGTGGCAAGCACTTATATCTGCCTCTTGTCTTTCTGTGGTTTGGGACTTCTGAAACACTACGCCGACAAATCCTAGTACAAATATAATTATTCTTGGACTGTACCAATGAGGACGATTTAAGGCCAGTGTTTTATTATTGCTGATGCACATTAAATCCTAAGACGTTTCTCAGAACCACGCCAATGAAATTGTGTGGACAGCAAAAAAAGAAAGAAAAAAAAGTCTGCATTGCCACTCGTTGTCCCCCATTATGCAGTGCTGTCAGATTAGCCTCCTAACCACTCTGTTAGATCAGCCACTTGCTTGATTGCCACTGACACAGATCCCCCTTAATGCATCAGCGTTCCAAACCACGACGTCTGTGAAGTGTCAAACGATTCACAAAAGGCGCATCATGAAACTGAAGAGGGCCCCTTGTTTTTTATTGCCTGACTTGTAATCTTTGTGTCAAGATGCAGCCGACCGTGCTGCACGAAAAAACAAGGTTACGGCGGGCCGCTAACCTTTAATTAATCAAATTCCATAAAAGTGAGTCAGACGTGCGATGATCGTGCCGGGGCACGACAAGAGTGCTGACGGGCTGCCCCCATGAGCGCTGATCAGAGGACAGATTTGTAAGTGTCTCGTGAGCCGCGTGTAAGGTGGATTGAGGGGATCAACTGATCTTGGGTCTGTTCTATCGAGAACAGCCAATTCACCTAGTGGCCTCTTGTGAAGACACCGTGCTGCCGGGCCTATAATTACCACCGCATAGTAGGCAGTGAGATTATAGCAATTACCAGATAAAAGATGGTGATTATGCTTCTGCTTGATAAAAGCATTTTGATAGTGTCCTTCTTTAAACTTGATGTGCTGGGTTACCACAGTGTATCAAACCAGGATGTCGTTGCTTTATGCCCTCTCCTCCTGAAGATCTAGTTGGTGACTCAATGTTCAGCATGTTCAGCTGTAACCTGGGCAATAACACTTTGTGTTACTTTCTGTTATTGTCCCAGAGGATGTAAGCAGAATCTTATACTTCATTGTATGTAAACACATCCAACTTGTCTTTGTTTGTGGAAATGGGTTGTTTCACTCCGTATCCCAACCCATGCCGAGGTGGGGTGGCCATGGGGCACACACACAGCAAAACGCCGCTTATCGTTTTATGTGTGTCCTGGCCTAAACAATGGCTGCCATTCACTGAGATGTGGCACGGGGCCAAAGAACAACCTTTGCCAACAATCAACTTCACAAGGCTCTTACAGGGTGGGACACTCTAATTTCCAACTGCCTCTCATAGAGGCAAGTACTCTGCTGAAGTGTTCTGTCCAACCCGGGTGATTGATATTAGCTCTGATTAGGGTATAAATAGTTGGGCAGCCAAAGGTTGGGTTGGAAAAGACAGCCTGGGAGCGCGTCCATGGTAATGTTGGGTACAGCTGGCCTTTCCAGTAGCACTGGTTTCATCACGCTCCATGTACACTGCAACTGTTTAGAACGAATGGACAATTTGTTTTTTTGAGGTTTGTATCGCATGCTTGCAAGAGTTTCAAGCGAATATGCTTTATCTGCTCATGTCTCAAAGTCAACTAGATTTATTGAAATTTTAAATTCAAATGTTATATATGAAATGTATTTAAGATAAATGGTGACATAGCAGACGTAGCATGGGGATGGTGGTGCCAAGGCCTTCTTTAAATAGTTTTTCACATACTATATTCTTTGCTCAGATAAGGTCAAATTATAACTCATGCAAACACGCTCATGTCAAATGAACGCAATGGATCAAAAGTCAAGAACTGACTCTAATGCGAGCCGCACTGTCAGTTATTAAGGCAGGAGAAACACATCTTTTCCACTGTCAAACTGATTAAAAGTGAAATTGCCTGTCCGCTCCAGGCATCAAACAAGGGAATTATCTCCCCTGTCATTTTTTCCACCTGCTAGGTAAACATATAATTTCGTGCATGATTTCCCTCTCCCTGCAGCCATCTTGTGCCTGAGATGGAACTTGAAGGAGCTGAGCAGACTGAGTGACAGCGATCTGAGAGGAACTGTTGGAAGTGTCAGCGTGAAAGAACTTTATAGCCGGAGACAGAATCAATCTTGTGGGAAATGTCCATTTTCAGTATTAGCCATGCTTCGTAGCCAAACTAACAATTCGTTTTGATTGTTTTAACAGCCTTGGCATGTCACAGGGCTCAAGGACATTGCATCCCGATCAAGTCCCCTTAGGCTGCACTTGTTGCTGGATTTAAAAGTTGCAAAGTGCGTGTGCCATTGACCCCTTTAAAGAGCTGTCAGTACCTTGGATGAGTTACGCTGGTGTCTGGAAATGATAAGATAGTTCAAACAAACTAGGCCATGGACACGATCTTCATTCAAAAAACAGATACAATTTCAAGCTTTTTCTAATCGTCCGTTCTCAAGAGGACTTTGTGTTTTTTCAACAAGCTATGGTGTGGAGGGGGTTAATGGTGTTTTTGTGTGTGTGTGTGTGTGTGTGTGTGTGTGTGTGTGTGTGTGTGTCTAGAGGCTGGCTGTCTCTCTGCCTGTGTTGGGCTGCAGTCAGTGGGTGGTGGAGCTTTAGTTAGGGAGGAGGCAGAGGAGGAGGAGGTGTCCGGGGGGACTGTTCAAGCTCGTTGGAGTTTTCTTTTTAGTACGTCAACTCCCTCCCACCCTCCCACCCCTCCCTCCGTCTCTCCCTCCCTCCTTACAGCGCCTGTCAGGGTCAGGTAGTAGGAGTAACACGCGCGCGCACACACACACACACACACACACACATAGACTCACTCCACTTGCACAAGCACTCTCAGAGCTCCAGCGAGTGTACACACACACACCTCCCCCGAGTCTGGAGGGTGAAGACAGGATGGGCCGCCGCTGCTCCCAGAGTGAGCTCTGAGGATGGAGAAGAAAGTGTGTGTGATCGAGACAGACTTCCACCGGTACAGACCTATCGTCGCCATCCACAGCAAGCCCCTGGCACACGTAAGGACTGCGCTTCTTCCTCTCTGTCCGCCTCTTCTCCTCCTCCTCCTCCTCACTCTGTCTGTATGTGTCCCTGTCACTCATTCTCGCTCATTCACATTCTTCTTTTATCCCTTCTTTGTTTTTCTCTCTCCTGCGGTTTCCTCCCCGTATCTGCCTAGCTCTTTCTCTCTCTCTCTCTCTCTCTCTCTCTCTCTCTCTCTCTCTCTCTCTCTCTCTCTCTCGGGTACAGTAGTTGTTCTTATCTGTCTGACGTTCCTTTGTTTTCTACCTGTCTCCGGCTCTTTCTGCTGTACCCCTCTCTGCTAACTGATCTCTGCTCCAGTGTTTTCCTGTCATGGCACTGCAGCCCCTCCTCTGAAATGCAGGCCTACCCTCTGAGATGCATTAGGTTACTTACTACTCATCCAATAGGGGGCGAGAGTGAATACGGGAGTGTGTGAGTGAGTATGGGAGTGTGTGTGTATGTCTGTGTTGTGACGGGTTTGTGTGTTTGAATGGGAAATAGTACGAGAGACCGAGAGAGTGGCCAGGGATAGAGAGGAAAAATATATTTTCAATTTACATATTATGTGACCGGAAGTATTTGCTGCTTTGTTGGTGACTGAATTGTATGGAAAAATTCCTGAATTTCTATGGTTTCCAATGTGAGTTTATTGGTTTGACAGACAGTAGTAGTCTCAAGGACCAGACACTTCTCACAGTCACTGGAGAGAGGAATGCAAACAGCTTTAAAGAAAAACTATATGCCTAGTCTAGAGTGAATCTACAGCTAAGCAACATGATGTGTAGAGGCAGCCCTAACTGTAATCTCAGTATAATCTGCAGGCATTGGGACATCAGCATGTCTCTCACCACTGCAGGCCATGCTGGCCCTTTGATAACAGGTCTGATGTCTGTGCTGATCTCTCTTTTCTCCCTCTCAATCTCTCTCTCACACACACTATCACACACACTCACACACTTCATTGTGTTGCTGTCAGCAGAGACAGACTGAAAAGCAGTGTGTTTTTTCCCCTCCTTGATGACAGTGGGATGCGGGTGGAAGCGGTGCAGCGTGCTCAGGGTCAGGACAGAACTGCATGGTTTACCCTCTAACAAGAATACGTGTGTGCTTGAAAGTTGCACTGCAAGCTGGTTGTATTCACCCGCAGTAATGATCGGCAGCATGGCGGCGGTGGCATGTCCCGGGGCAGATGTTCTTGGCCCTTTGAGGACCTGACCGGAGCTCCAGAGGAAAACACCGGGGGGGGGGGGGGTGTGGCGCCGTGTCCCCGCCGCTGCCTCGTTCACCGGGGTCCCACGCTGACGGCCCCAACCCCCGGTGTAACGCATGAGCCTCTAATCTAACAGGGCACCGTCCCCATCGGAGGAGCTGAACCGGTGCTCCGCTGATCAAAGGGTCCCTGTGCTCGACTCCCTGACCCCGGCCCGGGGTTCAGCCAGAGGACACCCCTCCCCCGTGCAGCGCCTCTCGCTCCCTCCTTCCACCTGGCATCGATTTTACCGCGCCGCTTCCCCGGGTGCGTTGCGGTTGGTCTATCCGGTTAGCCTTTTGATTGGGTGTCCATCGCCTCCAGCGACTTCGCCGCCTAAGCCTGCCCGAAAGCCAGGACCAACCCCTCTAATCAAAGGCTGTGGCGGCTAGCCCTTTAATGTCACCTACTTAACCAGTTAATAGAGGCGGGAATCCCCGGCGTTTTGACGCGAGATTGGGCTTAGCATTGAGATGGGTGGAGCAGCCCCTATTTAGGATAATGGAGGAGAATGCATTGAATGGCGAGAAGCGATTCAGGACTCCCCGTAGCAGTGTGTTGGTCTGTGAAAGGCCACAGACGTAAGGACTCCAGCTGGTGTGAATGAGAATTGAGATTGCAGACAGCTGTCCAAATAAGCCACTGGAACGGTGAGGATGGGGCTAAAATCCCAGTCCCTTCCCCACCAACCAGGAATGCCAGGAATGAGGAAGGGGGAATTTATGTGGGAAACGGCAAGACTATCTGGATGTGATGTACAGGTAGTTAATATTTTCGGTGCATAAAAGCAAAAGAAGCACCAAAGCAAGATTTAATTTTGAAGTGGGGAAGTTGGGTTCACTCATAAAGCATACAAGTGAACCAAGCCTGTGTGTTTTGACAGTCAATAGGGAAGGTTTGATTTCTAACCTCTTTGAAACAAAGAGACACATCTTTTCACCTCAAGTCAAAACATGAACACCAACATGAGAAGGGCCATTCCTCAAAGCATACCAGGGGTGTTCTGCACAGTGCAACAACAAAGCGAGTGCCTCATATGGGTTTGTCGGTGCATTCACAGCAACAATACTGTTGGCTTAGGGTTGTGTGCTGTGATCGTGCCAAAGGTGAACCATTGACGTGTTACATTTAACGGCTTCCCCCCGTAGTTTTCGAACGGCGGAGGTTGACGGTGTGCTGAATGCTTTGGACTGCGGTGATAAATCCTGCACTGACGAGAGAGAAAGGTTGCGTGTTTAGCTGTCTGTAGCCAAAGGAAGTTCAGGGGTGCCTCATTCAATCCATATCCACCTTAAGTCAGAAAAATATACACACGTCTTAAGTCATATTTGGCCAACGCAGCAATTGAAGGGCAGACAGTGGTGCAGCCATATTTCCCTGTCTATATTCCTGGCTAACACATCATGTGTCAGCCTTGAGAGGTAAACTCGCTGGCGTTAAGTTTAGAAAGTGGAGCTAATGACAGCTCTTAGTCTTATCCAATGACAAAGACACAGACTCTCAAGCAGTAACAGGTTTTTTTTGTTCTGTGTGCGTGCGTGCGTGCGTGCGTGCGTGCGTGCGTGCGTGCGTGTGTGTGTGTGCAGCTTTCTCTTTCAAACCTCCTCAATGTGAGCTGTGGAAAATTAGTTCACATCTGTTTTTCCAGCCAAGGAAACTACAAATTTATGCTTTTGTAGCCAAGCCAAAATTACTTGTAGATTCTTGTTAGGTGTAGAAAGAGAGAGAGAAAAAAGCCAAAGATTGATTGACTCGTGGACAAGGGGGACGTGTACAGCAGATTAACTCCTGTCTGCTAGACAGATCTGTTCTTTTGGACAGTGCATGAAGGTCAAAGCTGTGGACTAAGTGAACAGTCAGGCTACAGCATGCAGAACGCATCAAGGTTAGAAATGTATCGCTGTTGTATGGCGGCCCACCCCCCGCAACTCCATTTAAATCATTTTAACCCAGCAGGTTTGCTTGCTCAGTTGTTTTTACTGTGCTGAAGACTTCACTCCTTACTCAGACTTATTCAAGTAACACATAGTATACTCTGCAAATAGAAAGAAAGCCACTATTGCCCTATTAAAGGGAGTAGAAATGTCTGAAGAGTGCTGAAGAGACACTGCTTTGTTGCTGCTGACCTTACCATTAAGTGGTGCTGGAAATAGCCTATTTACATTAAAACCAACCAAAAAACATCGTGCTCATCCACATAATCTATTTCATGGTTGTCTGGAAACCAAGCAGGAAAGCTGAAAGCTGTCTCAGGTGGAGCCCTAGCATTCCCGTGGGAACCCCCTGGGTCGGGGGGGGGGGGGGGTGGCTCTGCCACGGCGCTGGCTGTCGGGCCGTTATCACATGTTTACTGGCGCCTGTCAGGGTCTCCTCTCCTGACAGAAGGTTGTTTACCTGGGCCAGAAGCTCCGGAGCCTGGCTCTGGTGCTGATGATAGGCAGGCGGGGCCCGACCCGTGCGCGTACTGTCAAAATCCTCACGTCTCCGTCTGCCCCCTCGGAGCCAACCGACAGCTGGCTGACCTTTGAACTCTGACCCTGTGCCCTTTTGTGCCAGGTACGGCTCTGTGCTGTGTCTAGACGGACACTGAGACGTAACGGGAACCCGGAGGAGTTTGGGAAGTTTGAACAGACCCTGGGTGTTATTATGACAGGACTTTGACCGATGCGTGCGACAGACGTTTCATCCATTGGAATCCTAATCAATCTGAATGAGATGGCCTCTTCTCATCTACTGCTGTCTGCTTTTCCCATCGTGTGTTCCATAAGGTCTCTGTCTCCGCCACCTGCCTGTCGATATGCAGCGGAAGGTAACTCATACCTTAAGCAGGCTGTTTAGATCGATGGAGACAGAGTCTGCTTCCCAGACTTTCAGCATGGGAGAAGCAGAGTGTGACATCAGGAAAAAAGAGGTAGAGAGAGAGAGAGAGAGAGAGAGAGAGAGAGAGAGAGAGAGAGAGAGAGAGAGAGAGAGAGAGAGAGAGAGAGAGAGAGAGAGAGAGAGAGAGAGAGACAGGAGGATGCCTATCCAGAGAAAGCGGTGTGTGCTAGGCCAGCATGTGTGTGTGTGTGTGTGTGTGTGTGTGTGTGTGTGTGTGTGTGTGTGTGTCTGTGTGTGTGTTTGAACGTTTACTTGTGTGAGTGTTTAGAAGGTAAAGTAGGAGCAGGAGGGGAGTGCGTTTATGTCAGAGGGGGAGGGAGGGGAGAGTGAGGGGGTAGTGTTTTGGTCGATGCTCCAGACAGGAGAGAGAGCCAGCCAGCCGGGCTCCCAAGACCTCTGGCTCGCTCAGCAGCGCGTCTGCGTGCGTGTGTTGCTCCAGGTGGCGTCTCTGTGGCCGCAGCAGCAGCAGCAGCAGACCCAGGACGAAGCAGCAGCCATGAGGGAGAGAGAGGAGCTGAGGAGAGCCCTGGAGCAGAGCGAACGACTGCTCTCCCAGGTCCGCGAGCTGGAGGAGCAGAACAGCCGGCTGAGCGCGGACCAGAGGGAGGCGGCCGCTCAGCACCGCGCCGTAAGTCCTCCGCCGCTGCCTCATCTTCAGCCCCTGACTACGCTGTCTCTCTGTCTGTGCGTGACCATCTCTCTTTACTCCTGGTCTCTCTCTTTCTCTTGTTCTTTCTCTATCTCAGTCTTTTGCGTAATCCGTGTTTATTTGCCTTTTATGTTTTTGGTCTGCACGTTCTCGTGCTTTGTCTCCTTTTCAAGTGTACAAAGCTGTATACTTCTTCCTTCTGAATCTTGTCGTGATAGAGACAGAGTTCTGCACGAGAAGGGCCTTTGAGGTAGTTATTAAAACAAGCCGCCGGGGGTCATTTTAAGTGGATAATGAGACCCTTAGAGAGAGAGGAGAGTGAGTGGGACAAAGACAAAGGCAGCTTGAATCAGCTTCTCTCCATACTTCTTTCTCCCTGTGAGCTGTGCTGCGATGCTGACTAAGTTCCATCACCTTCTATTTTTTTTTCCGAGGGAGCAGCTAGAATGTGTGTGTGTGTGTGTGTGTGTGTGTGTGTATGTGTGTGACAGCTTGTGTGCGCATGTGTGTGTGTGCATTGTATAAATGTGAGAAATACATGGCTTTACACCATTATTGTGCCACAGGCAAGTTGACGAGGAATTGGTTCACTGATGAGGAGAACTTTCTCGCTGTCCCACCTCTTTTTATTGCCTTTTTGTTAAATTATTAGGTTGGAGCAGAGACGAGTCAATTGATTCATTACCCTTTCCCGTTGTTTACGTTTTACCCATTAAAACAACATGGCCATTTCCCAACAATAAACACTTCACATCTCTTCGTTCAACCCACACACATGAGCACTGAAATGTTGACAGGAGATAGAGCAGGGCAGAGTGTCAGATAGACAGGGGATGTGTTGCTAGAGTGCCGAGGGGACGGGACCACCGGTGTCTGCAGGGAGAGCGCCAGGGTTACCCAGAGGACTGTGGGTTGTTGCTGAGTGCGTTAGCAGACTCGTCAGACCGCTTCGGTGGAACCATCCATAAACTTCAAGCAAAAAAAAAAAAAGAAGAAAACGTTGGAAGCCAGCTCTCCACGCTTTCTGCATTTTAATGGCTGTCTGGGCATGATGAATCACAGTGTCATCATAGAATGGGCGAGAGCAAAGCATTTCACAAACCCATCGGTGTAAATTACCGTGATAGCTTTCGAAATTAAATAGAAAACCATGAGGGGTTTTATGGTCCCCATAATTTTCTTACAGTAAGCCATATGATGTATAATAATAATAATAATACATATTACATTTTCTGTCCAGACTAAGTCAAATAATCGTGGCAAAGTCTATAACCCTTCCTTTAGTGTTTTTTTATTACTCTTTTATAGGCAAACATTGCTTTTTAGCACAATCACCAGGTGCATGTTGGCCTCAGCTGTGTCTCCTTCTATTCAAATAAATCAGAACCCTAAATTGCCGCGTTGACCCAACAGCCAACATCACTCACTCCCACCTTGGAGGCTATATTTGATTTGACTCCAGTGAAAAATATGACCCATTGTCAAAAGCATGTGGTCTCACTGCCTGCGGGAAGCCGTCCAGTTTTCCAGGGGAACTTTGTCCCTCTTCTCATTATCCTATAGTTTCCTGGAGGTCGTAGCCGGTCGTGGCTCTGGGGCCTCAGAGGGACACCGAGCATATCTGTCATCAGGGGATGATGGATTCCTGCGCCTTAATCATCCGTACTGCACTACTGACCCTTGGGGTCAGTGCCCGTGTTTGTGTGTGTGTGTGTGTGTGTGTGTGTGTGTGTGTGTGTGTGTGTGTGTGTGTGTGTGTGTGTGTGTGTGTGAACATACTGTATGTGCATTTGTCTTTGGTTTTTTGCATGATCTTTATACTTCTTGTCAGAATCTTGAAGTGACTGTGAGAAACCAATCATGCTGTACATGAGAGAAAAACTAATTGTCCATCAGGGTATTTGAACGTTTTTATTTTTCTTGTAGCCTCAGCTCCTTTGGGACAGTCACAAAAGGGGTCTGTTTACTCCTCAATGGAAGCTGATAGGAAATTAATGGGTCGCTCTCCTCCAGAGCTGTCGAGAAGCATTTAGTGTGGAAAAACGTTCTATCTGGACGGGTTCTGAAGAGGCTGGGGCCTTAAGCAAACTCTGTAATTGAAAGAGGACAAGGGAAAGAGGGAGGAAGGGAGTCAGAGAGGGCGGAAGTGAAAGTAGGAGAGGAAGGAGACACTGTAAGGAAGTGGGTGTAATGCATTAAGAAATTCAGGATATCATGGACCCGTCCCTGGGCTAGATCAAAACCTGTGAAAACAAAGAAGGAGAGAGAAAAGGCTACGAGGAGGTCACTGGCATTTAAGACAAAGGCAATGGGACAGGGAGAAATAGCAACAGAGCTTAGATAATAGGGTAAATACCAGGGGCAAGAAGGTTGATTAACAAGTCCACTTTAATTTCCTTCCAAAATACGCATTTACCGTGCGCGAGTGTCCGTTTCTAGATAGGAGACGACGGTTGGGAATAACACGGTTGGTTGACGACTCGCTGTAGTACAGTGAAAACAGCCTGAGGCTCCTGCTGACGCTTTCCTCTCCTCTGTTGTCTGCTATCTCCTCTCATCTAATCTGTCCATCCCCCGGAGGCGGCTTAAAACCATCTCATTCCAGGTTCGGGTTTTTTTTTCCCCGAGACCTCCTAGCGGAGGTTCTAACTGGAGCTCTCCGAGGCTGGAAAAAGGATTAGGTTTGGCCAGGAAGCAGTCTGACATAGCGGGATATTTTCTGGGGTCTGGGGACTTATACTAATCATGTGGACGTCCGCGGGGGATTCTTCATCAAGCTTTCATCTCCATAGCGCGTGGCCTCAGATTACCCAGTTTTACAGATTAGTTCATGGTAAAAAAAAAAGACGATCATTTTCCTGTGCTCTAAGGTTATCGTTATACCATTTGTAGGCTGACAACTGACGTTTATATTTGGCTAAGATTGTCCGTGCCTGGAATGTGTGAAGATCACAGTCACTAATCTAATCTTTTAGCAAGATTCCTTGATCCCTAAAATCCATGAAGGGATCCAAATCAGGTTCTTAACTCTAATGTTCTCTGATATGAGTGTTTGTGTTGGATGGTGAACGTGTGGGGGTGTGTGTCTGTCTGTCTCTGTGTGTCTGTGCGGGAGTGTGTGTGTGTGTGTGTGTGTGTGTGTGTGTGTGTGTGTGTGTGTGTGTGTAGAGGTTGTCTAAGCAGACTGTGTGTCTCTGGGTATTGTTGGATCTGTGGGTGTTGCTGGACTGTGATGAACAGACTCTTCTGTCCCAATCCTCAGAAGGAATCTGACCACAAAGTTAAAATAAAAAAAAATAAAGGTTTTCTCAGACAGTATTGTCTAATTTGTTTCATGGTTGGTTGTCTTCCGCTGGCCAGACTGACACCGAGAGCATACTCATCCAACCTCCTTGCTTTTTCTTTTAGCCATGCTATTTTATATTGAAAACTCAATATCCATGAGGTTTGTTTGGTTTTCATTTCACGATAGTAATTATGGACAAATGTATGTCTAGAGCAATTGTTTTCTACAAAGCACACTGTAAATTGAGTAAGCCCTACTATGGTAATTAAATAACTCCCTATCTTTGTTTGGAAAGACCTGCATAGATATTTGGGCTTTTTACTTCATAATTGCTGGGGGTTTTCCAAGATAGTCAAGGGCCAGTCAAATCTTTATCTTTTAGACTGGTTACTCTATTCAAGAAAAGCAGCTGTTCTTGAGTCTAAAGCACAATATATCTCTTTGTTCTCGCCAAGATGAATGGCACGGCATTGTCGTGAGTGTGAGGGCGTGGACACACAGGACCTCTGTGCTGTCAATTAGAACATAGAAAGAGAAAAGGGTGGTCGTTTTGTTTCTTTTTCTCCCCAAACGTTGGAACACTGCCCTTGTTGAGTCGTCACTGTCTTGCGAGGCCGAGGGCTTTGATGGTGTTGCTAACGGCTCGTGTTACCGCCGGATGAACGAGGACACCGCGCCGGGGCTTTCACCTGAGCCGACATCCTACACTCAGCGCCGGTCCTCCGGGAGGCCTTTGGGTCCTCTTGCCTCTGGGCAGCGACACCTGTTTCGGGAGAAGGAGAGGGGAGAGGGAGCAGAGGAGAAGCGGAGCGTGGTGTCTGGCGGGGCTGTGAGCCGTGGTGCGTGGCAAATGCCGGAATTGCGGAGAGAGATTTGGGAGAGAGCTTTTGGAGTGGACAAGAGAGGAACCCCGGGATTTCAATAGCAACAACCAGTGCAATACGAAAATGAAAAGGTCCACAACGGTTAAGTGAGCGCAGGAAAAGAGAGAGAAAAGAGAGAGACAGAGAGAGAGAGAGAGAGAGAGAGAGAGAGAGAGAGAGAGAGAGAGACAGAGATTGAGGGAGAGAGAGGGAGAGAGAGAGAGAGAGAGAGAGAGAGAGAGAGGCGGTTAGACAGTAAAAGTGGGGACGGAGAGAGTGGCAGGTAGATTACGGAGCCGGAGAAGGTGTGCAGTGCTCCACTAAAGACAAGGGGAACTCCTGGGAGTGATCCGACAGGAGGAACCGCTGGATTCCACAACAAGTCAATTACTACGCCTCTCCATTCCGGAATCCCACCTGGAACTGCACGCCAATCAAAGAAATTACTTCTTTCTTTTTTTTTTCTAGTTCAGCCAGTGCTGTCTCATTTCCAGAGCTAACTCCTTTGAAGTAGCAGCTCTGGAGCTGGTCTTATAGGATCTCAGCTTAACATTTACTGGTGGTCTCTGGATTTGACGGGCGTCAGGCTGAGATGATGTCTGTGCGGATCCGCCAGCGTTGCCACTCCCTCTCTGACGACTCCGGGGAGACCAACGGGAACCAGCTGGAGTCTCTACCGGATCCGGAACCTGAGGAACTGGACTGGGATAGTTTTAGCACCGCACTGGAGCACAGACTTGCAGCTGTGGGTAACTGTGGCTGTGTGTGAATGTGTATGTGTGTGTGTGTGTGTGTGTGTGTGTGTGTGTGTGTGTGTGTGTGTGTGTGTGTGTGTGTGTGGGTTTGCGTGTGTGCGTGCGTATGTGTATGTGTGTGTGTGCATGTTTGTGCAATGTCAATATTATTATAGGACTTGCCATACCTGCACACCTGTTTACATGCACGGTAGATTGGGGAAGGGACGTTTAAACAGCGGAAGAGATTGAAAGACAGAGACCAGGAAAAATTCAACTTACGACTATTTGTGGACGTACATTTTAATCGAAATAAGGTCATAAGATAATGCCCACTTATTTGGGCATGTCGGTTGAGTTCCCTAGTCCAGATGCCATGTCCATGATGAATGGTGCTTAAGAAAACAAAAGCAATCTGAAAAGGCAATATAAGTCAGGCCTTTTTGTCCTGTTAGATTCTCTTGGTTGAACTGGCTCATCGAGTCTGAGTTCTTTATTGTCTTCTCATGCGTCACTGATTTGTTGTTTCTCTCTGTTGTGCACTGTATTAAAGAAAAGGTTATATGAAGGGAAGGTTGCTTCCTTTCTTCCTTTCTTTTATTTTTATGTTTGAGGATATGTTGTGGCACGTAAATGGTCTAAACTCATCTTCAACTCAACTCAACTCAAGTCAACCAACTCCTCCTCTGTCTACAGTGTCAGTGTCCCACGTTTCCCACTCTACGTTTCCTCAGCGACGTCTAACCCGCCACGCGGCGTTGTCCTCCACAGGAGCAAGAAAGCGCTCAGGCGTCGGAGCAGCGCTGTGCCCAGCTGGAGAAGGCCCGGCGTGGGCTGGAGCTGCAGGTGTCCGGCCTGTCGGAGCGTCTGGAGGAGGAGGAGGAGTGCTCTGCTCAGCTGGCCCTCCACAGGGAGAGGCTGGAGGCCGAGTGTGGCAGCCTCAGACGGGACCTGGAGGAGCTGGAGAGCGCCCTGACCACTGCTGAGAGGGGGAAACAGGTGGGAGGCTGCGTGTATGGCTCTGTGCATTACTTTTATTTAAAAAAATACAATACAGGCTATCGTTGATAGGAAATGGAATAAAAAACACTTTATTGGTCCTGAGGGAAATTGTAGAGTCAATGTTTGGCCATCAAACAATATATAAAAAACTAAAATCCAAATCAGAAATCAAGTAATGAAATTCACACACAATGAAAAAAATTTTTAAAATAAAGAAAAGTTCATACGAAATAAAATACAAAGGAGGATATATATATAATACAGATACCTGTAGAAATAACAGTTACAAAGTGTGCCTGGAAGTGAACCATCAGTTGCATCATTTTAACTGTGTTTGAATTTAGAAATCGAACTGCAATTGGCAGAAACGATTTCCCAAATCTCTCTGTTTTGCAAGTGTGTTTGTTTTTCCGTTATTGCTTTACCTCTCGGAATTTAGGGTTCATTTTAAATTAAAAGATCTTGGAACATATGAATAACCAGAATTTCCTAAAGAGCTTATAGGCATTGTTTTGTGGCATTCGGGGATGTGTGCGTTACCATGTGCAATTACAGCATTATCTATTTAATTGTGGTGTATTAAAGGATTTAGATGCTACGTATGTTTCAGAATGCATGTGGAATGGGCTATGTCTAAAGCATCAACGAAAAAACTATTTTCTATGCTGAGAAATAATATGATCTTTGGGGTTTTGTCCACGCACCCAGTGCATCGTCACTTACAAGCTGCTCTCCGTAGCAATTCAAAACGGAGAGTGCTGTTAGGAATTTTTGGATCAAATGCAAGTGCTATGAAAAGGATTCTTCTGTGGCTCCAGTGGGTTCCTTTTATGTGCTCAAGTTGCTGGGTGAAGCACAATGATTAGGATGGGAAACTGGCGCCGCACATCCAGCAAGACTGGACACGCAGCCTGGAGCTGCTGGCGCGCTGCCTTCACCTTACACTTACCTTGCTTCATGTCTCCGTGTTTTGTACTGCTTGTTGTCGCAACAGGCATCACGGAGGACCATGCTTCATCCGTAAAGCCTCTTAACGTTGCGTGCCAGGAATTCGTCCCGCTCGCCCGACGTCGCACGATGTTTGTTTGACCAGGTCAAGATGTTCTGAAGCACGACCTACGACGAGGGTGTTGTGAAAATATTATTGTTGAAATGCTACAGTATTTCAGCGAAGGTGAGTGAGATCACTGTGGAGCTGCACATGTGCAGGGTAGACCCCCTGGAAACAACAACACGCTCATTCCACGCTAATGGCTCAAATGGAGACCAGAGCGCCTCGTGAATAGACCCACTTTGATGTCCACAGAAAAAAATAACCCGAAAAAAAAGAAGAAACGCTTGAGACTAATGCCATCTGTTTGGGGATGAGAACACAATTGCTTTGTGGTGTGGTCGCCACGCCACAGTTTGGAACAACTGTTTTCCTGAACCGGTGATTTCCCTTTGGAGAGTCCCCATTGACTGGGGGGCTGAGCAGGCCTGGTACACATGTTGCTGTGGTCAGTGGCCACGTTGAGTAAAGAGACCATTCAATTTGGTTTGACTTGTAAAATACATTTCCATCTCAATCCGCTCAGCTCCTCAGCACGTGCTTAAGTCGCGTCTGTGGAGAGTTTCCGTCTCAGTCTCACCCTCTCCCTCCTTTCCTCTCGCAGGCGTCTGACGGAGCGGTCGGCAGGCTGTCCGAGAACCTATCCCAGAAGGAGGAGCACGTCCAGAAGCTCCAAAAGGAGAAGGAGCACCTGGTGGTGCTCAGCCAGGTAGGAAGCCCCATTAACCCCTGCTGCCCCTTGAGGTCACAGGTCAGATCAACCAGCCAAAGGTCAAGTCGGGGTGTCCTTAGGGCGGGGACACAGGAAATGGGTTTTGGGATTTGAGACTTTTGACCTTTTGTACATGTTTCATTTATGGTGAATGTATGCTTTATCGTGTGGGGGGGATTTGAAACGATGGAAGAGAGAGAGAGAGAGAGAGAGAGAGAGAGAGAGAGAGAGAGAGAGAGAGAGAGAGAGAGAGAGAGAGATTTGGGCCCGTAAAGCCACGGACATGGCTTTCCAGAGTACATGACCGAGAGAGAACGTGCATTTGTACTCCTGCCCCCCCCTCCCCCCTTGTTAAATGAGAACACTTTCTGTGAAGTTATTACACCAAATGTCATTATGATGTATTGCCGTTGCATCGATATAATTCCTAGATCCGTTCCATTTGAATAAGGCAGAGAAAGATATCTTACTTGCAACTTGACACAGACCAACACATAGGTTGTGGAAAAATGGAACCATATGGACCTGCCAAAATGGACACTTATGATAAATGTTCTCCCCGATTTACACACCCACACACACCCACTCACAAGCACACACTCACTCACACTCCATAGACGCAGACCTAGTGCATTTAAAAGTAATGCAGACACTTCAGAACAAATGCCCCCCACCCCAACTCCCTCCGTACCCATCATGGTGTATGGCAGTTATAGGAGGTCCTGAACAGTAATGTTTGCCAGATGC
The DNA here is from genome assembly GCA_026901105.3 of Galaxias olidus. Classification (NCBI taxonomy): domain Eukaryota; kingdom Metazoa; phylum Chordata; class Actinopteri; order Galaxiiformes; family Galaxiidae; genus Galaxias; species Galaxias olidus. Next base: position 42,017 of record JAPMUY010002658.1, on the reverse strand, counting down.
TCCCACCAACAGTAGCTGCCTGGTTTCCACTGTAATCTGGAAGGTTGAGTTACAATCAGAGCCCTTTTTTCTTTCTAGAGTTTGTTGAATTTGACTACCGGGAACTCAGACTGGAAATGGCATGGCTAGAAATAATTGATCAAAACGGCTGAAATATGGTTTGAATAACTGTCAAAGGGTCTAGCAGATGTTGTTAGGTTTGGTTTCTCTCTCTAGTTTCTTCATTACGCACCATTTGTGTCAGATGTCCCGATCCCTTTTGTTGTCGCGAACGCTCAAAGAGAGGAATGCTCTGATCCTTCGAGTGAAACGGGGCAGGGCACTTGGCCTCCTCTCTGTAACCAAACAAATTAATTTGTCATCACCAATATGGCTGGCAGATGTACGTACAGTGCGGACAAAAACATCTGCTGCCCGGGCTGAGCCCTCTCGTTCCTCTCCCTTCCAGCAGGCCATAGAGGACTTGCAGAGCGAGGAGGACAAGGTGAACCATCTGACCAAGGAGAAGGCAAAGCTTCAGGTGCAAGCCGAGGACGTAAGTTCCGTGTTGTCATTGATCCTCCAAGGCTAAGGTCACGTGCGCTCTCTTCATTAAAAGCCTTGGGATTAAAGCTATGAAACGTTATTGACACTCACTCAGAAAATGAAGTGAAACGCAATCGTGAAATCGCAAACCGTACTGCAGACTTTCACGTGTATGTGTGTGTGTGTGTGTGTGTGTGTGTGTGTGTGTGTGTGTGTGTGTGTGTGTGTGGGTGTGTGTGTGTGTGTGTGTGTGTGTGTGTGTGTGTGTGTCTGTGTGTGTGTGTCGTCAGCTGGAGTACCTGCTGGAGCAGGAGCGGAGGCAGCGTGGCGAGCTGGAGAAGAGCAGGAGGAAGCTGGAGGGCGACGGCCGCTCCGCCGCAGAGAGCCTGGTGGAGATGGAGAGGATGAGGAGCAGCCTGGAGGAGCTGCTCCGGAGGTGAGTGAGGACAGAGACGCGTCAATCAGCCGTCGCTGTGGAGACGGCGGGGCCATCGCTGTTAACGCTCATAACGCAGTATGATAAAGAAAGGTACAGTGTTGATACCTGATAACTTAACCTCTGATCATACATCGTCGTGATATTTTAAATAGACTTTTTTATGTATTCTAGTATTAGCGGATGTGGGTATCCACTGCATCGTGTGAAAAGCTAAACTCCAACGGCGGTCTGGCAATCACTTTCTGAGTAATACCGATCCCTAGAACCTTGCTGTTGTCGATTTGATCCCATCTGATAACATCACCACATTGTGACCAGTGTTCTTGTGGTGATCCGAGACATTTGGAGGTGATGTTCCTGGCTTGCACTGAACCAGATGCCTGGGTGCTTGTGAAGGTTCTAACACGATAGCTGCAGAGAACCGTTATCTACCGCACAGGGGTGTAGGGGCCCCCGGGCATGTAGCAGTGACGCCCCGACATGTTGATGTCTGCTCCTAGGAACATGAGACAAAATGGAGGATTATTACTATATTTTACCAAAAGAGTAAATCACACACCTCTCTCTTTCTCTCTCTCTTTCACTCTCTCTCTCTCTCTTTCTCTCTCTCTCTTTCTCTCTCTCTCTCTCTCTCTCTGGCACACCTGGATCCAGCTAATGGGGAGGGGTGTCTGTTCTGTTCTGAACCAGAAACACTGTCGCATTTGTTTGTACAGTGTCGGAGATTAGTTGGGCTATTTGAGCTACTAGGGAGGTGGTATGAGCGGCTTGGGGAGGTGTTTTCCTTTCCTTTGTTTGTTTTTGGTCCAAGGTATTCTGTTAGAAAGAAGCAAGTGCATACAATGATCAATTACATTTCAGGCATGGCAAAAATTGCCATCTGGAAAACTAGGAAGAAGCGGGCAGAGGGTCTATGCTCAGTAGACTCTGTTCACATGTTGAGACTGATGGCATCCCGTCTCCGAGTTGAACATGCGTACTTTAAACTTGTGGACAATATGGACGGATTTATGTTGACATGGGGGCTGGGGGAGGTGCTTTGCACGGTGCTTGAGGATGGCACTCTCATACTCACATTTTGATCAGCAGTCTCTCTTAGAAAGATCAAGCTCTCTCTCTCTGTAAATAAACTGACGTTTTAAAAATCAAAAAAAAAAAATCTCTCTCTCTCTCTTTCTCTCTCTCTCTCTCTCTCTCTCTCTCTCTCTCTCTCTCTCTCTCTCTCTCTCTCTCTCTCTCTCTCTCTCTCTCTCTCTCTCTCTCTCTCACACACACACACACACACACACACACTTTGCAATGAAAGCAAACTTCCTTGACGTCATTCACCCCCCTTGTACGGCCGACTTTGAACTTTAATCAAATGAGTGATTCACTCCGTTGCCAAGGAGATGTGCTGTCTCAAACATTTCACGTTTGGCAATACTGACTGGACGACCAAATGAAATCTGTCAGTCACACCTCTCTGTCCCCCTCTCTCTCTCTCTCTCTCTCTCTCTCTCTCTCTCCATTTTTCTCTCCCTCTCTCTCTAAAGGAAAGATTTGGAGATATGTAGTGCCAGCACCAAGCTGGAGGAAGAAGAGGCCCTCAACATTGGCATGCAGAGGAAGAACAAGGAACAGCAGGTTAGACCCTGATATCTCTCTCTCTCTCTCTGAGTGTGTGTGTGTGTGTGTGTGTGTGTGTGTGTGTGTGTGTGTGTGTGTGTGTGTGTGTGTGTGTGTGTGTGTGTGTGTGTGTGTGTGTGTATGTGAAAACATCAGGAGTGCCACTGATAAGACACTCCAGGGGGAACGAGTGGTGTGAGGGGCTTGAAAAGAGAGCCTGTAGAGGATCTGACTGTGGGTGGAGGCAGGACATGGAGGTGAGAGGGGAGGTGGAGGAGGAGGAGGAGGAGGAGGAGGAGGAAGGGGGCACATTTACTGCTGCTGTCAGGATGTCAGCGAGGCACATTCCTACCTTTCAGCACCGCTGCTGTGTTCCTCCCTGCCATTGGACAGAGAGAGGGCTTCACAGATCCCCCGTCTGTCAGGAGAAAAACACACTGAGACACACGTCCTGCTTCTAAGCTGATAACCATCCACAGCCAGGGCCAGGGCCAGGGGGAAAGAGGGGGAGAGAGGGAGAGAGAGAAGGGGGGTTGGGCCCCGTCCCTCTTCCTCCTCTTAACCCGTTGTGGATAGAGCCACCCCATGAAGCATCGCACCGACACCAATCAGTTCGTTTGATAGGCAGCCCAGTCTGGTAAATTAATGCCATGGTTACATGATGTCATGGTAAAATATGACTGAATGTTCAATGGAGAATCTCCATTGACAGCAAGATTTAGTCTCGAACAAGACTTAATCCCTGTTTGTGAAACCGAGCCTGAATGTATTAGCATGTGGATGTGAGTGCCCAACACTACCATTGTGCAACAACTAGATATCAAGCCAATATCATCTGAAAGCTATTTGCTACGTTACTGAACCATTCACTCGGATGTCTAGTGAAGTCGGTTTCAGCAAGATCATGGAAAAGACGAGTAATGAAGTGAGAGCACCCATTTTGAACATGCGGGTTGTAAATCGGACCGCTCCATCGTTGAGGTTCCCTCTAGGTGCTTGTATCTGGGTCAGTGGTGCTGGTTGCAGATAACGGTGTGTTTTGTCTGGCTCCGTCCCTTCATGCGGAGACCCAGATGAAGATAAAGAAGTGGCGCACAGGCGCAGATGGAAAAAGACAAAACGAGGAAGAAGGAATGGAAATGAGGGAAAAGTTCCGTGAAAGAGGGAGAGAAAAAGAGAGTTTTGCAACGTCACCGTACTGTGTACGTTGCAGCTCTGTGGATGTCTCCCCTCCGAAGGCCTGATGTTTCATCCAGAGGTTTAGGAGGGAACGAAGGAGCCATACAGAGTCTCTTTGTCTGTCCGCTGTCTGTGATGGAGGGAGTGAAAGGCGATCCGGGTGTCTGTGCGAGGGCGGACATGTTTTCACATTTACTGTAGTCCACTGCATTCTCCCTTCAACCACAATGAGGTCTTTATGTGTGTGTGTGTGTGTGTGTGTGTGTGTGTGTGTGTGTGTGTGCGCGCGTTGTACGCACACGTGTGTGTTTGCCAGGATGTGCGTGTGCATCCATGGGATTCCAGTTGACTCTTTGGACTGGGACTCCTCTCCTCCCACAGATAAAGACGCAGGTGGACGAGTGGACGCTGAACAAAAGGCCAGCTGATTGGACGCCTCGTCTCGCCCATTCTCGTCTGGTTTTCATATAAAGGTCACATGAATATGTCGAGAATATATGGGAGCGTTGTAGCTCACTTGAAAGAGATAAGGCCCCGGGCTTCAAAGCATCTTTGTTTCCCTGTGTGAGAGGAGTGTACTGGGGGGGGGGGGGGGGCTGCAGGCATGCGGGTCTCTGGCAAATGGGAAGTGACCGTCCCACGCGCTCCTACTAGTTTTATGGGATGGCAGTAAAGGGGCCATACACCGCTGGGAAAGAGTCAGTTGAAGATAAGACCTCATCTCACTGACATTCTGTGAACAGGTTTTGATGTCTGTATCCACATGATTTGATGCTATGAAAAACCTTTAAATAATTTCAAGCCCACCACTTGAAGTAAAACGTGTTTACAGCCTACTTAGTACAAAAATTATGCACAAATTATATGTGGGCAACCATCACTGTATTTATGCCTAATATCAAAAGATATTATGGAATATTGCACAGTAGGGGAACCTGCAGCAGGGGGGTGAGGTCAGTGAACGTAGTCCCAATCCACCTGAGTTTAGGAGACATTACATCATTCCTAACAGCAACGCTTTAACCGCTGTCCCCCACCCACGCTTTCGATGAGGTCACGACACCCGTCAACAGACCCAGTCATCGCCCGCTAATCGCTCCAACCAATCAATAGACCAGGACCTACCGTTGCGGGCGGTTGCCAGGCAGGCTCCATCTGAAGGTGCTTAAAAGAACAAAGGGTTCACATCCCAGCTCGCTCGCAGGGGAAGGTTCACAGGGAGGCAGCACATGTGGACAGTATGGAGAGCTGCGTTGACAAGGGGGTCTGAAACACACCGGGTCTGATGCTGCAGCGGGTCTGTAGCCGTGTGGGCGGGAGCCTGCAGGGGCTGAAGGTTTAGCTCCGGCTTTTGTTCCTCCTCTTGCCGGGGGGGGGGGGGGGGTCCCTAGATACCGATGATGGCCCACGTTGCTATCCCCTCAGATACCGTCGGTGGGACCGTTTGACCTCCCCTCACATGTGACTGCAATTTAAGGTCAGTGATTGTTCTGAGAGAGCACCAGTGAGAATGAGCAAGCCTAAAGACTTAAGTGCACACAATTAGAAACTTCAAACCCTCCAAGAATCCTCAGCAGTGATGGGCTAATTTTGGTATTTCCCCCAGAGCTTTAGGCTTCTAAAACAATACTGCTGAGACCATTTTGATGACCATTTCACAAATTCATCTACACACATTGTTGCATTTTTTTAATTTCACTTTTGGAAGATTATGTTGTGCTCAAGGTTAAGACTGTTCAATTAATTAAGCTTAAGTTATTATAAGTTGAGCATCCCGGAATTCTTATATAACTAGAAATCGAAAAGAAAGAAAGAAAGAAAGAAAGAAAACAGTTTTTCTCTGGTTTACGAGGTTATGCTCTTCTGTCCTGCAAAGTGGATCATGTTCTAAAGATGAACTTGTTTCCACGGCATGCATTGTTTTTTGGAAGTTGAAGGCGAGACCAAACCCAAACGTCTTATTTGCTGTGCGCTCGCGTAAGAGAGAGAGAGAGAGAGCAGGAAGAGGGAGAGAGAGCGGCTGTTGAGGCAGAAGGGGGTGTGGAGTGTGCAGTGCCTGAGGGGGTCGGCAGGACGACCGGCTCAGTGTGTGTCCTCGTGTGTGTGCGTGTGTTCTGCGAGCGAGCGAGTGGGACGGCCAGTCAGTCAGCCAGTCAGTCAGTCAGTCAGCTTGTTGCTGCCTCACCATGGCTGTGCTCTCCGCTGAAGTTCTGCGCTGGCATGTGAGTTTTTATGTCTCCTTCTCTTTTCTTTTGTTCTGTCACACGTTTTAGATTGTTGGTTGCAAAAATGTGTAAGGAAAATATTCATTCAAATAGCTAATCTTGGGAGAACGGCACTGACACATGGAAAGCAGTGTAGGTGGAGTGAGTATATGGACTTCTGTATGTACACTAAAGTGATTCCCCGTGCTTCACGTGCGTTGTTTATATGTCAAATATGATTCAGCTGTGAGATGACAAAGACCTTTCTTTGATTCCGACCCGGCGAATGTTTGTGTGTCTGTGTGTGTGTGTGTGTGTGCGTGTGTGCGTGTGCGTGTGCGTGTGCGTGTGCGCCTGTGTCTAGGGTAGGTTGTTTATTTTTCCCGTTACAACATGTGATTGCCGTGTCTTGTTCGAGCATCCTACACCACATCCTGTGGTTGCTGCAGTGGTGTGGCTTTGTGTCAGGGCTGCTCTTATAGTGGGATGGCCCCAGGCCGTGAGGTCTGTCAAACACACACGCTGACAATGAGACACGATTCAGATGGAGATAGGGCCCTGACATGACAGGACATGGAGGAAACCGGCGATGCTGGGAAACTGTGGCAATAAATTTGTGCCAATAGGGAAAAAAGCCGCGTCCTACATAAATTGTATGGGTGTCATAGAACTGAGTTATGGCATGTTTGAATAATGATCTGACTAATTTCTTGTGCCTAGCATTCTGTGTGGGACTTTTTTTTATTCATCATCTGGTATTTACTCTAATATTTATGCCAAGGCTTGCTGGTGTTAAATCTATTTTTTTTTTGTTACTTTTTTTAAAGTAACATTTTCGAGCTACTGCACTAATTATGGGAGTTCTAATTCCCTCTGGGCTCCATTTTTACATGCATTGTAAAACTCAATGCAGAAACAGAGAAAAACAATACAGTCCAGCCAAGACAGAAAAAAACGTCCAGAATGAGTCAAAGTGGTTCTGCGGAGCTGACCGGACATTCTGCAGCGGGCCCACTCCGGGGTCAGAGCACAGATAATGAGGGTGGATACAGACATTCCTGCACTAAATTGCTACCTGAGGGAAAGGCCAGTGGTATGCCAACGGCAGCAGAGAGAGAGAGAGAGAGAGAGAGAGAGAGAGAGAGAGAGAGAGAGAGAGAGAGAGAGAGAGAGAGAGAGAGAGAGAGAGCGAGAGAGAGTTAGAGTTAGAGAGAGAGAAAAGAGGGAGTGTGAGAAGGGAGCCTACCTCACCACAGAACTATTGCCCCCAAATAGCCAACACTGCAGAGGTGCTCAAGAACAGACATACACTCAATAAGCACAACTGTGTTGTTCCTGGGTGAAAACAGGGCTGGTGTAGTGTGTGCTGTGTCGTACGGACACACCCTGACAGTGTCTTCGTTAGCCTGTCTGGAGTACATGCCTGTGCATTACCCAAACGACCTATTTCTCTTACTCTGTCTTTCCCTCGTGCTCTGCTGCAGGCCCGCATCGAGGAGCTGGAAGAGGAGCTGGAGGCTGAGAGGGCCATGCGAGCCAAGGTACAGTAAGCCACCGGAATTATTATCCGTTATAAATCCCTTCTCCGCACAACATCCAATTAATGAACACCCACTTTCCACTCCGCCGGTTCCAGGGGATTAGCCGTCTTGTCTGTCTCTCTGCAGTCGAGATAAGGGGATTCCAAGGGGCTTTGAGTCCCTGCTGTTCTTCTCTCTACCCTAGGGGGATGCTGGATGCTAGGGTACAGAGAGGGAAAGTTAAGGAACACAGAGAGTTTTGATTGTAGTTGTAAAAACCTTTGTCAGTCAGTGGGGTGCACCGGATCGCCCCGTCTCTCCGGCGGCTCACAAAATGGTCGCTCGCGAAAACCATCTGCACCTGTGAAAATAAACGGGGTCGAAGACCCGGTGGTTCCGATTAACGTGGAGGGTAACCCCACAGGCAAACACGGAACCCCAACATCCTCTCTCGTTTTCCATTTCTCCCTTCCTCTCTCGTTGTCTCGCATACACACACGCACACACACACACATGCACACCTTCTGTTTCTAGTAATCTCCTGTGCCTGGCTCCCCAGGATCTTAGCGGAAGGACACCATCTTGTTTCCAAACTTCCTATTTTTGCATGCCAAGTTTGCCAAAAGCTATTTTCTAAATCCTGACGTAAAGGCTTAAAAAAACTGTGTTTAATCTACGGAGGTCTGTGTCTGTGCACAGCCAGGGCGCCTGGAAAGGTGTTTTTAAGGGCTTGTTATTTCAAAACGAGACCCTTAAAAAGTACGTGTTTGTTTAACAGACAGACCCTAGTTGCCCCTCTTAAGGCTGACGGCAATTTCCGCATTACATTAACTGCGGTCGAGATGGAAACGTACATATTTCAGCCGTGCATGTGTGAGTGCTGAACGAAGTGACACCACCCCCAGGGCTGTGTTCGCTCGCCGTTCCCCTTGTTGGGTGGTATTCCTAATGGCAGTGTGCTCCCCCGCCTCACCCAGGGGAGGGAAGGGGACAGGACGAGACATGCCCAGCTTTATCTGGGTCTTCTCCCGGCCTCCAACGTGACATACCTCCATGGCAGACAGACAGGAGGCCTATTGTTGTTGGGCCGGCCTTTAGGTGGAGGGGGCGATATCATCAGGAGCTCTCCATGGGAGCTTCTCCCTACAGGAGAAGCACTGGCATGCACTGCATACCCACCCGTTGTACACTCTCTCTCTGTTCCTGTCTGTCTGTCTGTCTGTCTGTCTGTCTGTCTGTCTGTCTGTCTGTCTCGCGCTCTCTCTCTCTCTTTCTCTCTCTCACTACGTCTCCCTCTCCCACTCTTATTCTCTCTCCCTTTCTCTTTCTCCGTCACCCACTCTCTACCTCAACCTCACTCACAAATGTGCACGCATTGATTTGTAGCTAATTACAAATGTGCGTGAGTGGGCCTTTCCACCTGGTGGTAATGCAGAGCTGACCTCCTTTCAGCCGCAGAGTATGGCCGAGGCCATGCCGGGTGGTGAGATAAGATGCGGCGCTGTAATGATCCCGAGGGCTGAGCCCAGGAAGCTGTTGACTCTGTCACTGAATCGGAGAGGGCCGATGAGTGAGCCTGGGAGTGCACCGTGTCAGGGGGGAGAACAGACACCAGTCGTCGTCGTCGTCCCCCCCCCCCCCGCCACAGACAAACAGGTCGAAGGTCAGAGGTCATTGGGAGCTGCCAGATAATATACAGGTTCCATTGGGACGGTCGGGAGGGAGGGTGGGAGGGAGGGGTCGCAAGCTGTGAGACAGTCCTTCTGAACCCGCCCCTGGGTTTAAATGAGAATCATCTGCTTTCACTTTGGCTAGCGTGAGGTAGGGAGAGCGCTCTGGAGAGCACGATCAGGGCGGCTTAGACCTTCAGATTGAAAGACCTCGCTCCGTTTACGATAGGCTTGAAACAGCTGTAAAAGATAAAAGTACAAATAACAAGGGTTGTTAACTAGGAGAAAAGGTAAAACGCACTGGTAGTTTGTGCGTTTAATGACCACGTGTTACAGACTGCTGGAAAGGCAGTGTTTTGGGAGCTGTTTTATTACTAGGTGGCCTCGGTTTTGCTTTCACTCAGATCCGTATAAAACACGGCGGAGCGCATTTTGGGAGCTCATAATATTCATACACTTTTTTACGGCCCATACTATACCTTTAAAATGTTTGGTCAAAAAAATTAGAATACCTTGCTATAAATTCAACTAGTATTGTAAAATACAGCGTTTGACATTTTCTAGCCAAATCCCATTGATAACTTAATTCGGTTCCATACTTTGCCTGTCACGTGTGTTTTTTTATACTAAATGTAATAATCAGGATAATACCCACTTTAGTATTTTTATTATTTAATTATTCGGATGATATCCTCATTGAGACTGGGCCTGATGGGAGAAGTAGTTCTCACGGTGAGACCAGGGCATGATATTACACACCCAGGAAACACAAGTCCCTCCACAATATTTGGACTGCCTGATAGGAAGCTCACCCCCCGTGGTGCTCTGATTGGACACTTGCTAGGCAACTGACCTCTGAGCTCTCTGGAGGTCATTTCCTCTTGGCAGCTGTCAATCACCTGATCTCCTAGTTGTCACACATCCTAAAAGAATCTTCAGACTATTTCAACTAGCACGCAGTGTCAGGCGACAGATGAAATATCATTAGGCTGTATTTTCTCTGTGATTGCAGAGTTGAGGATGTGTGTTAAAGGTGACTGGACCAGGAACAACACGGTTAGAACCGGCTGTCTTGTCGGAAAGACCGGATTAAAGCCCCAAAAGGACCTTTTTGCCTGAGCCCTCTAAAAGCTCTGAGTCGTACACAGATCTCACATAATCCCCGCCTGTTGTGCAGATGGCTGTCACATTCAAAAGGCTGATTCACATGTGGTAAAAAGCCCCACAGCGGACGGTGTCTCACTTTGATGATGTCACTCAATGTGCAGGGAAGGGGATTGTTTAGAATTAGTCTAGTGTAAGGGAGGGTCTGTTTCAGTTCACTGCAAATGAGTTCCTGTTATTTTGGCATCTCGTCACATCATTTTTCCTTGTGTGGATAGTGTGTGTACATAATGTGTGTGTGTGTGTGTGTGTGTTCAATGTTTTTTTCTTGTTTGTTATATGATTCACAGGTGGAGAAGCAGAGAGCCGATCTGACTAGAGAACTGGATGACCTCACAGACCGACTAGAGGAGGCTGGGGGAGCCACGGCCTCCCAGGTATGACACACACACACAGACACACACACACACACACACACACACACACAAAAACATACACACACACACACACACACACACACACACACACTGCCATAAATCTCTATTGTCCCGTCACAATCTTCACTGACAGATGGAGGTGAACAAGAAGCGGGAGGCGGAGCTCCAGCGCCTGAGGCGGGACTTGGAGGAGACCTCGGTCCAGTCGGAGACGCTGGCGGCCACGCTGAGGAAGCGCCACGCAGACGCCATGGCGGAGCTGGGGGAGCAGTGTGAGGGTCTGCAGAGGACCAGGGCCAAGCTGGAGAAAGAGAAGCAGAACCTCCGCATGGAGGTGGAGGACCTGGTGGCCTCACTGGACACCCTGCAGAAAGCCAAGGTCAGCGGGGTCATTCCGAAAGGGGCTTAGGGGGAGCTAGTGTAGATATTTTCCGTCCAGGGTAATTCATGGTCGTGTGTGCGTGCCCCCCCGTGCAGGCGTCCACAGACAGCCAGCTGAAGAAGCTGGAGGAGCAGCTTTCCGACGTCCACTCCAGAGGAGACGACCTGCAGAGGGCGCTAACAGAGGTCAACGGGGCCAGGAACAGGCTCACAGGTACAGACAGACAGAACCGGCCTCAGGCTGGTTTGGGAGCAACGGTGAGAGTTTTGGGCTCCCCATAGGGGGGGAAGTGTCTGGAAGGGGTTTTATAGTTCAGGGCATTGTTGCATTGTTCGCTAAACAACACCAACACTAAAAGCCAGTCCATGCAACCTATAGCTTTACATTATAGATAAAAGATGGTAGACAACAAAATCATTATTTCATTATTATGAGTAATAAATATATAAAAGAACAATAGAACAGTGCCCCCTGTTGATTTAATAACAAACAAACAATAGCACAACATATTTAAATACTCCTGGGATGTAGAGTTAAGGTGTCTCTTAATCTGGAGCTAATAACTGAAAAACAAATTATTTCTTACACCCAGCAACATGCAAGTCAACATGAGGGAAGAGATGTGTTTTTATGTGAAACTCTCTGAAAGTAAGTGAAATGTAAAGATAATAGCCGTGGAAACTTGTCTCTCTGACTCTGTCTAATTTCCCTGTATTCTTATTTCCCTCTTTCTTTAATCATCATAATTGTTTCAACCCTCTTTTAACCCCTCACATTATAAATGAAATGAATTGTTTCATATTAATCTCAATGATGACTTATCGGACTCACGTCCTCAACAACAAACATTGTGTCTGAGAGCAGAGTCCTTCACAAAGCGTGGGACAAAAACCTCATTACCACCTAACCAAATATACACATAAAAACATGATTACGGTTGGGATACCGCTGGCCATCCTCATCTTAAATCACACAAAGAGATCATAAAGCACAGAGCATAAAGTATAAAAATCGCGCAGCTGGAAAAAGGTCTCCAGATCAACTGCTGGGCTTCAGGCAGTGGTCTAGTCTGCAGATGCTTTGGGAGTCGATGCAGACAGAAAAACACAAGATGATTACATCGTTCAATTTATCAGCCAGCAGAAACATGTTGCTTGTTATATTAATCACATAACCAATGAGTCAGGCTGAAACACACACTCATACGTGTCAGCCAAAATGCAGAGGGGCGGGGGTGTTGTCTGGGCTTTTCACCAATGCTTGGTGTTAATCAGGTTTAGGGTAAGCTGGGTTCAGAGCTGCAACACGCACACACACACACACACACACACACTCACGTACAAGCTGCATTGTAACGTATCAGATCTAATAGGATGGCCTTGAGTGTGGCTGCAGTGGCTGGCAGCCAGGCAAAATCAGGCAGTCCTGGTCCAATGCTCCGCGATGGGAAACAGATAGAGATATGTTTTTGACTGGGGAGAAATATGTATTATTTACAGCCTGCTGACTGGATGCTATTCACTGTTGGCAATGGTGCAGTAACGGCCTCTGATGTCCTTGGTGGCTGCCAAGACGAAAATATCATTATGTTTGATATAAAGTCCAGTTTCAAAGCCTGTGTAAATTCCTTGAGTTGTCTTTATTACAGTTGAAAACACCATTCAAAGAGCACACCCACCATATTGAGGGCATTAGATACGTACTATAATAGCCTAAGGAAATGTATTTAAATGTATATGTTATTGCATTGGGTAAAACTTTTGAAGTTACCACCCAACTTACAAAGGAAAGCACTTGAAAGAAGCAATGATATATATATATATATATATATATATATATATATATATATATATAAGTGCAGACTAATATAAGGGGTTGAACAAAAATAATATATACAATATATGTTTTTTTATCTCTGTACCTCCTCCATGTGTGTGCGTTCTACCATCATGGCCACCCTCTATGTGTTCTACCAGCTGATAACTCAGAGCTGAGCCGGCAGCTGGAGGAGGCCGAGAGCAGAGCCAGCCAGCTCAGCCGCTGCTGTATTTCGCCATTAACATTTCTGATGATGGATTTCTTCTTTTTTTTTTTTCAGCCTCAGTTACCTCCATTGAGGCTCCTTTGAAGTTGTGTGTTCACAGCCGCAGCTCAGCCGTTGTTATTTTTTTTGCTCCAAGACCATGGCCTTCACTCAGCACGAGGACCTCAAGAAACAACTGGACGAGGAGCTCAAGGTGCGCTCTGCGGCCTTCCTCAGACTCTGTCTATCTGTGTGGGCACCCTCGTCTCCCTCTTTATGTCAGGGTAGTCTAATATATTTGACCGTTCCCTCTGCAGGCGAAACTGGCTCTGGCCTGTAACATGGGCACCGTGAGGCAGGAGAGCGAGGTGCTCAAGGAACAGCTGGAGGAGGAGCAGGAGAGCAAGCTGGAGCTGCAGCGCCTCGTGTCCAAGCTGAACAGCGAGGTCACCCACTGGAGGAGCAAGCATGAGGCGGACGCCATCCAGCACGCCGACGAGCTGGAGGAGGCCAAGTAAGAGAGAGGAAGAGCATGGTTACAGTACACACATAGGCATGAACACATACGCTGCACACACACACACACAACATAGAGTAACGCTGGGGTGTGTGACGCAGGAAGAAGCTGGCGTCTCGACTGCAGGAGTCCGAGGAGGCCGTGGAGGCCACCCAGGCCAAGTGCTCCTCTCTGGAGAAGACCAGGCAGAGGCTCCAGGGAGAGGTGGAGGAGCTCTGCATGGACCTGGAGAAGGTACGGAGACCGTGGCGCGTGGCAAAACAGGAACTATATCGACAGCCGTTCCTATCATCATCTTTTTTTAGTGGACATTTAGAAATCGAAAGTTAAAAAAAGAATAAAATTTTCAGCACAACCATATTGCTAATAAATATGGATTATTTTTGATAATACATGGTGAAACGTATTTTCCCCGACGCTCCAGGCCACGGGCTGTGGGCAGACCCTGGATAAGAAGCAGCGGGTGCTGGAGAAGCAGCTGGCCGACTGGAGGCAGAAGTGCGAGGAACTGGTGGCCGAGGTGGAGAGCTGCCAGAAGGAGAGCCGGCTGCACGCCACCGAGCTCTTCAAGCTGAAGACGGCCCACGAGGAGGCTCTGGAGCAGGGGGAGGCGCTGCGGAGGGAGGGCAAGGCCTTCCAGGGTGAGACACCAGCTGCTCCTGGAACACACACACCATTCCCTGTATGGTATATATCTATTAACCTGACCACAGGATATCACAATTCAAGATTTTAATAAACTGTAAGGTTAAGATATGCAAATGATGAATACATAAATGAATGAAATGCTTTTTTTCCACATTAGTATGGAGCGACATATTGGTACTGTACCATACAGACCCTTGTCTTTTAGAAATAACAGTAGGTGGAAGCCTGAAACCGAGCCACGTTCTTTAGAGATAACCAGAACCTTCTGTGTCTGACAGAGGAGATTGCTGACCTCACAGACCAGCTCTCGGACGGTGGGAAGAGTGTGCACGAGCTGCAGAAGGCCAAGAAGAAGATTGAGATGGAGAGGGAGGAGCTGCAGGCCTCGCTGGAAGAGTCGGAGGCAGCGTTGGAGGTAGGGCGCCACGGCAACCCCACAGAAAACACGCGGTTCGCCTCGGCCTTCGGACCGCGCACCACGGTCCCCTGACATATCCACAGCCGCCCGTAAGGCTTTCCCTCTCGTTTCACCTCAGCGTCAGCTTTCTTCCCCTCGGTCGAACGTGCCCCCTCCATCACAGATCTCACTCGTTTCTGAGTGCCACATTCTCCACCCTGTGCGTCACGTCCAAGCCTCTGCCAGGGAAACACCGTGTCAGGGCCCTGACACTAAAAGGCTAGAGAGCCCCTCAGGAGACATGCTTAATTAGCACTGGCCAGCCAAGCGAGGAGATCCCCGCCACTGATAGGAGCTCCCAGCCCCCTTGGCCATGTGCTGCTATAGAAACAGGTAGTATAACACAGACACACTCCGTGAGGCTACCGCACGCACGCACGCACGCACGCACGCACACACACACAAACTGGTCTCACCTCTCATTCACCTCTCAGGGCTCTCTCCTCCCCCGCGTCCCCTCCCTCGCATCCAACGCAACCTGGATCCCTTGACAGCTTTCTTTTTTATTGTGTCACTCTCCCTTTTTCTGCTCCCCTCCTCTCACTCACACTCTTACTTTTTCTCTTTCTCTCTGTGTCTCCTTCTCTCCTCCCTGGTTTGTCCAGGCCGAGGAGACCAAGGTGCTGAGGCTGCAGCTGGAGCTCTCCCAGGCCAAAGGAGACCTGGAGCGCAGGCTGCAGGAGAAGGAGGAGGAGTTTGAGGCTGCCAGGTAATCTAAAGACCCCTTGAACCACAAAGAAAATGGAAGTCACATGCTCTCATCTTTCTGACCTCTCACTGTCCTCCTGGTTTCTCTTTTAACCCTTCGCCACCTACTAACACTTGGCAGAGGAATCAGCCTCTAAGGTAAGGGTTTTTGTGTAAATAGAACTAATATTTTATGCTTACTCTTAGTTTTCTTTTCTAGCGCTGTTTTCTTCCTGCTTTAGGTTCTCATGTGTCGCATGCCCTTTCCCTTCCCTTTTGAACGTCACCCGTTCTGCTGTTCCAGGAAGAGCCACCAGAGGTCGCTGGAGTCTCTGCAGGCCAGTTTGGATGTGGAGGTCAAGGGCCGCGCCGAGGGCCTGAGGGTGAAGAAGAAGCTGGAGACAGACCTCAACGACCTGGACGTGCAGGTGGACCTGCTCAACAAGAACAACGCCGAACTCAGCAAGAACGCGAAAAAGATGCAGCAGCAAATCAAGGTTGCCATGCTATGAAATTGCTCTTGTATTTTCCTCTCCCTCTATTGTATGCAAAAAAAAAACAACTGAAAAATGAAGGCACTCTTATTTTTTCAGTCAGCACATGGAACAGGCTAATGAACCGAATTCCCCCTCCCCTTCTCCCACACTCCAGGACCTGCAGGTTCAGCTGGAGGAGGAGGTGCGAGGCCAGGAGGAGCAGCGGGAGGAGCAGGCGGCCATGGAGCGGCGCTTCATGTTGATGGTCGGCGAGGGCGAGGAGACGCGGGGCACCCTGGAGAACGCGGAGAGGGCCCGCAAGGCCCTGGAAACCGAGCTGCAGGAGACCAACGAGAAATACAACGACCTCAACAACCAGGTAAAAGAAAAAGTACTCTTCTATGTTTCTCTTCTAATGTAGACAGTTTAAGTGTGTCATTTATAATACAGTTTAAGTGTGTTGTTTGTCCTATAATATACTAAGTCATTGTTTGCACTCAGAAATTGTTTGTAGTTGGTTTGTGATGGTTCGGTTTTTGTATCCTGTTTTAATATAGCACTTGATTAGCTCTTATCTAAGTGATTAGGTCAGGGATGCACTTATTTTATCTACCTGACTTTTGTCTTTTTGTAAGCACTATTTTTTGTAAGTCGCTTTGGATAAAAGCGTCTGCTAAATGAATGTAATGTCATGTAATGTAATAAGAAGTGATCCCGTTGGCTGTCTTCTGTCCCCCTGTAGTTCCAGTCCGCCCTGAGCGGGAGGAGGAAGCTGGAGGTGGACTTACAGGCCGTGCAGCAGGAGCACGAGGAGCTCCAGAACGAGCTGAGAGCATCCACGGAAAAGGCCAAGAAGGCCACCTGTGAGGTAGGACGAGCAGAGCCTCGTGCCATCGTGTTAGACATTAAGCGAAACGTTGAATTATAGTCACGTGGTGAATTAGCCGACCATACCGTAACGCTAGCCAACGAAGTCATACCGTCAACGGTTTCACTGCGAGCAGAGTGAGATCCCGACAGGAGTTTGAAACGCAACGTTGGCGCCAAAGGGCCTCGTCAGCGGCTTTAACATCTGCTCCCCCCTCCTCTGTCTGCAGTCGGCTCGTATATCAGAGGAGCTCCGTCTGGAGCAGGAGCACTCCCTGCACCTGGAACGAGTGAAGAAGGGACTGGAGGCGCAGATCAAGGACATGAGCGCGCGGCTGGACGAGGCCGAGCAGATGGCGCTGAAAGGAGGCAAGAAGATCATCCAGAAACTGGAGGGCAAGGTGAGGCGTCAGGCCTGGAGCCGTAAAACGTTGCGCGCGGCACGCCCCCCACGCTTCCCTTTTAATCAGGCCGTCTCTGGTTATTCACAAGTTGGCGAAAAACGCGGAACGCTTCACGTACGGTCGTCTCGATCGCTTTTTGCCGATCCTGTGTCTGTGTGCAGGTGAAGGAGCTGGAGCTGGAGCTGGACTCGGAGCAGAAGCGCCACGCCGAGACGGTGAAGACGCTGCGGAAGAACGAGCGGCGCCTGAAGGAGCTGCTATTCCAGTCGGAGGAGGACCAGAAGAACCAACACCGCATGCAGGACCTGGTGGAGCGGCTTCAGAACAAGATGAAGGCCTACAAGAGACAAGTGGAGGAGGCCGTAGGTGTCGCTCTCTCCCCTCCGCCGTCCGTTTGTTGTATTCATTGATCTCTCTCTGTCGCTCTCTCTCTGTCGCTCTCTCTCTCATGCTCTGTCTGTCTCTCTCTCTCTCGCTCTCTCTCTCTCTCTCTCTGTCGGTCTCTCTCGCTCGCTCTCTCTCTCTCTCTCTCTCCGTCTGTCTCTGTCACTGTCTCTCAGTGTGCTCTTTTGAAGTATTTTCCCGTGTAAAAACCTGTAGTGTGTGCTCCATGTGCTCACCCTGTGCCCTAACCAGTATGAGCGTTAAGGTTCATCACTCACCTCTGCTGCTTGTCACTGTGGTTCTAGGAAGAGCAGGCTAACATGAACCTGGCCAAGTACAGGAAGACGGTTCACGAGCTGGACAACGCGGAGGAGCGGGCCGACATCGCAGAGTGTGCGCTCACCAAGATCAGGACAAAGAACCGGGGCAGCTTTGGCAAAGGATACTCTTCTGTAAGCTAAATACAGTCCCATTCATATCCTAGTTTGAGCTTTTTTTTTGTGTGATCTTTCAGCACCAGCCATGGTGAACTGCTCTGTCTGATCAATCTTTATTGTCCTGTAGGGTTACAGCACACCTTTCCCAGGTGTGATGAGGTCACCCAGCTCCGTGGGGTCAGAGGGCAGAGGTGAGAAGATCATAAACGACGACAACGACTCGGTCAGCTCCCTCATCCCAGCCTATCTAGACTCCCTCAAGAAGCTCATGATTGATTGATGGATAGTCATATTTCAATATGTTCAGAATGTACGCCGTTGACATTCATGCCTGTCATGTCATTCTAGTCTCTAGTGGATGGTATGATATTTTTGGGAAAAGATAGCTAATAAAGTTCTTGAATGGAAGAAGATAAGCCCTCTCTTAAAGTGCCATTGCCTTAGCAAATCGTTTTCGTTGCACAAATACCAGAAAACCCAAAGGATTTTAGTGTGAGAATTTGATCAAGTTACAGCACTCTTCAATGGGAAAGTATGCACAACAAGCTTCTACAAAAATCATGGTAGGAATCATGATACAATGTGATAAATTGTGATACTAACCACCTAGACCTTAATTCCAAGATAATTATATATCTTAAAGTTCATTCATGTAAAAATAGATTTAGTTATTTGTACTTTATAAAGCAAAGGTTTTAAAAAAATGTCACCTCTAATCATATCTTACTTCCAAGTATTTGACTGAACAGTTTGTACTTGGCATTGACATTTTGTTTATAATAAAGGGGGATTCAAAAATTATTCTTAACATTGCTTTGCGCGGATTTACGGAGCAGTGTCTTAATTCAGATTAGGATGTTTCCAACCTGCAGTGCATGTATTGAAGCCAAGTGCTCTGTCTCTGTTCCGTCTTCATTATCACTGCCATTTGTAACAAGGCTTGTCCAAAGCATGTTGTTGAATGTGAAATTTTTCAAATGTAATTATGTTTTTTTACAATCATTATATTCTTTATTGTGCCTTCCTGTTAGAAAAACAAAACATAATCTTTCAGTTATGTTGTGAAATCAATCAGTAAAAATAAACTACCAGAAATTGTTTTAACATAAAATGTTTATACAAGTATGTTCATGAAAAACATTTGTGCCGGACATTCAGCAGTTAACTTACATCTATGACCAGAATTCTTCCAAAGTCACATAATACTTATAGTAAGACCACTTTTAAAAACATGTAAGGCTATGCATGAAACACTAGTGACAGTGACAGAAAATCTTAGAAGTTTGAATCATTTGAATTTAATATGAAAATGTGTAAAAGTATTTAAATATATTAGCTGTACCTTATATAACTATACCCTCTATTTTTATTGAAGATTCCAGTATTTCACACTATTTTACATCCATCATTCTATCAACATTCTATGGCATACCATAATCATTTGTTATGTATTTACATCAGCTAAGCATCTTCCCTTCTAGGAGACTCTCCGAAACGAGCACAATATCCATACCAATTTCAACATTCATTGACTACATTGGGCAGAAAGTGCAAATACTTGACAGGCATTAACCAATGGGGAAAACAGCATAGTAGAAACCAGTATTTTCAGTTAAAATGTAAATCAAATCCATGCTTCAAGTCAGATTTGTGGCTCCATGTTTAAGGATGGTTTCAATTGATTTGGGAGGATCATGCTGTATTTCAAAACCACTGCTCATTCACTGCATATCAAATGGTATACCACAGTCTAATACTGAAGGGCCAGAATCTGATTTGCTAGCAGCATTTATTAAATATGCATGTACTGTATTATATTTCACAAATCATTTACAATGTATGTGGTCAGAGTGTGTGTTCCAAACAACTAGCACAGAGTTACTTACAGAGAAAAAGCACAGACGCAAAGCTTATTATGAACAAGCACACGGACAATGATAAGCCTACGAGTATGCCTATCGTTTTTGTAAAACATTCCCCTCACCTGAGCATTCCCGTCAGAAACATCCCAGTTCTCAGAACCATTGATCCCCAGTTCCCTGGGAGACAATTAATACTGTCCAACGCGTAAATTCCTTCCAGTATTAATATCACGTCACCCCGGACACCATCTTAGGTGCGTCCCGGGTGGTAGACGCGGTGCCTGACCATAGCAGATGTCCAACAACAAATCGGTTGTCTTGGGGAACTTCTCTTTTTTCTGTCTTAGACACTCTTGTTTGGTCCTTGGCAGCGTCCTGCTCACAGACACCCTGAGCCATGGGGACAGAGCCTTCCGTTAGGGGAACCCCACAGATCACTGGGAAACAGAAAACCCCTGACATATATCCACCATCGCCGGTGAAGAGGGTCACCTCTGGATCATTGAGTATGTGTGTGTGTGCGTGTATGTTAGAAAACAGGAATGTATGCGTTTGTGTCTGTGTGCGCGAGCCTCAGTCAGGGGTTCGGTTATATCTCTATGTCCACAGGCCGGATGTCTCCTGTCTTGTTCTCGTGCACCCAGAGCTCTCTGTCTTTGGCTGGGTCCACTGTTTGTAGGAGCTTGTCCACCGGCTCCATGGTCTGGGGACAGAATAAAAAGTCGGTCACTTGTGCGCTAGCGCATCTGTAGAACAGTAAACCGCTAGACAAAGTGAAATGGTCAACTCTAGAGCTCCCCCTGCTGGCAGAGGCCGAGCACTGTGTGACTCACACTCTGGTTGAACATGTCCGTCTCGTGCCGCAGCGTGGTGTACTGACACAGGTGCTGCCGGATCATCTCCACCCGCTCCACCTCCAGCCTCTCCAGCTCCTTCAGGGACAATCGGAAAAGTCAACAAGTCGTAGGTCGTCAACGTCATTTCGAAAAAACAAGCGTTGCGGCAGACTCCAAACTGTTCCCCACCCTCTGGAGGTCTTACCAGGCTCGTAGTCACCATCTCCTCAAACCATTTGGACTGCGACTGGTTGTAGAGGTCCACGCAGCGCATCAGGTCGTCGCCTGGGGAGACAGGGAAGAGCGTTGGACGACCTTTTCAAAGCGTGACAGGCGCACGGTTTGGGCTGGCGTCTGAGGTCTGATCGAGGTGCCGACGGAGAAAGCCGGGGAGTACTTTCATTCCCAGTCGAGACCAATGACGGTGCTATACATACAAAAGACACGCGATGGAGCCCCACAGAGGCAAACGTGACGCCGTGCATTATGGATATGTGACCACTCCGCCAAATCTCCAGTAGATGGAGCCAGAAGCTAAACATAGACTTTCCCAGAGCAATTGGCAGAGCACAGAAGTACTCTTCCACAACTTGATTTAGTCGATTTGATTAGAGCAGCAGGACAGGTAATCTGATTGAGTAAATATAGATCTGAGTGCAATCTAAGCAGGGACCAAACAAATACATGAATAGATCTATCTCAATTACTCCTAGGGTTCTGTTAGCAACGCAACCGACCATGGCAACGGAACACACAGCACGTTCAAGAGTCAGTCCAAGATTGTTCATGCAAGCTTATGTGATCGTACACAGTCAACCTCCTTTGATTTCAACATAGAACGTGGGACTGTAAACTACAATCTTCAAAGTGTAAGCCCAAGTGAAATATGGGATATGGTGTGTGTAAGTTGTAAGATAACGTTTAACAGGACTTTGAAAGAGATGGTGTGAGGGAGCGACATAGACGAAGGAAAGAAGGAAAGAAGGAAAGAAGGAAAGATAGAAAGAAAGAACAAGCGAGAGAGAGAGAGAGAGAGAGAGAGCGAGAGAGAGAGAGCGGAATGAGAGACGCCTTGTTGTGGTCAGCCATGCAGAGTGGCTGTCTCTGCCAGGTCTCCTCCCTCCCTCACACTGTAGTCATCCCTGGCACCGCCACGCCATGAGCACCACCAACTGCTGCTGTTTTTCTCCGCGGTTGCATAAGCAGCATGCAGGAGGTGTGAGAGTGTGTGTGAGTGTGTGAGTGAGTGTGTGAAATGGTGAGGGAGTCTAAGCATATGTGTGTGTCTCTGTGTGAGTCTGGTCAAGCCGTGACGTCCCCCTGACCGGGGGAGCTTTTAACATCTGTTGATTCTCACCGGTCAGTTAACTAAAGTGGCGGGCCTCCGAAAACTCCACAAACTAATATCTCTTTTCCGCCCCCACATGTCCTCTCCCACTGTCTCACATGTGGTTGTGTTTCCAGCTTCCCACCGTTTTCAAATGGCTGACCTAGTAAGGACAACCCCTCCTCTCCTCTCTGTGTGTGTGTGTGTGTGTGTGTGTGTGTGTGTCTGTGTGCTGCTGCCAAACAATCCACCCAGGGGAATGTATGGAGTTAGCCCACGCCCACGTCTCTGCGCTGGCCTGGTGTGAACACGCACGCACGCACGCGCGCGCACACGCACATGCACACGCACACGCACACACACACACACACACACACACACACGTGTCCCCACACTCACGCACGCGCACACACAGACACACATGGGTAGACCGTGATTCTGACTGCTCTCTGTATTCTAATCCTACAGTAAAACTCCCTGTCTGGCTGGAACTGCTGATAAAGTCTATGACTCACTAACACAGAATCTATAACCATGTGCTATATCAAGTTGCCAGTAAAAACAAAGAGGTAAAGTAGTGGGTGGATAAGACTTAAATAGCTAAATACTGCTGGCTATCGCAGGCCGTCCCACTCGTGACATTGACAGTTTCACACAGCGATAGAAACGTGTGACGATGAACGCGGCGAGGGCAACGAAAAGAAAGCGGTGCTGAGTGAACGCTGAGAGTAGACTTCCCCAGCTATGCATTGAGAAGACTCGTCTTGTTTAAAGCCAGCCCGTTGCTCCACCCCGCCATATGGGCCCAGTCATAACAGACCGCCCGGCGTAGCTCATCGGCCGGACGCACCGTCCTCGTGTTGACGTCTCGCACAAACACAGACCCGCCGGCTGCCGCGGCTCGAGTCAACAAACGTCCGAGAGAGAGCGTGACCCCCGTGCTTGCCCCTGGCCTGACCTTTGACCCCCCCCCCCCCCCCCCACCGGCACTGACCTGCTTGCGTGGATTTCCGGCGGGCCTTCTTGATGTCTTCCTCGATCTTGTTGCTGAGTTTGATCTCCAGCTGCTGGGTCTTCACCTCCAGGTCCTTCTGCCTGTCCGCCAGGGCCTTGCGTGCCTAGCAGCACCAAACAGGGGATCATTGCTTGTGCCTTCAAAATGTATTCATGACATACATATCGCCGACCATACTCATACCAATGGTTATTTATGAACATACCGTTAATTAATGCTCAATTGTGGTTTTTACGCTTACGATGCAGAATATTCATGAAAGTCACCGACAGTCAAAGTGATACCTTTATGTTGTAACATGAGACTGAGACCGATTCCGATTCTAACGAAAGGTGTTCACTGAATCAACCACGGCCAAATCACTACAAAACCTTTAGACTCCAAAGTTTTCCGAAGAATTTTCATTTACCCCCATGACTAACAGCGGTCGTCACTCATGGTAAACGCTGGGATGTAAATAAGGCCATGAATCAGATGCTGTAACAGCAGATAAGCCCCAGCCGTCTGAGAGGTGACACTACTCAGATGACGAATGGCGCTGTGCGGGATTGATCTCGGCTTAACGACGGGTCTGACCCAGTCATCACTTACGGAACCGGGAAACATTCCGACCGACGGGAAATGACCCTCTCTGCTCATGGAAGAGTCGTGGAATTTTAATCGCGAGCCAGAGCATTTCTGGCATTCCGAAGCTGTCATGTGCAAAAACAAATATTGCGTCAGGTTGACTGCACCTTCACAGCGTGTCTGAGTGTGTCTGAGTGTGTGTGTGTGTGTGTGTGTGTGTGTGTGTGTATGTGTCTATGTATGTGTGTGAGTGAGAAAGGGAGAGGGAGTAAGAAAAAGAAAGAGTACCTTCTCCACGGCTGCATAGCGACCCACCAGCTGTTTCCTCAGGTCAGCAATGTGATGGTCAAACCTCTTCATGTCCTTCTTAAAGTTGTCCCTGAATACCAACAGCGGTTTCTCCACTTCGCTCTGGAGCTGGGAGGACCGAAGGACAACAAAAACGAGTCAATAGTCTCGACACAGGAACTACCCCAGCAGTTGCACAGCAGTTAAGACAGTTGTCATAGCTCACATTGTCAATGTGTGGGTAAATTGGCATATTTGTGTTCAGGCGTTTAATTTCACAGCAAATACTCTGTGTCACTGTTCCTCTGCCAGAGTCGTCAGATATCTATAGTCGCCTCTGAAATAAAAGTAGCTTACCAACGCGTTTCCTTTCGGAGCTATTTTAATACAAGCTGATGGTGGTATGAGTACTTTGTTTTAGGATGTGAGCAAATAATTCTACTCTACCTATTTTACTCTATTTGGTGTTATTTCTATTGTATTCAAATCTGTAATTCATAAGTCTATAACATTCTTCTGGTATTTATTGTACTACACAGCATCATTAGCTGTTGCACATTTTAAAAAGAACGAGGCGATACTTTCTTTTGTAAAACATCATTTTTTTAAGACGTACGCATGTTTATCTATGACGAAAGACGACGTCCGGAGCGATAACGTCCTGTAACCAAACAACACCTGGAGAGTGAGCCGATGGACTAAACCAACAGCCTCCATTCATCTCCGTCTCTCTCCACCCCGTGGAGCCCCTCACTGCAGAGCGGAGCATCATTCATGTTCTCCCACCTCATCTCCCCCCTCTCCCCTCCCCTCCCCCCTCTCCTCTCCTCCTCCTCCTCCTCCTCCTCCTCCTCCTCCTCCTCCTCCTCCTCCTCCTCCTCCTCCTCCTCCTCCTCCTCCTCTCTCCAGCAGGCCGGCACGTTGCACATCTGGGCCTCTCCGTCTCCGGAGGACAACAACCCTCGCACGGTTTCCCCCAGCTGTACAACTGGCCTCTCTCTCTCTCCCCCTCTTCCCCATTGTCCTTCTCCCCGCCAAAAATGTATCTCACACATGAAATTCGCAGCAGAGGGCCACGAAGCATTTGACCATCCAATTACGAACTACCAAACTATTGCACGGCAAGCAATTGACTCAGCTATGTAGTACGATCATGTAGTCTTCTGTGGGCTGAATGTATTATTCACACTCGACCCCTCCCTATAGACGCAGTACACTGTGTGTGTGTGTGTGTGTGTGTGTGTGTGTGTGTGTGTTCCACTGCGCCCTCATACCCCCTCATACAGCGGGTTGTTTACTGTAGTTGGACCGGCGTGTGTTGCTGGTGTGGTGGAGAGTGTTCTTTACCTTGGAGGAGAATTTGAGGTGAACCTCTGCTTCGTCAGCCAGGCTCTTCTTCAGCTGGGCCCAGGCCTCCCCCAGAGTCCTGAGGAGAGATAACAAGCCGAGTGAGCAGAGAGAGAGAGAGAGAGAGAGAGAGAGCGAGAGAGGGAGGGAGAGCGAGAGAGAGAGAGAGAGAGACAGAGAGAGAGAGAGGGAGGGAGAGCGAGAGAGAGACAGACAGAGAGAGAGAGAGAGACAGAGAGATATGGAGGGAGAGAGAGAGATAGAGAGACAGAGAGACAGAGACAGAGACAGAGACAGAGAGAGAGAGAGAGAGAGAGAGAGAGAGAGAGAGAGAAAGAGAGAGAGAGAGAGCGAGAGAGGGGGAGGGGGAGAGGGAGAGGCGGGGATTGGGGAGGACAAAGAAAGAACGAGGGGAGATAACACAGGCTGCTTTTCACACCGGGCGGCAGGACCACACAGGAGTTAAGGAAAGAAATGGTTGAGCTTTGATGAGACGGAGAGAGAGAAGAAGAAAAAAAAAGATTACGGGAAAAAAGGGTCGAGAGTGAAGGAAGAGGTACACACAAGAGAGGTGGTGGGGTGAATCCTGTCACCCATCCACAGAGGATGGGGTTCACCTGCCGGTCTAGAACACAGGGTCACACATGCACACGCACACGCACACGCACGCGCACACGCACGCGCACATGCACACGCACGCGCACACGCACAGTACAACTTCCTAAGTTTCTAAATCTAAATCCCAAGCAGCTGGGGCCACCGTCAGTTCAAACACGGGTTAGGATGTGGGAGAAGGAGAACGAGGAGGAGGAGGAGGGGATTTCTTATACCAGAGGCCACTATGACATAACGTACCCTTTACACTCTGTCTCAGTTTGTTCAATAGGTTACCAGTCCATTATCGTAGACGCAAAACTCTCCAACATGAACAGACCTCTATACGAGTTAAGAAATGTAATGAGAACAACACAACATGCTGCAGCATTACCAACACATAAACCATGAACCCCTCCATAAGAAGTCCTGCAGACATTACGTGTAAGTATATCCTGCACCGGCCTATTACCTACTATTACGCTTTAGTCATTTGTGTCGCATTTCTTTCTCCCAGCCAGTAAGCAGACGCCCCCCGGCCACACGGGGCCCTGGTCTTGAACTGGCCTTCGTCTTCACAGCTCAGCAGGTCACTTCAAAGCCCAGCGCTCTGAATGGAAGACATGTGTGGAATTCCCTGCCCCTGACAACCCGGCACATTCCAGCACATTCCTGCACCTGCAGCGAACGCGGAGCTCGGGGAGGATGAAAGCCTCGGGCACATGCCCTTATTGCTCCCTTTTCCCTCCTTAGTTTATCCAGTGGGGGTTTCATTGTACTGGGATACGTTCAATGGCAGTTCAGGGAAATGTAGAGAGGCACGATGAGCCAGGTGAGTTATGCTCTTACAGGGGCATTTCAAAGCTGTTACTCCACCCCACGGCTTCTCTGCGTCGTGTAGCATGGAAGACACATCTTTAATCTTTAATAGGAAGTTAGTAGGGCACCATGGGGGTAATCCAAACCACTTTTACAGTCTCATCTCTCATCGTCCACACAAATGTCCCAGCGACGTGGTTTGGTGAAATGTAATGCCCAGTGCCCGGCTGAACCCTGTTCAACTCTACAGTACATGAGAGGCAGTAATAAAAAGTCGTCACATGCCTTTGGGCCGCATCTCGGCCCAAACAAATGGCAAATTCAAGAATAGCCGGCAGGCTCTGGGTCTGGGCGGATGCTAGGAGCAGACCAACAAAACAGTGATTGTCCGACCCGGCCACAGAGCTGGGCTGACGGGCCGAGGATAATAACAGTATTGTGTTTCCACTCCTCTGGGGTGCGGGTGGGCGGAACTGGCTGGCGTGATCCAGATTCTATATGAAATAAATTCCCTTAGCGTCCTACTCTCGGTTGCTTTCTATAGTACACCCGGGCTGGTGCGAGGGCGGTGTTGATGGACAGCTGAGGTGTCTCGTGCTAAATGTATGCGCTGCGTAGTAGCCTGATAAAAGTCAGTTGAACGACATCCAGAGAACGGTAGCACACGTTCATTACAACCTTACTTTCCGAAGCCAAACATTTCAAGACCACTTTGGGTGCAATCCTGCGGCACAGTGACAAAGATGGAGCGTTTTTCATTTGGATGCTGTGGCTGCCCCTATAAATTGTGTGCACAACTTTTCTCACCTAGGACGCCTTTATATACAACCACACTCAGTCAAAGGCATATTACTTTTGAGATCCCAGCATTACTCTCCATCCCCCTGTAGTGAAGAGAACAACAAAGGGCTGCTGCTGGCCCTCAGCACAACCCCCCCTCTGGTGTCAGCCTGAAGAACAGGAGAGTCCCCCCCCCCCCCTCTCTCTACCCTAAACCTTAATCCATCTCCCTCATTTACACTAACCCTAGCCCTCTCCCCCCACCCCTTGTTCTCTTGTCTGGTAGCTAAAGCCTGCGGCGGGTGCACAGATCTGAGGAGGAGCTGATTTACAGGAGGACCATACTTCCTGTTTCACGGCCCCACTGACAGACCCGGACCTCCAGACCCTGACTCCCACTGGGCTGTCTGGACGGCCTGCCTGGTTATTTTAGATGAGCCACTGGCCTGCTGGCTGGATGGCTGGTGGGCCTGCATTGTTGACTTCCTAGCTGTCTGGACTCCCCGACTATCTGACTTGCTAACTGTCTGGAACCCCCCCCCCCCCCCCCACCTTCTCAGGACCATTGTGCATAATGGGGTAGTAACTCATACAGCAAACACGTAGGATAGCACCCAGCGGTACACAATAGGACCCCAGCCTCTCGTTGGACCTGTAGATTTACTGTTAGGGAATTGTCTGGAGGGGGGAAAGAGTGCCTTCACTTCAGAATCTTTGAAGTTACCACACTGTGGAAACCCCTGACAAAGCGCTTCCAAAATGAGGAGGTCAACAAAATATTTGTCGTTTTGTGTCATGGTTGCCAGTACAGGCGGCATGAAGTGAAACAAGTTGGTATTTCCCCTTCCATGAAACACTGAGAGGAGGGATGTTACTCACCCTTCTTCTTGTGCAGCTAAGGGGATCTGTGATAGCTTGGAGAGACTCTTGGCATATTCTTCTTCTATCTTTATCCTAAAAGGGAAGTAGAAAAAGTTGTTACAACACAGTGTTAGAAACACAAGCGCTCTTCCTGTTTTGTGCAACAGTGATGTACGTCAAAATTATCAAAAAAAAAAAAAAGAAAAAAAATGACAGCTTGCAACTGCACGGTCTCCATGGAAACATGAACAAACATGTGAAAACATGGCTGAAGAGGAAGTTGTGATAGGGGTTAGTCAGATTTTATTGCCATATATATCTCTATGAAATGCTGTGCCAGCCCATAGCACCATCCCCCCCACCATCACAATCACATCCGCAAACTTCCTTTACCTTTCTCGGATGAACTCTGCCATCTCCTTCTGCATCTGTTTCCCCTTCAGCTGCTTCTGCAGCAAAACCTCAAATCCTGAAACACAGCCATTCCCCTGGGGGTCCTTCTTATCATTCTACACACACACACACACACACACACACACACACACACACACACACACACACACACACACACACAGAGAGAGAGAGAATATTAACACGCTAAAACATTACTGCAACACCGGTGGGATTGAACGCCACACGGTTTGTAAAACCTGATCATCTCTGTTTCCCACCAAAGTTGCCGCTCTCAGGCTGCTGGATTCGGCCTTGCTTTACTACTGAGCGTGCCGCGCTAGACTGTGTCAGCGACACACACACACACACACACACACACACACACACACACACACACCACGCCTGCTTTCGATTATGTAGCAGTGGTGGGAGAAGTTTCAATGCAGCCCAGCAGATGCTCGCTAGCTGCCCCCCCATATGTCAGGGGCTCCTCCCTCTGGGACGTGGATGTGAATTCGGAATGTCCTGCCTCTCAGTGGCCCAATTGTGTGGGTGGGGACGCAATCACTCTAGAGAGCGCTCCACGCGTTTCTTGCATGCGTGCATGGAGAGTTGACTTTTTAGAGAAGCCGCAAGGCATTATGGGCCGTCAAAACGTATGAAAATTTCAGTTACCAATCGTATGCTTTTTTTGACATAGCAACATTGGGTACAATAAATTGTAGATTTGAATTTGACAGTGATGAGGTGCATGACGAGCTAAGGGTCTTTACCCAGAAGTAGTCGCAGTAGCTCCACTCCTCCGGCTTCAGCAGTTGTTGTTCAGGCATGCTCATGGGAAGGGGGAACGTGACGCAGTTTATCTGGGAAAGAAGGAGAAAAGAGTCAGAAAAAGAGCAAGAAGAAGCATAAGAAGGACATACTTCCATCTCATTGTGAGTGGTTTTATGTATGTATGTGTTCTCTTCCACGCAGACTGCACACATGCATACTGTAAAAGGATACCACACACACACACACACACACACACACACACACACACACACACACACACACACACACACACCGGAGCTCTGCTACTATTCAAGTGTGTTCTGTCTGTTGCTTTGGCAACACTCCATGGTTCCGTGAATGCATCGCGCAAGTGGGGAGCGTTCAGTAGCTGAAATCCTCACCTCAACTTAAGAACAAAAAAAGGTGACCTTCGGTTAAACACGATGCCCAGGATTCGTCAGCCTCTCGCGCCAACGAATCGTTCCCGTCACAGAAGCCATTCAGCTCTAAACACTCCGAATCGACTTGCACTGCATCCGTCCCTAATCCTGGCTCCCAGTGAATCACGGCTCCTGAGTCCTGAGAGCAGCTGTCTTGATGTCCTCCATGCTCCGCTGCCCTCTCTGACACGCGCGTGCTGGGGTTAGCGCTAACCGGGAGCCTGCTGTCCGTCCCCATATCTCCCTTCTGCCGGCTGTGTGCTGCGCTCTAATCTCCTCTGTCCAAACAGCCAGCGCGGCCTCCAGGTGAAACAAACGCACGCTGCAATCTTTCTCAAAAGAGCTACGGTCAGCAGAACCGTCCTGGCACCAGGAGTTTTACGCCGGGTCAATGGGTGTGCACTCCACGCGAACACACACCAGGAGAAAGGTAAAACAACAAACCGACTCACACGTAAAAAAAACGTGCATATACACAGACATATACACCAACACATGCACACACACATGGAGACGCAGACACACATGCACTTACAACTTAAGATGAGGAGGCCCTAGAGCTGATTATAAGGGCTTTTTCTTCTTTCCCATATCCATACAATTACCCTCGAGTAGCAAACAACGTAGTACACAGCATGGGGTCAGAGTGCCTGTGCAGTGCTACAGTGCTCCATTCAGCAAGCCCGGCATCGTACCACACCCGCTCTTCAAACGCCAAACCACCCTCCTGTGCTAACCCTAACCAAACCTGGCCTTGTGTCTTGCCTTTCCTCCTTGTTTGTGGAGGAGGTAGCTGAGACGCCGACCATGTCAAGCGAAGCCCGCAGAATCCTTTTGTTGCCCGGAGTTCAACTTCCTAGCAAAGGCCGCCGGCCTCCATGGAAGGAGTGTCCGTGGCCCACGCAGGGCTTCAATGGCTGCTGCATTTCCTCCACGCCACGCGAAGAGTGTGATCACACGGAGCGCCCGCTGCTCCCACCCACATCTGGCCTCCAGCGCATTCTAATGAACCCCTCTGTGACCTCCGCTGACGACCCCCTTGACCTCTGGCTCATTGCCTGTAATTTGCCTGGATCTCAAATCGCCTCTCCGTCCACACTTTCACTCCCCTCCCTATCTACTGCCTTTCGCTCTTTCTCGCTCAGTCTTTCTCTTATTTCGGACTCGCTCTCGCTCGCGATTCTCCAAAGTGCGTTTCCCATTAGAAACTTCCACTAATCAATGGCATCGGGGCCGGTTGCCACGGAAACAGAGGAAGCGGCATGCCCTCCCCCCCTGTTCCCGGAGGCGGCAGGTCTCGGCAAAGAGAGAGAGGAGCGCTATAACAGGCTGTCAGGAGCGGGCACACACACAAACACACAAATGCACACTCACAATCATACACAAACACACTCACACACACACTCTCTCTCACACACACACACACACACACACACACACACACACACACACACACACACACACTTCATGTCACCTCGCTCTCTCATCTGGCTGACTTCAAACACCTGCTCTGCAGAGAGCGGAGTGAGCGGACCAGAACCCTCAAATGTAACACAGATAACAGTCAAAGTAAAGGTGTGTTGTTTTGTGCATGCCAACTTTCTAAATCCCGGGTGGAATAACCATGACGTCACAGTGAGGAGAAAATAAAGACGGGAAGAAAGGAGTGCCATCACCACCCTGCCAAAGTGTTTGCTCAGGGATCCCCATTTCCTGCTGTTAAAAGGTGAGACAAACAGGCAGAGCCAGGTGTCTCCATCCCTCTGCTCTCACTATGAAGTACTCCTGCCATGATGAAACGACTTAGTTGGTCCTCTGCTCTAACTATGAAGTATCCCTGCCATGGTGAAACTGTCCTACAGTCCTCCCCTGTCTGCACTATGATCAAAGTTATACACCCCTTTCTGTCCATTTAGAAGACTCAAATGACTTCTTGTGAAACATAACTCAAGCCACTCCAGTTGAAGGACTCTCTCCACAGAGCACAGCTCCACTCCAGATGTTGGAGGCTAGGCTGGGTCTCGATGACAGACTTGTGTTAGGGTTAGAGCCGGCAGCTCGGCTACTCACCGTGGCGGTGGTCTCCTTGCTCTGTTTCCGGGTGGGCGTCGTGGATCCGGGACTCTGTGGAGAGAGGTAGGACGCTCCATCAAAACCATCCTCGGTGTCAGACATGGTCGCTCGCCAACACGCGCGCGCGCACGCACGCACGCACGCACGCACGCACGCACGCACGCACGCACGCACGCACGCACGCACGCACGCACACACACACTCTCTCTCTCTCTCTCGCTCCCGCTCACTCTCTCACACACACACACACACACACACGCGTGCGCGTAGAGCGTCGGGATGCGTTCCAGGAGCACTCTGCAAAGTGTGCGTCCGCCCGCTGCCTCGGCTCCTGCTGCTGAGCGCATGTGTTTCTGTGCCGACTGGGGAGGGCAGCTCCGCCGCGCAGAGCGCGGGGTGGTTCAGCACGTGTGTGTGTGTGTGTGAGTGTGTGAGCGTGAGTGTGTGTGCGTGCACACGCCCACACTGTAGCGCTTAAAATAAGTAAGTCTCCGGTCCTGAGGGGGATGAGATGTGTGTGTGTACATAGAAGGGAGACGAAAAAGGGAAGCTGAAAAAGATGGAAAGACAGTGCGAGAAAAGAAAAAAAGATAGAAAATGCACCCCCCCCCCTCCTCCACACTGTCCATACTATGCCCAACGAAGCAAGAAACAGACATAACTGACAAAGAAAGTATGAGCAGGAGGAAGGTTTGGCCAAGGTTTATTTACAAAATCTGGAATGTGCCACACCTCCCCTCTTTCCCGATAAAATACAAAAATAAAGACCAGCGGGTCTATGTTTGGGTGGGAACGGAATTGTACGGTATTTTATGGTATTTCATGTGTTTGAAATCGTCTCTTTAAAATGCACCTCATCCTCTCGTATAATAAAAGGAGTGGTAAAGTCCATACGAGTGTGTCAAAGAGAGAAAACCAGAGAACGCTAAGAAACCCAGGTGTTACTCTTTGCACACGTATTATGAGCATTACGGTCATAACAGCATTTCCACTCTATTGTACAGCAGCATTTCCACTCTATTGTACAGCAGCAATTCCACTCTATTGTACAGCAGCAATTCCACTCTATTGTACAGCAGCAATTCCACTCTATTGTACAGCAGCATTTCCACTCTATTGTACAGCAGCAATTCCACTCTATTGTACAGCAGCATTTCCACTCTATTGTACAGCAGCATTTCCACTCTATTGTACAGCAGCATTTCCACTCTATTGTACAGCAGCATTTCCACTCTATTGTACAGCAGCATTTCCACTCTATTGTACAGCAGCAATTCCACTCTATTGTACAGCAGCAATTCCACTCTATTGTACAGCAGCAATTCCACTCTATTGTACAGCAGCAATTCCACTCTATTGTACAGCAGCAATTCCACTCTATTGTACAGCAGCATTTCCACTCTATTGTACAGCAGCATTTCCACTCTATTGTACAGCAGCAATTCCACTCTATTGTACAGCAGCAATTCCACTCTATTGTACAGCAGCAATTCCACTCTATTGTACAGCAGCAATTCCACTCTATTGTACAGCAGCATTTCCACTCTATTGTACAGCAGCATTTCCACTCTATTGTACAGCAGCATTTCCACTCTATTGTACAGCAGCATTTCCACTCTATTGTACAGCAGCAATTCCACTCTATTGTACAGCAGCAATTCCACTCTATTGTACAGCAGCAATTCCACTCTATTGTACAGCAGCATTTCCACTCTATTGTACAGCAGCATTTCCACTCTATTGTACAGCAGCATTTCCATTCTAGTGGATAACAGCACAGCCATGGTATAATACAAATGTACTCTATCCTTTAACGGTGTACAGTAGCAGCATATACATTTCTCTGTGGTGCAGAGGAATAACACCTAAGTATCAGTACAACCAATTGCAATTCTGACTGGCGCTTGCATGATAACCCAGTCACAGTCATGGCTCGCATTTTATTGTTAAATTTTATCATAAGATGAAAATCAACTTTTAACAACTTTGACTGTGCCATGAAAGTCTCAACCCACAGCTCACATTGAAAAGATGTCCCAGTCTGAAGGCACCCTTTAAAAAGTGTTTGAAGCCCTCCTTTCCCCTTGAGCCAGAGTGCTTTGGCCTCCCCCAGTAGGAGGATGTTCAGGTTGGACCTCAGAGCCAGGAGATGGACTGAGTCACACTGCACAGACCTGACTCTATGCTCTGGCTCAATGGGACATTTACAGCGCGCAGCACGAATACCCAGAACAAAGTGGCATTGTTCCAGGGCGGTGCTTGGCCGGACACAGGAAGTGATCCCGTCTGCTCCCGTGGGAGTACGAGGTGAACCTGAGGTAAAGTGGGAGGAGGTCAGAGCGGAGGGGCTGCGACAAAGGCAGAGATCGGCAGAAAAGGTTGATGGAAGGAGGATGAAAAACGGGAGGAGGAAGTGGAGGGAGGGAGAGAGGAAGAGAAGCAGAACGCACCTGAGGTTCGGTGCTGGTCTTCTTCACTAGACTCATGTGAGCGTGCTCCATCTGATGCAAGGGGCTGCCACCGCTGTGAAATCCATTTACTGTGGAGAGAGACATACACAGAGCGCGTGCGAGAGAGAGAGAGAGACAAAGAGAGAGAGAGAGATAGTGAGATAGCAAGAGAGAGAGCGCGAGAGAGAAAGAGGGAGAGGAGAGGAGAGGTTGAGGACAAAGAAAAAGTAAGTGCCAGAGTAGAAGAGTAACAGGTAATTGGTCTGTTGTACTGTGCCTGCTGACACGCTCTAGAAACATCCCCCCTATGAGCTGTGTGCATGAGCTGAATAAAAATCCATTCTTTGTGACTGGAGCACAATGGGCCGAGTGAATCGGCTCTTTGTTGACTTTGATTGCTAAAAGGTCTAACTGGGTGGGCAGCGGAAAGAGCCTGAAGTGGGCTCCGCTTGAATTATTGGGGTTTATTTGAAAATGGGATAGATGTTTACTTGGACATTTGATATGTATATGCGTTTGTAATTGCTTTCATGTGTGTTTGTGTATCGAGGCGCAGTGTTTGTGGGCGTTTGAGTCGACGTGTGTGTGTGCGCCTGCAAATGTGTGTTGAGCCTGTGTTAAGAAAACCAGAGTGCTGCTCATAATCTGTGTGGCCACATCATTCGCCTGGGGGACCCTCCAATAGTAATGGAGGACATCGCTTTTGTTTGTTAGATCACACAATAATGAATAGATAATTGGGTCTCCTGCAGACCCGAGTGCGATATCGAGACGGGCCACTTTGGGTTTATTGCCGGATAATTGGGTCTCCTACTAACGGGCCTGATGGGGAGATTGAGATGGGCCACTTTGGGCATATCGCACGTGTTCATGCAGATCTGAGTTTGGTGTCCTGGACAGACCCTGTCTCTATTGGTCCTGTGCTGTGTAGGGGAGGATAGGGGGGAAGGGCCTGGAGCCCAGGGGGAAGAGGGGAGCAGGGCTAGGCACCATGAGACCACCTCGGAGGCATTGCTGGTTCACTTAGTCGTGGTTTCTGTTGGTACTCTGCTGGGGAGCGGTGCCAAACCAAAAACTCAGTTCTCCGGGC
Organism: Galaxias olidus; assembly: GCA_026901105.3. Classification (NCBI taxonomy): domain Eukaryota; kingdom Metazoa; phylum Chordata; class Actinopteri; order Galaxiiformes; family Galaxiidae; genus Galaxias; species Galaxias olidus. The sequence goes on along the minus strand of JAPMUY010002658.1, from coordinate 6,533 downwards.
AAGGATACGGATAAAATTAGAAACACGAAGTTGGCACCTATGTGTGAGTGTGAGTGCGTGTGTGTGTTGACACACACACACACACACACACACACACACACACACACACACACACACACACACACACACACACACACACACACACACACACACACACACACACACACACTGACGGGAGCTCTCACAGCCCGGGGCCCACTAAAAGCAGAGAGAACTAGAGCAGTGCCATATGGGTAATGTAAGGGAGCGACGCTGTGGTACCTGTTGGTAAGGAGTTCTTATGTCTCAGGGGGGTCTTGGGTGTCCCAGGCGTGCTGGAGGGACGCTCCCACGTTGTCTCTACAGTAGAAAAAGGGAACGGGAAAGACAAGGAAACGACAACATCAGAAGACAAGCATCGCATTAAGGAAAAGCATAATTGTTGGCTTGTTTTGTCTGGAGTTGGCACTTCCTTTTACATAGACAGCTGGACAGCAGCAAACAATACAATGCATGAGGTCTGAGCCTGATAGAATCTAATTCACGTTACTATATCTTTATTTAGGTCCTATGGTTCACTCTATTATTATCTGCAATGTTTCAACCACAACAGCAGGTGCACACGTTCTTTGAGAAAGCAAATCTAAAGTATTGCTATAGCGCACGCGACCGCGAACGTCTGCTCCATCCCCGCGCGTGGACCACTGCCGGTGCAACTGAGGTCGACAGCCTCGCTACTTCAGCTCCTCTCTGTCCCAATTTCACTCCTGGAGAATCTCAGCGCACGTGAGAAGTGGATCCTATGACCATTTACTGACGAACACACCCCGACGGAGTGAAAACCTCACGTGGTTCTAAACTTGCACATCCCAATTCTCACCACATCCGTCGAGCTCAAATAACCTTCGCCGTCCCCACGTGAAGAATAATCGTGGAGACATAAGAGCTTCTTTTTTATTTATTTCATTTGGGTCTTTTGGCTGGTTCTCTGCTGCTGGGCACAGTTAAGCAGTGCAGGCGGCAGAGCCAAGCCTATCAGCTCGAATGACACGCATGGAGAGGATAACTGGCAGACGGACCCGCAGACCGACCCAGGACGAAAGGCTATCCCCTCCCTTCCCATTTGACAAAGGGCGCCATTACAAAACGTTTATTAAACCGAGCCCAGGTCTGGATGAGTCTTTGCTTGATCGTCACAGAGAAATCAATACCGTAGGAGTAACGGCCTATTAAGGCAGACAAAAACATAGTAGTAATTTGTTTAGCTGGGAGGAATTGTGTCTCACTGTATCTGTTGCACCGGAGACAGTGACAAGGACATCCTGAGTGGAGCATGTTTCTAAACAGATAAATGTTACATTGATAATATTTCACCTTACAATGGATTCATTTGTCAGGTTTGCATTCAACTTTTGGGATCTACTCATTGATTGGCACGTTGTAATGGTTTTCGGGGTTCGCAAGTGAAACATTATTTATGATGCCGTTTTTACTTTTAAATGGAGTGGACCAGTTACCAGGCAACGGACACCTGAAATGGAGATTGTTATACGATCTCCTTTACATGACTTCACACAGGTGAGCGACGTCAACACATCAAAGCCTTCATTCCCCATGCTTGCAGCTCATTACAGTAGCAACACCTAAGCCGCGCTGGAAAAGGATAAAAGGAGGAGGAGGAGAGGTGGAGGGGGAAGAGGCTTGCCCTCAAATGAGCTACGGTTTTCACCATTGTGTTCAAAGCCTCTCTAGTAAAGCTTTGTGCCGTGTCGAAGTGCCATAGCACACTCATCACGTAATGGCCTAGTTAAGTTTGACAACTGTCATATTTTATTCATAACCATATGACACCCTCCCCTGTCTCACTAGCCATTGCCTTCTGTCGCTGGATTAATCAATGAACCCTATTTCTATGTATCTCTTTGGGAAAAGCTAGTGAAAATTCATGCTATTGACGACACAGCGAAAGAGCTAGACAAAACTCTCATAGACATACAGAAGGAACAATAAGCTATTCCTAATACGCCCCAAAAAAAAAAAAAAAAAAAAAAAAAAAAAAAAAAAAAAAAAAAAAAAAAAAAAAAAAAAAATTATAGTCTAGCATTTCAACCATGTATGAATACTCTTAGACCACATGGACAGTCATTTTGGTAACCACAGCTTTGTCCTCCAAAAGGACAAAAGTATTTGATTTTGGGATGTTTAGAAAGCAACCCTCTGACAGCGAATCGTGACCAGAGGAAAATCATAGGAAACCGCTGGGTCGGACTGCTACACGCAGCACTCTCCACACAGCCATGCAGGGAGGAAAACCTCAGAGACAAACGAGCCATCACACAAGGACACAACGCTCACCCACGCACACAGTTACTACGGTAACAGAGAAACATTAAAACACACACACACACACACACACACACACACACACACACACACACACACACACACACACACACACACACACACACACACACACACACAGTGTTCTCTAATCTCACTGAACTTTAAGATAGTGCTAGGGAGGTCCTGTACAAATAGCAGACATTTTAGACGTTTGTTTCAGTTAAATGTTATCAGATGGTCTGGAATTGTTTGGAAAGGGTCCAGTTACAGTTGCTGTGGTTAAATTCAGGGGGCTTTTGGTAATGACAATGTTGGAGATTTGAGTGTGTGTGTCGAGGAGTGTGTGTGTGTGTGTGTGCGTGTGTTTACACATTCTGTAGCCTTTTTTATTGTACTTCAATTTTCCAATTACATGGGGGAAGATGCAGCAAATAAATCCCAGTGATTTTCTAAGGCCTGGGAGGAGGATTTTCCAATACTACAGTACAATATTATGTTATATATTGTGCAGACAGATGCCTGCTTCCGTGTTTTCTGAGACAAAGTCATGAAAATGTCATTGTTTTTCTCAAAGAAAATACGACAACAGATATAGACAGCCTGGGAGTACAAGAGTGTCCCCATCACACTGCTTCCCTTACATCTGTTTGTCTGCCCTTTGGATTACGATGGCTGACAACTACTGAGGAACATTGCCTCTGAGTCTGCTAACGCAAACAAAAACACACATTCGCTCAAGTCCGTCCAGGGAGAAAAGGCCGTCGCGAAGCAGCGTCTTGGAAACAACTCCACGGCTCCACTTGGCCTGCCCAGCAGTGTGACACGAGCTTCTTCGGCACTCTGTTTTCCTGTCATCCATTTCACGTTAACAAGTTAACCAGATCAAGAGTGAGACGAGGGTGAAAGGGAGGGGTACGAGTTGAACTGTTGCGCCATGTCAGCGTAGGAGGAGCGAGGAGAGAGGGAGGGAAGGTATTTAGCAAAGGCCTCTCTGGTCTCGTGCCTGGGTGGAGTCCCGGGCTTTTCTTAGCTCGGCTCTCGTGGCCAAGTCCACACCGCTAAGACCACTTACAGCCATGAACCCTGGCAGGGAAACGAACGCCTTTGATACAGAGCCACTGCTGCCCATAGACTTGCCATTTAACCTGCTTTTGCTTATATCCCTGCTTCCGTAGGTCCAAGCACCTATATGAGCACACATATATTTACACATATATTTACCAGTGTGGTCATTGCCAGACATTGCTGTCATCACACCCAGAAGTTCACTTAGGGACTGCGAGGCTAGTACTGTCTTTTGTGTACGAGAGTGGAACACACTGCTGTCTTAAGTGCCCGCGTGTGCGTGTGTGTGTGTGTGTCTATGTGAGGGAGCTGGGTACAGACAAAATGCTGATTGTGTTGGAGTTGTGTTGAGCAGAGGAGAAGAGGTCCCTATCTGTTCGCTGCCTCTGATGCATTCTCTCCTGTTGGTACCAGCCAGGCCGTGGGGCCGAGGCGTTGCCTTGACACCCTGGACTAGCTAGCGGGAGACAGACGGAGCAACCAGGGCTACCGACTAAGACAAATGCAAAAAAAAAAAGTGTATCTTGCCATTGTTAGCCGTGTTGACATAGTAGCGCCGCCCTTGTGGTGACATGTAGCTTCTCCAGTGTGGGGGGAGGGGGTCTCGGAGGTCCTCAATGGGCAGTTGGCTAAGAGATGATGCCTTCTGTGAAAACATCAAATGAAAAAAAAAAACCTTTATGTTAGTGGCAAAAAAAAATAGATTTAAGGATCATAACAAATGGCATGATTTCAGACGGGAACGACCGTGATTATCTATCTGGCATCTATTTCCTTCATAATAGTACATCATTACTGAAAACAATACACAGCAAACTAGTAAAAGGAAAACAGTGCACCAGATACACGGGAGGAACACAAGATTTACAAGAGACTTTACCGACTTTAATTTCCTCAGCTATTTCACAACTGGCAACCGATGGCATCATCGCAAACGGGGCTGAGTTGTATTGCGATACACAGAACAACAAACTGGCACAGGATTACTGTTGGACTGAGCCCAGTGCTGCAAGCGGATAGTACATGAGGCCACCCGGCCCCGCTGACTAACACAGGAGAGAGAGAGAGAGCGTAGGCAACTCCACACAGCTGCCACTGATTAGCATCACGAAAACAACATGGCTGTCAGGCCAAGGCCAGCATAACACATCATGAGTCGCTATCGTGAGGCCTGGGAAACCCAGATGCGATTCCGGAACAATTACAGGTTGCTATGGGAGATGCTGCTAAGCCACTCAAGTGGTTATAAAGAGTTTAGTTTTACGGCCGCATAGAGAAATTTAATCCAGTCGCTGCTATGGTGCGGAGGGAGCCCCCCAATGCTGAGCAAACAGCTAAACTCATCAGTTACATCTAATCTGATGCACACAGAAGACAGACTTCAGGCCTGCGATGCATCATGGTAGGGACCCCCCCCTTAACGTAATTGCACGTGATGCAGTTTGAACTTCGGACAGGACAGCTTGGTCGCCTCTTCCGTTGGGATCTGTCTCGCTCCCACACGTATCCGCCACCATCCGCCAGACATTCCCGGCGCACAGTTTGATCTAATCTTGAGAAAACATACTTGAGATGTGTGCTAAGGGGGACGCAGGCCCACGGTTGACAGTTGGGATGATATTTATTATCGTAAGTACGAAAAGAGCTTAAGGGTGCCGGCGAGAAAGCCAACAGCACAGTCCCAGCACGTTTTACCACATGCTGTTAGCACGACTGTCCCCAGGTTATGTCGGTGACAGGAATGGCCCGACACTTTCAAACCGACTGTGGGGGTGGGGGGGGGGGGGGTGGGGGGGGTGTGTGAGAGAGCTTGAGAGTCGTCTCTGTGTGCAACCAAATGAAGTCATCCCATATCCCAGAGAGACCACAGGGGAGGGGAGCGTGAGGGAAGGAAACGTCCCGGAGGAACGGAGAGCACGGAGCCGTGTCAGCCCTGGTTGACTCACGGCCGTGTACCCTGTCATGACACCGAGCGTTTGGACATTACAGCAGGGCTCTCTCTCTCTCATGGTCACAGTGGTCACCGAGCGTTTGGACATTACAGCAGGGCTCTCTCTCTCTCTCATGGTCACAGTGGTCACCGAGCGTTTGGACATTACAGCAGGGCTCTCTCTCTCTCTCATGGTCACAGTGGTCACCGTAACGTTTGGACATTACAGCAGGGCTCTCTCTCTCTCATGGTCACAGTGGTCACCGTAACGTTTGGACATTACAGCAGGGCTCTCTCTCTCTCTCATGGTCACAGTGGTCACCGAGCGTTTGGACATTACAGCAGGGCTCTCTCTCTCTCTCATGGTCACAGTGGTCACCGTAACGTTTGGACATTACAGCAGGGCTCTCTCTCTCTCATGGTCACAGTGGTCACCGTAACGTTTGGACATTACAGCAGGGCTCTCTCTCTCTCTCATGGTCACAGTGGTCACCGTAACGTTTGGACATTACAGCAGGGCTCTCTCTCTCTCTCATGGTCACAGTGGTCACCGTAACGTTTGGACATTACAGCAGGGCTCTCTCTCTCTCTCTCATGGTCACAGTGGTCACCGTAACGTTTGGACATTACAGCAGGGCTCTCTCTCTCTCATGGTCACAGTGGTCACCGAGCGTTTGGACATTACAGCAGGGCTCTCTCTCTCTCTCATGGTCACAGTGGTCACCGTAACGTTTGGACTCTCTCTCTCTCTCTCATGGTCACAGTGGTCACAACGTTTGGACATTACAGCAGGGCTCTCTCTCTCTCTCACACAGTGGTCAGCGTTTGGACATTACAGCAGGGCTCTCTCTCTCTCATGGTCACAGTGGTCACCGTAACGTTTGGACATTACAGCAGGGCTCTCTCTCTCTCCTGGTCACAGTGGTCACCGTAATGTTTGGACATTACAGCAGGGCTCTCTCTCTCTCATGGTCACAGTGGTCACCGTAACGTTTGGACATTACAGCAGGGCTCTCTCTCTCTCATGGTCACAGTGGTCACCGTAACGTTTGGACATTACAGCAGGGCTCTCTCTCTCTCTCATGGTCACAGTGGTCACCGTAACGTTTGGACATTACAGCAGGGCTCTCTCTCTCTCTCATGGTCACAGTGGTCACCGTAACGTTTGGACATTACAGCAGGGCTCTCTCTCTCTCATGGTCACAGTGGTCACCGT